>OZ025291.1:81165089-81662022 GCA_964019185.1 Maratus speculifer
CTGGCGAAATGCACCTGGTTCGATGACATGGTGATCAGACATATTAATAAATGTTAATTGTTTCTGTATTCCGTTTTGGTCGTTTATTGTGTCACATTTCATGTTTTTCCCGAAAAGGCGCCCTCTGGTGGACATTTTGGAACTAAAAATTTTTTTTCGAAATTCCGTGAGCGCATCTCGTGTAAAGCCCATATACAAAATTTCGTTGCATTCCGTTCATCCGTTTGCTCTGTGGGATGGTGTTTATAGGGGAAGTTTAATTATAACCACCTTGTATATATATATATATACACACACTCACTTCCAAAAGTTAAGCACGAACATGTAAAATACAAAAATATCAACAAATACTGCTTTGATTGACACAAAATTCCACAGGAAAGTAGCATGTATATTTATGCATAAAACAAAATCAATAATTATATACAGAAATGAAAATAGTTTTAAATTTTTATAAGTTATCAGGTAATGGCCTACTGGAGACTTAAACAGAATTATGTATAAAGTGAAAATAAACAGCATAAAATGAAAAAAAATATTAACAGGGTACGTGAACCCCTTCTCATCTGTATACAAAGTTTACACCTTGTGACCATGCTTTTAATTAGTTGTCAACCCCCACAGAACTAAACAATCGTCATTCTTCTTGTAGAATAGTTTCCAGCTCAATAAGAGTGGCTGGAGGTAGGGAACGTAAACATACAGTACGGCCGAGAGCACCCCAAAGATTTTCAATGGGCTTAAGGTCAGTTAAAATATGCGCAATCCCTTCACTCTCCTGGTAGTCATCGACGATGCCAGCTGTATGGGAACATGCGTTATCGTCCATTAAAACAAAAATAGGGACAACTGCTGCATCGTACAATCTCACAATGGGTTCTTGGAATATCATCTCGATACCGGACACTCGTCACAGAGCCCAGTTTCAAAATGTGGTGGAACAGTGCGGTATCTTAATGAAATCCCTGCCCACACCATAATAATTTCTCCTCGGAATGCGTGATGTTCGTTGATGTTTTCGGGCTGATTACACGTTCCTTGTTCACGCAATATCCTTATACGCTTTTCATCTGGCTGCAGAGCAAATCTTGACTCATCAGTAAACATGACATTGCCCCAGTCAGACACAGTCCCAGTCAGACACAGATAGAGGAACACAAACTCGAGGTACCAGGGCATACAGTCCACTCATATGTAATCTTCGGCGTACAGTAGCTGCAGATATCGCCTTACCAATGGACGCTGTAACCATAGATGTCACACGCGTGGAGGTTGCTCTGAGATTCCATTTGGCTGCAATAGCAATATATTGATCTTTTGCGGGGGTTGTAACCCTTGGGCGACCGACTAAGCGCCTTCGGACAACTGTCTATGCGGTTTGGAATTTTTTCCATAAATGTGAAATTACAGAATGATGAACGCCGAAGAAAAGAGCAACATCTGTGATCCACTGTCCTGCTTCAAAGCGCCCCACTGCACGCCAGCGCTCAGAATCTTCCATTCGTTTTCTCGAAGTCATAGAAACACGTATGTCTTCAAAACAAATTGTACGAAAGTTTTAAAAACCTGCTATCAGCACTTACAATCAACTTCTGTAACCCTTCATAAAGGTAGCTTCTTAAAAGACTGCCCTTTTTGCATATTTCTTGATATGAAAGCGCGATTGGCTGTTATCCAACATATTTGCATACTTCCATCTACTTTTAAGTTATTTGTATCCATTTCAATTCTGATTGGCTTCAGGAAATTAGCATTTTCCTGTCCGTGCTTAAGTTTTGGAAGTGAGTGTATATATACCGGGTGTCCAGTAAATAACTGACCCATTTTGAACTTTAATAACAAATAAACGGTTTGAGATAATAATGCGCGGTTTGCGATATTGTTATTAGAAAATCAATAAATTTTTAAACATGTACTTTGTTAATATAGTTCAAATTTCGGAAAAAAATATCGCACTAGCGGTAACAGGCTGTTTGAATACAGACATGACTCTAATTTTCATAAATATGAGATTTTCCGCTGAATCTGAATCTATATGTTGAATCGACTCTCGAATCAGCTTCAGGAATAGGGTACGTTGGTTGGAAAGTGATTTAAAATAATATTTCTGATTGAGCCATCTGTATTATATCTCCCCTCCTCAGTCTTGAGACAGAGATATTATTTTAAATATTATTATATTACATTAACAAGGTGCATACTTTAAAATTTATTTACATTCTAATAACAATACAGCAAGCCGCGCATTTTTATCTCAAACAGTTTTTTTGTTATTTACATTCAAAATGGGTCAGTCATTTACTGGACACCCGGGATATATATACACATTTTAACAAATACAGTCTTATAAAAACCAATACTTTTAGGTGAATAAATATACATCAGATGTTTGCGCGTATGTGTGTGCGTGAATTAATTTTGATAGACCTTGATATTTATTAATATGTGTTTCATATTTTCTTCATTGGAAATAATGCAAATTATAAAATGCATTGCAATGTAAAATGACAAGTTTTACAAATTAAATACAGGAATTATTTTTAAGCTTTATTACTATACAAAAGATTCAGAATTTAAAAATCATATATATAGAAATAAAATAATCTTTATCGCTTCAATAATTATGATAGATCCCAGACCATTGAAATCATTTTATGTTAAAACCTAAATTACGCTTTTGTATGAAAAGGTTAATTTAAAAATCGATTACAATATCCCAAGGTAGCCGTCGGCAACTGTGAATTTCATTAGTTCTAAATAAGCTTATTAATATAGAAAATATTTATTACGGTTTTCTGGTGAAGTGTTGAAAATTGTCTGTTTGTCATTCTGTTTGGTATTTTATTATCTTAATTGAATAACGAAATATATTATGAAAAAGATATAAGTAAATAAATTTATTTTCAATTTAATTGCATTTTATACGTCATTTTCAAAATCGAAGTTATATAATGTGTGATTTGAGGCTTAAAACCATACATTTAAATATTCAATATTAAATGAGGTATTACAGTGGTGTGAAAATTATTAGAATAATTATCATTTTTTTCCATTTTTCTTGATTAATATTGTATATACTTGCAATGTTTCATGAAATTTCATGCATTTTATAATTTGCATTATTTCCAATGAAGAAAATATGAAACACGTATTAATAAATATCAAGGTCTATAATAATTTGTCTTGCTGATCTAATCAATTTTTTACTTCTGTAGAATAGTTTTGGGGTTAAATTTTTTTTAAATGATGAAATTTTCAAGATGAAAAATATTTGATTCAAATTAATCAAACTAGTTGCATCGCATAGAGAGTGTTTTTGATTAAAAAATTAAATTAAAATAAAATTTTAAAATTACCTGACTTTTGTGCTAGTAATTTCCTTCTTTTCTTGAGTTGACATCAGTATTATTTTACGCTTAAAAGAAATATTTTTACTCTTTTGATTAATTTATACTAATTGGTAGCTTTCTTTCGTTGGTCAATGGATTGTTGCGTGATTACGAGTAAATCAAGTGATATTTATCCAAGAAAAATAGCTGTAGCAAAGTGTCTCATCCAAGAAAATAACTAGACACAGCACAAAATCGCTAAAAAAACAAAGTTTTTGCAAGCATCTATGTGTAGAATAACACGATCTTTGGATTACAAATGTGAATATGATGATTCTATAGGTAAATATGGAAAGAAAATTAAATGTACGGCAAAAACAAAAAGGAAAATGTTTCAAAATTCCAAAGCTAATAGAAGTGCAACTTTTCAAGAGCTAAAAACCCCTTTGCAAGCGTTTGTGTAAATGTATGTGATTCATCTATACGTTGAAATTTTATCTCATCTGGACTCAGTGTTCGTCGTCTTCAAAAAAATCCTAAAACCGCAACTAAGATAGCAAAAAAGAGGTTTGCTTGGGCAAAAGTTGTGCAAGAACAATTCGAAAATGAATGGACAAATTGAAGAATGTTTATTTTCCTTTAATTAATCATTTGAATTTAAGTTGTTCATTTCTTTTCTTGAAGTCATGTTTTTTGCATAATGATTAAAGATACAAAACTGTTTATAAATTAGATTAATTTTTTTTAATCCGAATATTTCTCTACAGTTACATACCTTAAGAAATGTTTTATCTCTTAGGTAAGTTTTGCATTTATTCAATGCTTACGAATCAGAAGAAATCAGTCAATATATCAAGAGAAGTGCCAGTGAAGACTTTTCCCTTAATTGCATAGCAAAAACAATTAAATATGCTACTAAAATAATGGTTTGGAGAATGTTGTCTTCCCAAAGTATTGGACTTTTTTACATTGTAGAAGGCATGACGGACCACTATCAGTATAAAATAGTGCTTGCACAAAGACTAATTCCACAATTAAAAGACTGGTTTCCAAATGGATCATTCATATTCATGCATGATGGACTCAGTGCCGTAAAGCTTCACCTGTCACAAAATTTTTGGATGAAAAAAATTACTAGGATTTCCCTCAGGAAATTAGTCTGAGCGATATTGCTGAGAACATATATTTAATAATAATTTGCAAAAAGTATAAAAAAAGAAAGAACGAAAAAATACAACATTAAAAAAAATGTAATTTTAGAAATTACAACGACTATTTGGAAAATAATATTTTCAAAGACTATAACTTTAGGCTTATAAATGATTTCTATATTTAAAAAAACCAATAATAACATTTTTAAAATTATCAAAACTTAGTTTACGTAATAACAGAGTTATATTAATATGCCTGGACATTTATATACACGTTAATATTCCTGAGCCAATCATAAACAAATATTAAATGAAATTTCAGTTTAACAAT
The DNA here is from genome assembly GCA_964019185.1 of Maratus speculifer. Lineage (NCBI taxonomy): Eukaryota > Metazoa > Arthropoda > Arachnida > Araneae > Salticidae > Maratus > Maratus speculifer. Next base: position 81,169,901 of record OZ025291.1, read on the forward strand.
TTTCGGTACTCTAAATTTTTAAATTTCTAAACATTGCACACCGTCGTACAAAGAAAAAAAATTACCTTTAAATGCAACTTGTTTGAAACCTGTACCAAAATTTGTTATTGAGTTGTTAATTTTTTGTTAGTTTTTAATATTTTTTTTTTGTCATCGTGGCAAAAACATTCAGATATACTTCAAATTTCCCAATTCTCTACCAAATATTTTCCAAATAGAAAGTCTATATTCCAAAAAGTTAATATACCCCAAGTTAAAGTACCCCAAATACGTATATGATATTTCCGTCCCGTTTTCATGGTACTTTTCCTTTACTATCTTCACTTCGGCATTTTTATAAATCTTGGTCCAATTTGGGCTTCAGAAAGTCAGATTTCAATATCTGATGAACGTTTATACTTATTTTTACACATAAATATGGCGTAGATGTCATATACGTACCAAGTTGGCGCGATTTTTTCTGTCACCAAATTGATGAAAACTTTGATTTTGAATATTGCTGTAAGTGTTAATGTTTTCAAATTATTGTTTTATGTACATTTTTTATTATGTTTATTATTTATATCTTTTATTTATTGCTTCAACTATTTTTTCTTTTTTTGGTACTACTTGATTATACTGACGACCAAAAAAGTATCGCCAAACTATAAGATTAAATGCCAGTAATGGATGATCGGGAATGTCTCATTCAGTCGCATTAAACACGATTCATTGCTTAAACATTTCAAGGGCAAGGTATTTCTGCTTCAAAAATGATCAAATAATTAATTCCCACCGATATTTACGAACAAATTTAATTGAACATAATCTAAACCGTTTCGTCACGTACATTATGAGATCAAAATTGTACTAAAAATTTACTGGTACCAGTTGGCAATTTAAGTATTAAAATTAAACGTTTGCAGACAGCAAATGGTGCTCCTCAAGAGGTTAAAACGTTTTAATCCAACTTAAACTCGTAATTTATTTAAACACGAAAGACTTGTTTCCAATTTGCACGCGCGAAATATAAAAGATGCTAATGCCGTTTATAAAACGTAGTTATAAAAAATATCGCATCTAAAAGTCCTATTACACGTTTCGTGCTGCAGGCGTCAAATCGCAGGCGTCCAGGGGAGTTGCTTGGTTAGTGCGCGATTCTCTTGTGTCGGAGCGTCTTTAACGCCTGGAACGCAGCGACTCGCCAGTAGGAGCAAATCAAATGCTTGGAAATCCAAATGATGGTAAAGACTCTTCTCGAATAGCCAATAAAATGCTTATAAAACGAAAAAACGCAGGCGATTTTTGTCGCTTGCAATTTTTACGTGTAATAGCACTTTAAGAATTATGGTCTCTTTATTTTCAATTAACGGAAAAAAAAAGATTTTTTTTCCAGTTTGTTTTTTAAGTTCTAATATGGCCTCTTTATTTTCAATTGTTTTCAATATTTTCTTTGTTGCACTTAAATGAAAATTGTTTGCATATTTTCTTTGCTCCATGTGCTTCAATTTGGAAATCTAATTAAAACATCCAGCTCGTGAAAATGACGCACATTAAATTTTCGTGACGTATGTAGCCAAATTGTGTGTTTTTATCAGTTTTTTAAATATAATTTTAAAACTATTTTGAACTTATTTTTCGTAGTAAGTGCATTCAATGGGTTACCTTCATAGGCACATTTGGGTACAACCAGAATCAAAATCCATCAAGTATTTTTTGAGATTTCCTTGACGGAAGAATATTTTTTACTTTTAATATCGTTACGTACTATGTGTAAAAGACTCAGACAATTACTCTTTACTCCATGTGTTCTGGTTCGGCTGTCTATGAAAATATCCAGCCGGTGAAAAATGGCGCACACCAAGTTTCTGTGACGTATGCAAATAAATTGTGTTTTTTTATCACTTTTTTAAATATAACTTTTAAACTATTTGGAACTAATTTTCCGTAGATAGTGCATTCACCAGATTACCTTCATAGGTACCTACTGGTACAAACAGAATCAAAATCCGACAAGTACTTTTCGAGATTTGCTTGACGAAAGAATTTTTTTTGATTTTTAATATCGTTACGTACTCTGAGTATAAGACTTCGCTTCGCTCAGACAATAAAAACATTTGTATAGCGTAAAAGAAATCCAGATATGAATTGTATAGAGAATCTTTGTGCCACTGTAAAGAAAAAATTCAAGAAATGCAGCATCACAAACAAGAATGATCCGATAGAAAGACTCATCCGAAATTGGTACCATAACAACGAAATACAAATTAATTCCCAAAAACTCATACAAATTATGCCAAAATGTTCCGAATCTTTAATAAAAAGCAAGGAAATGCATACTAAATATTAAATGTATCGATATTTTTTTAAATAAAGAATTATTTCTTTAACATAACAAGATTTTATTGTAAATTTTACAATTATTCTAATAATTTTCACACCTCTGTATATAATTTAATAAACCTGTTTGCGTAATTAACAATTCGAATAAATTGGCGATTTAACAATCAAAGAATGAAAGATTACATAATCTTAAAATGAAAATTTTAGATGGGGTATACTAATGAGACATAAAGAGACATCTGACGCTGTTTTTTATTTCATTTCATTTCTTTAATTTTAATTTAATATTATTTATATTTTGTCTGATGAATGAGGTTTATTATAAAAAAATCATTGTAATTCGACACCAACCTCAGCTGTTGGTTAAATACTTAACGTAAACTAAAAATTCAATTCACCAATTATTCAACTCTCCAGAAGTAGGCAAAAATAGAGAACTAAATTTAAGAAACTGAAATTATACACTAATAAAGTGTTACATATAATAAAAATATTTTTTTTGTTTTGTTTTAAACGTTAATTTTTGTACTCTGCGTTGTTTGTTTTGTGATGATCTAGCGAAAACATTAATTATTAAAAAAATATATTTCTATAAAACAATTCAATTCGTTTCCTTTTAAGTTTTCTTATAATAATATTTTAGCTTTATAAATTCTAAACTTTATCCTATCTTTACTTTAAATTTTTAAGGGAAGAGTTTTTACTGAACACTTTAATCGCTGCACCAAAGAAGAATAGAATTAAAAAAGATCTTGTAATACAAATTTTATAGCATACGGTTTAAATATGATTTTCTATTTATAATAATCATTACGAAATGCTAAAGCACTTTTATACATTAGTTTAAGCCATCCTTTTTGTAATGTCATAATATGTTTCAAAGTTTAAATCCTGTGTAAGCTTCTAGTCGATGATTAGATACCTAAATTCGTTACATTTTTCACATTTACTATTTAAAAACACTAAATGCATTTTAAATTGTACCAGCTGTCTCGATGGCATACACTTTAGCACCTTCAATATGCACATTGCTTTTTTACGACACAGATCATATGCTAAATATCTGCCACTATTTTAAAATCAGATTTCATCTTATTAAGAAAAAAGTCATGTAGCTGTAACCTAAACTAACTACGTATCTCTCTCTCTCTCTCTCTCTTTTTTTTTTTTTTTTTTTTTTTTTGTGAAACAGTCGTTGCAGCAAGTGATAGTTATATATGCTTGTGTCAGTTCCCAGATTCACCTTGTCTTCCACTGTCACCTAGAGAGTGAAGATGACGTTTTCCGTTTTAACTGTGTGACAGTTCTATTGCTTAAAATAAATTTCCCCTAAATCTGAGTGTATCTGTGGTTATTGTTGCATTAGTTTTAACATAAACCAATCCTCATTCAATTTCAAACTCAGCGCAATAGGACGTGATATTTGCAGTCCTACAAATGCTACATTTTATATATCTACCAGCCATACGACAACGCAAAACATACTTTTGGTCCGGCTATATCGATTGTGGCTCCAGTGTCGCTTAAAATTGGAATATTACTTCCACTATTCTTTCTACAAAGCGTACATGGTGCCAATAAAACCTCATTATTTTTTATTTTAACATGAGTTACTTTGTGCATTCTATCCAATAAGGGATTTAATAATCTGGGCTTGCGCTAAATTATTGTATTACAACGTAAAGTTTATTGGAATAATAGTTATGTCACACTATTCCTTAGAACTTATTTTTTAGAATTCGAATTTTTTTTAATAGTTAAGTATCTTTGAATATATTGCTTTTTTATGTATCATTTATTAAATGATTTAATTAGTTATTATACACATATTTGTCATTTATGTATTTGTTATATCGAATTATAAATTATGTAAATTATAAAATATATTTTATATATTTTTTATATATTTATTTATATATTATATTTATTTATTTATTATATGAAAACTTGCAAAATAAGGATATTTCAAAGCATATGTATATATATATACACTGCTCAAAACAATTAAAGGATATTCCAGTTTTAGGTGGGTTTTGTATCTGGGAAACTTTTTAGCTGATTGATACATGGTCGACAGACATAGTAGGTTATATGAGAATAAATTACACATGTTTGGCAGAAAAAAAAGGCATTTTATTGCGCATTTGTGTACAAAAGGAAAAAAAACACAAGTTGTGCATATGAGAAAAAAAGAATAATAAAAGGTGTTTTCTTCAAAGAAAATCATTTTCAGTAGGGGGTAGGGTTTCCACGGGCGGCCAGCAACGTTGAACAAATTTGAGGCATGGACTCAATGAGGCTATTAATGACGAGTTGGGGCATTCTGCCCCACTCTTCCTTGTTATATCGAATTATAAATTATATAAATTATAAAATATATTTTATATATTTTTTATATATTTATTTATATATTATATTTATTTATTTATTACATGAAAACTTGCAAAATAAGGATATTTCAAAGCATATGTATATATATATACACTGCTCAAAACAATTAAAGGATATTCCAGTTTTAGGTGGATTTTGTATCTGGGAAACTTTTTAGCTGATTGATACATGGTCGACAGACATAGTAGGTTATATGAGAATAAATTACACATGTTTGGCAGAAAAAAAAGGCATTTTATTGCGCATTTGTGTACAAAAGGAAAAAAAAACACAAGTTGTGCATATGAGAAAAAAAGAATAATAAAAGGTGTTTTCTTCAAAGAAAATCATTTTCAGTAGGGGGTAGGGTTTCCACGGGCGGCCAGCAACGTTGAACAAATTTGAGGCATGGACTCAATGAGGCTATTAATGACGAGTTGGGGTATTCTGCCCCACTCTTCCAAAAGAGCTCTTTCCAGTTCTTGGAGAGTTTGTGGGGGTTGTTGGCGGCCAGAAACTCGTCTTCCTAGAGCGTTCCAAACGTGCTCGATTGGATTCATGTCTGGAGAACACGCTGGCCATTCCATTCGAACGATTCCTTCCTCGAAAAGGAAATCCTCCACCAGGTTTGCACGATGTGGCCTGCAGTTATCGTCCATTAAAATAAAGTTATCTCCGATTGCTGCAGCGTAAGGGACTACAATAGATCTGAGGATCTCATCCCTATACCGGCGACCAATCAGAGCTCCATCTCGAATGATGTAGAGGTGAGTGTGCCCGTCAATGGAGATGCACCATACACCAACACTCCTCCACCGCCAAATCTAACACTTTCGTTCACGAACGCAGGATTATTCCCACTGCCACGGTCCCGCCAGATGAAAATACGCCTATTATCCGAATGCACAGAAAAACGGGACTCGTCAGAAAACAGAATATTGCTCCATTCATTTCTCCTCCAGTTGACATGCTCGGTTGCCCACTCCCTGCGGTCGCGACGATGTCTTGATGTTAATCTAACACATACCATCGGTCGGCGAGCATACAGACCTACAGCATAGAGCCGGTTTCGGACAGTCTGAGTTGAAATCTTGGTGCCTGTAGCCGAGCGAAGGTGTTGTTGGAGAAGAGTAGCGTTCATGTTTCGGTGTCTCCGAGCTGTTAACGATAAATACCGATCTTCATTGGGCGTTGTTGCCCGTCTACGACCTTGCCCTGGTCTTCGGCCTGCATATCCACTCTCCAAAAGACGGTTTCAGATCCTGGAAATGACACTTTGTGACACTCCAATGGCTCTCGCTACTTCGGCTTGAGTTTGGCCCCCTTCTAACCTACCAACAATTCTCCAAGCTTCTGAATCTTTCAAATGACTTCGCTGAGACATCGTACTCATCGAAACAAAGCAATCACTGAATGCCGATCATCTTTGTCTTCATTCTCTTTTATCCAGTTGAAAGTCACATTTCATTCGCTGCCGCTGAAGCGACGTTTTTGACGTCGAACTCAAAATTTGCATACTCCACAGTTTGAAAACCAGAAAAATTTGCATTTGTGATTCTCTTCTTCTATTTTCGACAAAAAAAATTTCTTTTATATCTTTATTTTACATAAAACTTGAAATATCCTTTAATTGTTTTGAGCAGTGTATATTACCAATTTAACTTTTATCTTACATTTGAGTAATGTTATGTCAGAAAAAAACTTCCTTTTGGTTATTTTATTATTTTATAGGTTTCAAATTTTCTAGTACTCAATTTCGATTTTCGAAGAAACTGATTTTTTTTTTCTGCATATATCAGTTTTTATCAAACGTGGCATGTTTTAGAATATATTTCTTTAGATACCGGTGCTATTCTAAAGAAATATAATCAGTACAGATTCTTATGACTTGAAAGTAAATTATTAAAATAGCTTTATCTTAGTTTTGGAAAATAAAAGTATGTCTATCTTGTAATTTTTTTATAATGTATCTTATCTATTCTGAGAAAAAAATAAAAACATTATATATATATGTTACAGGCCAAACCCGATTTTTGGCCAAACTAGATTGGCCTAGGTCAAACCGGTCTATCCTAACGCCCATCGGATAAACTAGTTTTTCCTAGGCCAAACCGGTCTATCCTAACGCCCATCGGACAAACTAGTTTTCCTAGGCCAAACCGGTTTATCCTAACGCCCATCGGACAAACTAGTTTTTCCTAGACCAAGCTAGTCTATCCGAAGGCCCATAGGACAAACTAGTATTTCCTAGGCCAAACTAGTTTGGCCTAACTTTTATAAGATAAACTAGTTTAGCCTACTGTTTATTGGTCTGAACTAGTTTATCCTAGGCCAATTTAATTTGGCGTGATTTTATTGAATTCAATGACCACCTCAGCGCCAACGTTCTAGTTTGTCCTAGGCTGATCTAGTTTATCCTAGACCAATGTAATTGTACGCGTTTTTACCTCACAGGCGTCAAAGTCGGAGAAATAATGGGTTCGCATGTTCTGTATGTACGCATATACGTACGCATGTATGTACGTACATATGTACCTAACGCGATAACTCTTGATAGAAATAATGTAATTTGACGTGTTTTTATCTCATCAGACTACCAAAGCCTGAGAACGAGTCATGTGCCCATGGGTTCTGTATCTATGTATTTACGTAAGTATGCAACGCAATAAATCTTCATAGAAATACCCGATTTGCATCAAACTTTCAATACAGATTTCTTCTTATGAGGAACTTTTCTAGTTAATTTTGGGAAGTCATTGGAAAAGAATAAGGAGGAGGGGGGGAGGACGAGAGGCTTCTTCGCCCCTTCCCTTAATTAAAATAAATAGGTTTCCATGCATCATTAGCATGAAATTTGAGATATAGGAGCATTTTGATGAGGCGCCTCCATGATTAGTTGTGGGTGTTCATTGTTTAAGTATAAAGGGAAAAGAATAGGGGTAATTTCCCATAATTTATAAAAATGTATCTTTGAGAAAATACTATTAAAGCTACGTTTTGAATCGAATTTCCGGTTACGACTTCACGGAAAAGAAAAAATTGATGCCGTGACAAGAATAGCTTATAGGTCGATAGGTAATTAATTTCTCAAAAATGGAAAAAGCCATTCGATTCCAAATTATGTTCAGCTCCGATCTGGCTCGAATATGCAATGATGATGATAATAATAATAATAATAATAATAAATGCAAGTCTGATCTTAGCATGGCACATGTCTGCAGAAAAAAAAGCAAACACCATGTCCAATACATCGTGTCTTTACGGTGGACATGTTAAATTTCTGTATTCATGTTACAAGCAAAGACTCTTGATACACATTTATACTTATTCTAGTGAAAGATACATTTTTTACCGGAAAACCCGATTTTGAGTCAAATCAGAATAGCCTAGGCCAAAATATTTTATCCTAACGCCAATTGGATAAACAAGTTTTTCCTACAAGAAGGGGGGAGGATTGTACTTTGCGCTTATATATAACTAAATAAATAAACAACGTTCAAAAGCACAGATACCAAAACATAAATGATGTTAAAAAATGTTAAAAGCATACATGTTTCGGGACTTCTTAAGTCCCATCATCAGTGCTAAAAGTGTAAAATATAAAAGAATGTCACATCGCAAAATAAAATAAGTCATGTAACTGAGTTCGCCCTTAGGCGAACTGATTAGGAAACGTCGCAAAGCGACAGTAAAAATAAGCAGGCACGCGCACCCAGAGGAGACCAATCATACGTCACATCTTACTGGAACGAGTCCAAATCAAAGAGAACAGTAGGGGGGGGGAAGGGGAGTGAAATTACAGAAATGGAAACCAGACATCAGAAAATCTTGGAGTACTGGACATGTCATTCACTAAATTATTAGAATTTTTCCATATATGATAAGCTTCCCAAAAGTCTAATTCATAAACAGATGAACAATATTGTATTATTGAGGCTTCGGAAAATTTGAAGTTATGACTATTGGACCAGCAATGGCTGGCGATAGCGGAACGTTTTATATCACAATTTCTAACGTTAGCACTGTGCTCTCCGACACGCTTTTTTAAGGTACGCTTCTTCTGACCGATGTACATTTTATCGCATTCGCAAGAAATCTTCTAAATATCCCCGGGGGTATTTATAAGACTAGGTATTTATAAGGTATTTATAAGGTAGTTATAGTTTTTCCTACGCCAAACTTGTTTATCTAAATGTCCATAAAATAAACTAGTTTTTTCCTAGGTAGGAGGGTAATCCTTCATTTTTCCCTTCATACTTAACCATTAGACCGCCAAAACGATTCAGGGAATTGCCTTACCAGGAAGAACCTATATCCAAAATTTGAAGTAAATCCGCAAATTCTGCGTCAAAACCATTTATCTAAATTATGGGGGGGGTTACATACTCTTTCTTTTACACTTAAACAATAAACATCCAAAACTAATTACGGAGACTCCTTGTCAGAGTGATCCTATGTCTAAAATTTGAAATGAAAACTGATAATTCTGCATGAAAAATCCATTTCTCTAAATTTACGGTGGGGGATTAGCCTACCGTTTGCCCCCGCTTATTCTTATCCAATGAATTTCCAAAACTAATCAGAAAAGTACCTTATCAGAATAAACATACATCAAAAATTTGAAGCAAATCGGATATTTCTATCAAGAGTTATTGCGTCACGTACATACGTACAAACATGCGTATATAGATGCTTACACACATACATGCAGAACCTGCGAGCCCATCATTTCTCAGGCGTTGACGCCCTAGAGCTAAAATCACGTAAAATTATGATGGCCTAGGATAAACTAGATCAGCCTAGGACAAATCAGAATGTTGTCGCCGAGGCGGTCATTGAATTCAATAAAATCACGCCAAATTGAATTAGCCTAGGATAAACTAGATCGGCCTAGGATAAATTAGTTCAGACCAATAAACAGCAAGCTAAACTAGTTTATCCTATAAAAGTTAGGCCAAACTAGTTTGTTCTAGAAAATACTAGTTTGTCCTATGAGCCTTCGGATCGACTAGTTCGGCCTAGGAAAAACTAGTTTGTCCGATAAGCGTTAGGATAAACCGGTTTGGCCTAGGAAAAACTAGTTTATCCGATGGGCATTAGGATAGACTGGTTTGGCCTAGGAAAAACTAGTTTATCCGATGAGCGTTAGGATAGACCGGTTTGGCCTAGGCCAATCTAGTTTGGCCTAAAATCGGGTTTGGCCTGTAACATATATATCTATACATATATATATATATATATATATATATTTTATATTTCAAAATTAAAGCAATATGGAAAAGAAATACACCGTCATTGACACTGTTAAAATTAATAATTTTTCATTTCGTTTTTTTTTCATTCCGAACGTTTTTTATTTATTAAACATGATAAACATGTTTTCATCAATGTTACATATTTACATACAGCTTAGAACCTTTATATATAGCCACGAGTAGGGATACAAATGTAACAACTTGTATTCAAATGGACATTTCAGCAATAAGAAACATTTCTTAATACTAATTCCTAAAAAATAATTTGTTGCAATAGTTTTAATTCATTTCTAGTTTTTTTTCTTTGAGATTGTGTCGATTTTTGCTTAAAATGAAAGGATATATTTTTCTTAACTTTTTAAAAATTATTAATTAACACTAAAAATAAACATATTTCCTAAAAAAGTGCAATGCAAACGCATTGCACTTTTTGTTCATTTCATTATTAACATTTTTCCGTTACATGATTAACTGGGCTTTAAAGCTTAAAAACCAAAAGATGTTAAAAAATCACTTGTAAAAACAGGAAAGTCACTTGAGATCTTACAAGCGCTACTGCGACATTTTGAAAGGGTACATGTTCATGGTGTTCATAGAAAGAGAGAATTTTTTTTTTTTTTTTTTTTTTTGTAAAAAAGATGCTCTTTTAAGTGATATATCTATATTAGGGAAAAAAAACTTATAAAGAATAAAATTATTTCTTTTCTTGTAATTTCGGAAACATCGATGTCAACATTATTTTTTTTATCGATCTTTAACCCGTTTATGGCTAAAATGTTGATATTAATTCATGACACCATAATTTACAGGGAAATTTATTTTAAAAAATAAGAAGCTTGATTTTTAGATACACAGTATAAATAAATAAATAATAAAAATAAAAGTAAAGTATCAAACTTCTGGTGACATTGTTGCACTTTAAATTAAAATTTAGTATTTTCATAAACGTACTACAGCTCCTGAAAGGGTTGACAATGTTTTTACTTTTTATACAAATAAATAATGTCTATTTTTGAAATAATCTCTTGTATCTCTAAAGTATATAATATTTCTCCAGTCAAATTTATGCATTTTTCTAACAGATCCTGTAACTCTGATGTTTGTTCATCCTCGTCTTCTAGCTGGTCTTATCGTTGGTTCTATTTAGCATAGCGTCAACGATCTTGCTGTCTGTAAATTGTTAGTTATTGATGTATTTTCGTCAATGTTTAATGTATTTTAATATACCTAAGGCATTTTAAAATTTTGCGCGTTCAATCAACTCATAAATGGCTGTCTTCTGGGAAATGTGAAAGACTAAAACTTTTGCCTCATATTTGATGTCTTCATTGCCGAAAATTCGTTCGGGCCATACATGGCGTCATGCATATGTCAAAGATGACCCAAAAGTTAATCCCGTTGCTAAGCAACGGTGAAGCGCTCAGACAATTTTTTTTCCAAAAAATATGCATCTCTCTTAAAGATAAATATAAAAGTCAAATATTCTTCTTTGCGTTATTACTTTCGATGTTAAAGATTTTAATTCAGAAATAAATGCTGCATTTCATGTTCCATAACTTCAAAAAGAAAATTATAAAAGAAAGGAAGAGAGAAGAATTAAGAAAAAGTTACAAATCAAAGAATACAAAAACAAATTTGTAAGTCACAATTTTAATTACCTCTTAATACACCCTTCTCTGATGAAGATTTATAACTAGAATTCGTTTGAGAATTGTCTTTTCTAATGGTTTCTGAATAGAAGCAATTGTAAGCAAATATAACGCATAGCACAATAAGAACAGTACAAATTTCAACGACAGTTTCGAATTTTAAAAAGTCATAAGTAACAATGAAGCTTGAACAGGGTTCGTACGTGTCCTGGAATTTCATGATCAGGAAATTCTTCTATTCTAGTATTTTATTACGGAAAATTTCTGATTAAATAAGAAAATTTGCACTTTTTAAATACACTGTTAACCCCTTCGCGACGGAAGCTTTTTACAAAATTTGTAATGTTTTGACACTGGTTTTAAAAAATAGAAATTTCTACCTTATTAAAGAAAGAATATTTTCCAAATAAATAAGACAAATTTTGCAGTACAATTTTACTGGAAGCGGGGAGGGGTTATAAACAAGGATTCTTAAGAATTTTTTCAGCACGTATGAGTCATGCACGTCTGCTGTTCACAATTATTCATGTTTATCACAGTAGCTGTTCAGAACTAATGCACGAATTTTCATCAGACTTCAGATTCAGATAGTTCTCAATATAAATTAGTGTTGTTTAGTTCTTGGAGTAAATCACTAAACAGATTGCTCTTATTTTCAGATTTTTTTTACGATTTGTTTAATGGTTCTAATTCAAAAAATAGCGCATGGATTTTCATCAAACTTCAGATTCAGTTAGAACATGACATAAGTTGTTCTCGATTAGATTTTGATGTAAATCACCTAACTGGTGAAGCAGCTATCATTCATTTTTAAGGAAGCCAACACATATCAGATCGAAGATCTGGAGAGCTAGCCATATCCGACATAGATTTACTAGTATTTCTTGAGTGGTTAGAGATCTTCAGCGGATGTATTCTCATAAATTATTGTATGAAAATATTGGTTATGCAAGTTATTCCGCCGAATGTTTCAAATGATATATCATAAGGAACAACAAAAATCTCTTTAAGTAAAAAACACGCTAATTTATTAATAAAAATGATTAGCATTTTTCGCATACTAAGTGAAAAAAGAAAAGTTACGAATCACTCTTAAGCTTATAAAAATAGAATGTGTCACACTTTAATCGAGCCCTCGTCTTTTAAATTATAGAACAATATACGTCGTCAAAACACAAAAAATAGTGCCATATCAGAAAAATACGCTTCAGCTTTGACACAGCTCGAACTTTAAACAGCGTGGCATATGATATAATTAATTTCTAACAATAAGATAATTTAGTATTATTGTATTTTTATAAGAAATTTATCACCTAATTTTTTACTTGTGTACCTTATAATTATAGTAATAATAATAAATAGATAAAAATTCCTATTATAATTGCTTGTCAATTGGAGAATTGACACTATAAACTCAGTTTCCCTGTTTTAAATGTAATATGTACATAGATATTTCTTTTGGCATTTTCAAAATCAATAACATTATAATCCCATCTACTCATTATAAAATGCGACTGAAGAAAAGTGCACGGAATAATTCCGCCGCGAACCATTCTGATCTGAAAATCAACCGTAGCTAAACGCCATGGTAGGCTTAATTGAAAACAGAAGCTAAAGCATCTGCTAAATGATAATTTCTTCTACTTGAAATAATATTTGTTCTGCATATTTTCATATAAAACTTGTACATCATACCCAATTATAATACATAAAGATAACAGCAGAAGTGTAAACTGATAACGTTTCTATCGTCTATCTAAGAGTACGATTGTATTTTATCGACTCCCAGCGCCGTCTCATCCTCATCACACTACTTTAATGCTGCCATCTATAAGCTATTTTAGAAGCATTTTTGGGAATATTATAAAAAAAATAAGCATTCGTCTTTGCGGGGGATTGACCCAGGTAAACAAAAGACTCGCAAACGTGTTTTTAAAGCATTGTGCTACTCAGCGGTTGCGGATTTGAATTTAAATTTAGTTTTATTATTTTTTTAAGATGCTACCATTTATCCGCTTATTTTTTTAATTCTGTTTCCTGTTGTAAATAATATAAGCTTTTTTTCCATCAAGTTGTAATGGATATATAAGATATTATCATGACTGCGTTAGTAAAGCTGAAAATTATATTTCACATAATGTTTTGTGTGAAATTTTCAGAAATTGAGATTTATTTTACTAATTATAATTATTATTGTAATAAATGCTGATGTTTGGTTTGAAATTAAAATTTGTTGAAAAATAAAATATCAAGTAAAAAAAAGCTTTATCATTTGTAATTGTAGCAATTTGCTGCTATTTTTAAAATGTGCTTTTCAACAATACAAACTCTTCAATAATAATATCCTCATTCTGTTTGTTTGTATGAAATATTTTGAAAATGAAATGCAAGTGAAAATTCCGTCATTTTTGACGGGGGTTATATATTAGAGTTTTATTTTTTTAGGGTGTTAGTAAAACACCAGAAGTAAGAGTTTTCTATATTTAATCCATCAAATATATTTTAATCAGTATTTTGTGTTAAAGAGAGGAGAATTATAACAAATGATATATGTTTCAAATGCAATCTGGAATATTATTTATTAATGAATTTGAAATTCTCTGACATTTTTGGAAAAGAGAGAAGCTGTGATGATGTTTAAATGCAACAAAAAAAATGATTATTTTAACATTATGGGAAAATAGAATTATTATGAACATGAATTTAATTCTTGATAGCATAAGTAATTTTCAATGTTATAAACATTCTTTCAGTAAATAGATTTCTATTGCTTAAATATTAGTTATATTATAGCATAATCTGTAGCTTACTTACTGAACGAATTAATATGGGTTCGACAACAAAGGTTTTAAAAGTAAACGGAATGTTACTGCGAAAAATTAATATGCTTTCGCTCTTTTACTGATAGTATAAGATTAATAAAATCAGTCTAAACATATAAAGAATATAAACAATTTTTGAATTTGCTTTTTTTAAAAACGCTGACACTTTTATATAAGAAATAAATGATTTTAAAAAGAAACTTAAATACCATAATAGCATCTAAATTCAGGCAATAACTTATGGGAAAGGTAAAAGGAAAATAAATGCTTTATTTTAAGGATGCATTTTAAAGTTTGCAAATGAAAGGATTGCAATTTTTTTACCGTTTTTATCGATAGCATACTGATGCACTTAAATTCTACTTTAAATTCTACCTTAAATTCTTACGTAGCAGACGTTGCTATTTTAAGAAAAAAGTTAAAATAAGTTTTAAAAGATTAACGTTGAAACGTAAAGTATAATGCAAACCAGTGTTCGAGAACTAGATGCATAGTAAAAGGAAATATAATTATATAAAATCAGCTCACAGGCGGAAGTTATTTTGAACATTTGTTTGAGTCAGCAGCATATCATTAAAACCTAATGGCATTTTATGCAAAAGACAATTTTTGTTTTCTTTTATTTGAAGGTCTGTTAGCATTATAGGGAGTCTACACTTTGTAGTTTTCATACGTTTTAAATTTTATCTGTTTATAAAGCATTTACCATAGAGAAGACCCAAGAATTTGATATTTAATGCGCGTGAATAGAAACATATTTATAAGAGTTTCTTTTTTTTTACAAATGGATCATTTAAATATATCGATGTTTTCCATTGTTACTTTTTTCTTTTACTTTTATTATTTTTCTCTTCCTGATTTAATCAATGAAATATCTAGATATTATAGTATGATTTAATAATATCTAACAATATTATTTATTATTTTTTAGAAAGTAACTTCTGATAATTAAAGGATTCATGGTAAGAGAAATATATAAAAATAAAAGTTTTGCAATAAAAATTATGCCATATTTATTTCTAACGTTTATCTTTAACAATAGATAAAATGATCTTATAGAGAAATTCAATTACTCAAAGCATTTCTTTATCCCACACAGATATTTCTTAGAAAATCTGTTAAAGGTTGTTCCAATTGCTCCGTTTACTTTTTGTTGTCTCTTTATAATTCTTTGTATTGACAATAATGTAACAGTAGATCGAACTTTCTTTTTGAATATGTGTCTTCTTTGCTCTGTAAAAAAAGGTCATTATAACGTCACATTGAGCTGCAGTATTACTGATATAATTACGAATGCACCTAAAAAAGAATATAAATTGTATAAAAAAATTTAAGCAATATACGCTTATTCTTAGTAATACTTACGGATTTTTTGTATATCCCTGTAAGTATTTGGTCTATAGAATTTATACACGGCACAGAGAGTTCCTAAAATTTAGCTAAAATTTAAACGCTTATCATAAGTCAACATGCACTTTCCAGCAATAACCAAAACTTTAGACAGAGTATTTTATCCGAAATGGTTTATGTGTCCCTGTAACTGAACGATTGCAGAAATGTTGTAATAAACGTCAATAATGTCTACATATGTTCCATTCTTTTTTGAAACATTATTTTTTTTAAACCATTGTGTTTTTCCGCACCCAAAGATGAGAAAACGTCGAGGACTGGGAGCAGGAAAACAAGAGATAAGCCTATGAGTCAATCACTAAAATCGAGTTTTCAAGTATTTTCTACTAAAATATGACTTGACAGACTGATTGAACTTTCAATATGCAAATCGAGTTTTACTTAATTGTAAAATTTCAGTCGTAAACCAAATGAGGTGATTGTCAGGGCTGCCACTTCCTTGTCACTATTGTCACAAATTGGTGTAATTCTGTGCTTCTTAATAGAAGCATAATAACCGATAAAAGTAATTACAATAGTTTGTAGATCAAATTATGAAAAACAATACCAATGTGCTTGTCCATGAGTGAATAATTCTTGAATTTCTATATATGAAAGGAGGTCATAATATTTACACTTTAATCTTTGTGAATTTATACATATTGCATTAATATTATGCACAGTAAAAATGAATATATCAGAATTCTGACACGTCAGAGGATTTAGGGGCTTATAGGTATTTTATTATTACGAATTTCGTAAATCACTGGTCGCTATATCTGAAGACGACATATTTCCTTTCATTAAATAAGGCATCTATCGCCAATCGAAAATTCTAATGAAAGGCCTATGAAAGTCTATGATGCATACTATAAAATAAAACCATGTATGCTATAAAAACCATGTAGTATACTGTATTGTTTTAGACATAGTTTAATAGCTTCTTAAAATGAATATTGGTTTTATCATTAAAATAAATTGTAATAATACATCTGAATTAGGAATTCATGGTTATTTTTAAGAATAAACATTCATTTTTAAAACATCCAAATCATGTCGTCAGTTGTATGCCGTATAAAATGTTTAGCATATCAAAACATTTATTACAGTTTCTATGTGTTAATTTAAGCATTTAATATTTTCACTTCCTCGAACTTTTGACATTTCTTAATCTAATTTTAAATTTGCATGAACAGTTTTGAAGGCTTCTGACTGTAATGTGAAATAATTATTTACTATTCAATGCAGACTTTTAAACTATTATCATAAATTAAAATATACCTCTAATGTAAACGAAGGATTTAAAGGGAAAATTTTGTCTTCTGATTAAAAAATCGTTTCTGCATTATATTGTTGTTATTATTATTATATTTTTTTTTATTTCTGTAATTTTTTTTATGCAGTTTTTTTTAAATTTGCACAAGTGTGGAAAAAATATTTTTTTTTTCAAAAACAAACTTATTCGGTTTGCATGTGGTTATGTAAAGGTATTTAAATTATGATTAACTGCACATAATATTTTTCACATTTATGGTAATTAAATATGATATTGAATTATTTTTTTTCTAAAGTACGCCATTTATATGTTAAAGAAAATTTGCCAGAAAACAGTTACATGTTTTGTTATAAAAATGCTTTTCATCAAAATGCTTCATATTACACTATACATCAGATTGTATTTACTAAAGAATAAAAAATTACTAAGATTATTGCTTTTTTAAGAGTGGAATTTTAAGGTTTTACTTTTGTAATAAATGTTATTGAAAAATAGACGTTTGATCGAAGAGACCCGGTAATGAATATAAAGTCATGTTAAAAATATAAAAATAAAAAACACTTTATCGGATTATTAACATTTATCATATAATGTTAATTTGTTTTGTTTTCACATAAATTTATTAAGGTATTTTAATTTAATGCAGGTATCCTATAAAATTAACGATTTTTTATTATTCTCAAAATGAAAAAATGGGAACATTTCAACATTTGTGAATACTTAAGTCTTAACTTGCTTATTCGCAAATTTTGTTTTATAAAGTATATTTTTTCACAAAGTAAACTGGCTTTATTTTACCATGTTCGAAAGCTGTTTGACTCTAGACAGCTGCTTTATGTTATATAGTCTAAGTTCGGTGGATTTCAACCGTTGTGTTTAGACAAAATATAGATCAACCGAGAATCGCGTAATATGACTTGATGCTGAACATAAAAATTGATAATATTTTCCAGATTAAAAATTTTTATTGCAAGTGGATATTCAACTGTAACAATTTCATGAAAAATTTTAAAGGTTCAACAACTAATTGCTGAGAAAGATATAGGATACAATTCGTCAGGTGAGGTGTTTTTAATTTAAAAAAGAAATCGAAGCCACAACTTTTTTGTATGAAATTTCATAATCAAAAGATCTGTTCTTCAAAACAGTCGTGCATCAATATTTCTTTTTTTCAGCCAACAACTAATAACTAGACTTTTTTTTAAAAAATGTTTATAATTATTCCAATGTTATTACAGCATGCACTTTTTACTGTGTTATAAATATACTTTTTATGTTTTAATTAATTTATTTATATTTTTAAAAAATCTTAAAACGTAACCTACTTTTATGCACGGGAAGATTATCTCAACTTTCGCGGAAGTTTCCGAAAATCTGACCCTCTCAAAAGTTAATGGACTACTATATTAGTTTTTTTTAATATGCATATTTTGTATACAATTATATATTGTATACAATTAATATACATGTTTAATATACGTGTTTCTAAATGAATATTGGGTTTTTAACGCTTGGTAGTATTTATTACATGAAACTTAATGTTGTAATTAACACATGCAACAAAAGAGCGACTCAAACAGTTGCACATGTAGGCTTGTGTTGTTCAATGTTAGGACCTTTCGTCGCACTGCACACGTCTAGTCGATAGCTCATTTCTTCCTAAACGTTGATTAGTTTTTGTAGAACCAAAGTTGCAACAGCTGTAATGGTCTGTTGGCAGTGGAATCATATACATACGATTATTTATGAACCTTATCGACCATTATCGACCTGGCCTTCAATCGCCGTCAGCGCCACCTACTGTTTGATATGCGAACTAAAATAAGAAATTACGGTAAAAAAAAATCCTATCATTGTACATAACCCTGCTGCAAAAAATTTTTAAATAGCTGTCACCGTTTGCAAGTTATTGAATTTTAAAATCCATCAGTCATTTATAGGACACCCGGTATATGTATAATATAATAAAATCATGTATCAGAAATTTCGTGAAACACTGGTCGTTATATCTGAAAACGGCAGAATTTCTTGTTTCATTAAGTAAGGCAAATTTTACTTTCTCGTAAAAGGTCTTTGAAACTGACTGATGCGTTAAAAACATGCGTATTATATTGAGCTTTTAAAAATGAATATGCATTTTATCATAAATCACAATTTGTAATAAAAATTGCTACGTCATAGCTAAAATTTAAAAATAAGATTTTACTATTTTCAGAGCTTGCGTCTTTTACAGAATTTTTAATTTTTTATTACCTTTTCTTCAGACAGAAATTTTTAATTTGTTGAATCGTTAAAATGTTTCGATTAAATAAATCATAATTTACAATAAAATTTATCTCGTGAAAATAATCAAGAATTCTGAGCACTTTATACGGGACGTATACCGGTCACTCATCAACAAGCGGTTAAACACTCATTAAATCTAATGATATAATCTGTTTCAGATGCTCGAATATAAATTAACTGCTAGAATTCGGCTGCCATAGGTATTAAAGCAAAAGAATTCTACATTAAAGTAAAAAGTTTGCGAAATGTCGTCTTAATTTTTTAGTTTTACTGCGTTAGTATTCTGTATCATTTAAATCACCAATTTCTCTTCTAACTTTATAATTTTTTTACGTCTAATAAATTCACGACACAGAGAAATAAATAAATAAGAAAAACACTGATACTCTTGTTTACAAAATTATAAAGTAGACTATAACACGTATAAGAAAATTTATTTAATGAGGTAGAAATAAAATAGCAAAAGAATATTGATTCCCTGATGTTTGTCAGAAAAATCCATTTTGTTTATTAATATATTATCTTAAACGAAAAGTATAAGCGTCCACGTGTTTGAACTTACAACTTGCTCAATCAGTTTGATGATATTAAAATAACAGTTTTGTCATCTGTCCACATATTCGTCAATTTTCACTTTAAAGTTGTCACATTAAAGTTGTTGTAAATAGTGTCAAGAATGTCCCTCTGTTTTTTATGTTGTGACGTTTTTCAAATATTGTGTGCAACATATTATTCCAATGTATTTTCATCAAATAAATGATTTTTGCTCATTATAAGAAGAACACATTTCAACTGAATGTATCACAACAGAAAGGTAAAGCTTTTAACCCTTTTTATCATTGAGGAACTACCTATTCACACCTTTACATGGAATAAAATTCTAACATATATGTCTAAAATATTTTTTAATCAAAGAGTTTAAAAGGATTAGATTAGAACTCTGGTCCCCGTGCAGGTTAATGTTAAAAGCGCCAACACTTTAAGATCTGGAGGATTTTGGTAAAATTTAAAAGTGTTGGTGTTTAACCCTATTGAATAAGATCATATTTGACTAAGGAAAAATATTTAAAAAAATAGTATGTGAACAGCATACATCTTGTAAATTCGAAAAGCTAAATCATATAAACAACTGGCTAATAAAAAAGTAATGCTCTATTTTTTATATTAATGGTAAATCGTTTTATATCTATACTTGCAAAAGAAAGACACATAATCCAAAAATAACATTAAAAGCAAAGTTAAGTAAACAATCAAAGATCCACATTTATGCCATGGCAAATTTTTAGTAAAATTAAACACTTAAAGAAAATTTTGAAAATAGCAAATTTATAGCAATCATGAACCAGTGATCAACATCAGTGATGTAGGAAGAGTATATACAAAGTGGACTGACATTTATTTTTGAAGTATACACCCGGATATATACCCAAATAGTAAGTACCAAAAAATTATATTTTAGTATTTCACTGTAAAATATAAATTGCAAATTACAATTCTACAAATTTGATAATGCCTTTCTATTTAGTTAAAAAAAGAAAAAAGGAAACTCATGCATGTTGTTTAATTAAGTAACCTTGGCGATCATACACATTAAGTATTTTCTGATCATTAAAATGACAGTCAATTAAGCACTTTTTTATTTTTTAATAAATGTAATTGAAGTAGTCAGGATAATGACCTTCAAAAGAAGTAATCGTTTGCAGGCAAATTTCAGTCAAACTGAAACCCAAGTTCAAAAAACTGGTTTCCTGAATTAAATTGCCAAAAAATCATATTGAGAAAGTTTTAAATTTTTTTAAAATTTTTTTGCACATCAATCTTCAAGCTTTTATCAAGTTTGTTTTTAATCGATGTTTCTTTCTAAATATTTTTGTATCATTAAGAAAATAAGGATTTCTGAAGTTGTATCTCAAAATACCAAATAAATAAATATAAATAAACACAGAAAAGAGCTAATATAACATGTTTTTTAAAATCCAACGTCATCGGTACAAAAAAGTTACGGATGAACGTCATATGAGCTGAAGGAAGTATTTCCTTTCAAAATTATTTACTTTTATTGTAATGTGAATATGTTTGAAATAATTAAAGTTATAAGGGGCACGTGGGCTGTGATTTTACAGTGCCATTCATGAAATTATGTCAATTGAACTTTTAAAAGCCAATGTTCTTTTGAAGTAATGTACAAACATTTGTAAATGTGTTCAGTTAGGTCCACTCTTGCAGGCAACTATTTTCAAAACTACATTTGGTTGTCCAAAACAATATATATATATACACTATATTGCCATTGATTATGGGACACTTGCGATTTTAGACATTTTACTAAATATTTAGAAAAATACATGAGGAATCATCTCGAAACTCTTAGTGTATAAATATAATAGTATACGTCATACATCTCCGTGAAGATGTTTTACCGAAACTCCATAGGGGACCGTCAACAAATTAAAAAAAAATGAATATCTTTTGAATAACCCTGTCAAAACTAATGTAGCAAAAGCGCTCAAACTCTAGATTATGATTGAACGCCGTATTGTAATACACTGTGTTCATTTTTATGCAAATAGCATGCATACTCGCAGAGTAATTAAGGGTTTTATAAAAATGGTCCCAAATTTTTCCAAGTTTTTCCCTTATAATTTTCAGAGTTCTTAATATAAAAAAATATTTTTTTCAGAAAATATGACAAACAACATTGCACACAGTACCCTGTAATCAGAGTTAAAAAATAATAAAAATTGTATGAAAAATGAGTAGGTTTACTAAATAATTTTTTACTGCGCATGCGTCAAAAATATCAAAATTTCATTTGCATATTATGTTAGCTAAATGTACAGAGCAACTTCTGTAAAAGTCTCAAAATCATAGCTTGAAAATTCTGAAAGTAATCGTCTATAGAAAAAGGACAAAATCCGTTGTTTCCAAAATGAAGCAAAAAAATGAGGGATTTTATCCAAATGTAGTAGTACATCCCGTATTGTGTATTCTATATTGACACTAATCAATGAATATATGGATACAACCCCTCTTGTTTTTGCTTCATTTTGAGAATAACGGATTTTCAACCTATTCAATTGACGATTATTTTCAGAATTTTCAAGTTATGATTTTGTGACTTTCGCAAAAGTTGCTCTATACATTTAGCTAACATAATATTCAAATGAAATTTTTATATCGTTGACGCATGCGCAGTAAAAAATTATTTAGTAAACCAACTCATTTTGTGTACAATTTTCACTATTTTTTAATTCTGATTACAGGGTACTGTGTGCAATGTTGTTTGTCATATTTTCTGAAAAAAAATATTAATTTATATTAAGAACTCTGAAAATTATAAGGAAAAAAACTTGGAAAAATTTAGGACCATTTTTATAAAAACTCTAATTACTCTGCGAGTATGCATGCTATTTGCATAAAAATGAACAAGGCGTATTACAATACGACATTCAATCATAATCTAGAGTTTGAGCGCTTTTGCTACATTAGTTTTGACAGGGTTATTCAAAAGATATTCATTCTTTTTTAATTTGTTGACGGTCCCCTATGGAGTTTCGGTAAAACATCTTCACGGAGATGTATGACGTATACTATTATATTTATAGACTAAGAGTTTCGAGATGATTCCTCATGTATTTTTCTAAATATTTAGTAAAATGTCTAAAATCGCAAGTGTCCCATATTCAATGGCAATATAGTGTATATATGCATTATCAGAAAGGATGTTTCTCAGGAAGAATAGGATATTCAAAGCTTACAGTTGTGTAAATCTCGTATTCAAATCAGGGTTATCTATGTTCTTTATACATTACTTTATATCTGGCTAGAAGATTGTATAAAATAAACAGACTGTTTCCTACCTACTCATTGTAACCAACTTCATCTATGAATTCATTTATGTTTTACAGAAATGTGATGTTATGCAATATATACATATGTTAGACATAACCAAATAATTGTAGTATGAAAAATACAAATTTTCGGCTGTAGAATCATTCACGTTAGATGGATTTTATTTTTGATCATTTTTGACATAGTATAGTTTGAGTGACAATGGAATACTTCTGATACAAATATATATTAGAAATGACTACTATGTTGATTATATATATATGTATATATATATATATATACATAGGTATATCTTGTATAGTTATAGAATATGAATATACATAAAATGTAACGATATTCAGTTTAATTATTTTATAACAGATTAACTTAAAAAAATAAAAGTAAATAAATCAGTCTGAAATCAAATAATTTTAACTAGATTTTAAGTGAATCGATTTTATATAAGAGAAAAGGTAAAAAGAAGAAATAAAATCCTCTGAGATTCAGAGCGTCCATATCGAAAAAAAAATTTATTTACTTTTTCTACAAAAGTTATTGCCTGATTTTCGTCGTTATTATGGCACTTAAGTAGCTGGAAAATGTATTTACTTTCTTTCGTAATATTTTTTTTCAAATCTAAATAATGTATTTTTGTTTTTCAAAATGATTTTGCTAATATAATCTTAAGCCCAAAATGTAAGGAAAACTATTCTATAAGTTGAGAATGCTGTACTTTTAAATTATTTACATTTTATTTGCAAAATAACTTTCCGAAACAAAAAAAAAGACAATTTATTGATGATTTATCTTTCTCTTGAAAGTAATTGCCTCAATTTCTGTATTTATTATTGTATTTATGTTTGCACATAAGAATGTTTATTTTTATTTTGTAGCTTACAGCGCTGCTTTAATTAAATGGGAGTCGTAAATTTTCTTTTCTTCCTTTGATCCAGATTTTTCTTGTAACTATATTAAAACCTCCCTAAAGCGACCGCGTTATCTGTTCTAATAAAAACTAGTTGCTTCAAAATTTGGTCTCTTAATGGAGGCCACGTTTAATTTTACATTTAAATTGTTGAAAAATTTATAATCGATGTTATTAAAATTTATTTTTCACAAAAAGAATTTCAATAGCTGAAACTTTTTATCTGTATTTAAACTTTTAAAAAACCCAATTCATTTTCAACCCTTTATATAACATACATAAGTAAAAAACATTATTTATTATATTTATGCAACATTTTAGTGCAGTATTTGTTATTTGCCTGCAGCTGGAGTGATTCAAATCCATTTTTTACGCAAAATTGTATTGTAATTCCTATTGTTCATGAAATAAAAAACAACACTTGGCTTGATAAGGCCGTGATGTTCCTTTTAAGGTCTGTATAATCTTTTTTTTTTCTTTACTAACCCTGAAATATATGAACTAGGGCATAATTAGAATGTATGTTTTCAAGTGTATTATTTGTGAAAAAGTGTGCATATTTTTATGACGTATTTTTGAAATGTATCTCAATCTTTCAATAAAAAAATAGATATAAATGTAGTATAAAATTTGTATTCATTCTATAAATAAATAAAAGAATTAGAATTTGTTTCTCACAATTATCTATACTAATATTAAAGGATATATATTCCTTTGTTTATTTATTTGGAAAAGGTAATACTTAAAACTACTAAACCCATTTCAAAGGTAATGGTATAAAACTAGTTGGATGCGCCAATCCCTAAACTTTCTTCTATCTCATACGTACAGTTTAATATTAAAAAAAAATAGTTGCTCATTTTATTGCTTTAATAATTTTAATTCAATATCATACCAACTTGAATTTTCATGTGAAATTTTTGCTACAGTCAATTAATCCGAGTAAAAACGAATTTCCGTCTCTGCACGAGACGATGGACAATAGAATGATAGGCATATTTTTTTTCAAATTCAGGGAGAACCTACTTGCCATACCAAAAAATAATCATACACAAAAATTGTAGTTTAGTTCTAGGCCCAACATCATACACTTTTAGGTGGTGCAATATTGAAAATGGCACAAAATTCGCTATTGCAGCGCCCTCTTCAGGCGGATTTTTTTTCAAATTCAGGGAGGACCAACTACACTG
Organism: Maratus speculifer; assembly: GCA_964019185.1. Lineage (NCBI taxonomy): Eukaryota > Metazoa > Arthropoda > Arachnida > Araneae > Salticidae > Maratus > Maratus speculifer. Next base: position 81,195,216 of record OZ025291.1, read on the forward strand.
ATAAAAATTTGCTGCATTTTGCTGCAACGCACTCCACCGCTTGTATATAATATCTCTATTCCAACCAATGAGAAAGCTCCATTTCACGGCCAAGTAATTGTTTTCTATACAAGCAGGGGAGTGCGTTGCAGCAAAACGCAGCAAATTTTTATTAGTGTAGCCATAACCATACACGTAAACAAAAAAATTGGTTCAATTCGATGCATAACTTCATATACTTTTGGTCGGTACAATATTGAAAATGGCACAAAAATCGCGATTGCAGCGCCCTCTTCAGGCGGATTTTTTCAAATTCAGGGAGGACCAACTAGCCATAGCCATACACTTATACAAAAAATTGGTTGAATTCGATGCATAACTTCATACACTTTTGATCGGTGCTATATTGAAAATGGCACAAAAATCGCGATTGTAACGCCCCTTTCCGATGGAATATTTCAAAATTGAAGGAGGACCTGCTTGCGATAGCCAAAAACATTCACAAAAAATTTGGTTCAATTCTATGCATATCTTCATACACTTTTTGATGGTAGAATGGCGACATACACACAGACAGACGGACAGACAGATATTTTGTAAAAAAATATTTTTTGGAATCTCTGACCCCTAAAACGTGTAAATCCGTCGAAAACCGAAAGTCGAAAAAAATTTCGATTACAATACTTTCTTCTATTGAAGATAGAGGAAGTAAAAAGATGGTAATAATCCTTGCTTAATCATAAGGTTTTATTTTCGATTGCTGCTACTTTTCCCCTTCCAAACACGATGTAAAGGCTAAGAAAATTTCTTAAAAATCCGATAATTTGTAAACTCTCTTAGTGTCACAAAAATTTTGAGAAATTCAATAAAATCTGTGACAACTGATACACAACAAAAAATATTTCTAAGAAATTTGAGCATCCGCATATAATACTTTCTATAAGGACATAACAAATACAATTTAAGAAACTTAAATTGATCCAGTTAAGGCAACTACGCCATTTTAAAAACAGATTACAATTGATTTAAAGATAGAAAACCAACGATTATAAATGCACAAATAAAGTAAGAAAAGTTTTTGCATTTATAATCGTTGGTTTTCTATCATTAAACATTTTTGCACAAAGGCTTTATTTGCTATTTTAATAGATTCCAATTGAATAAAAACTAAAACGATAGCAAACAATACTACGTGAAACAGATGCGCAACAAACGAATGATTTTAGATATGTAAATGAAATATAACAGCTTAATTACTTTTAAATAATTACCTTAAATTGAATCGTTAAAAAAGAACTACTATCAAAACAGCAAATTTTAGGGTCTTTTTAAAATGGTGTGCGGGTACTTCTAATCTTGAATAACATCATTCTGGTGAGTTCGTTTCTAATGTAGACGGCGTCTCTCTTTCTGTAATTAGGGGCAGAATTTTAGCTGTCCAAATACGGCTACTGTTTCTTATATAAGTTTATATACATTTATTTTCACTGTTTACAATTTTTTAACCGCAATATTCCTAAGTACTAAATATCGCTTTAGTTATTGTAGAAACCGTAAATTTCATGTGGCAAAAATTACTATTCGGAAATATTGCATCAAACGGAAAATTTGTATATGTGAAGCGATATGTGTGAAATGTAGTTAAAAAAATGTGTGCCCTTGGAAAATATGCAAAAAAAATTAGAAAAAATCAATGTTAATTGTATTGTATCTTGATCGATCAATCGTTATTCGTCTGTTCTGCTAAATCATCAGATTATAGCTACAGAACAATCTCTGGTTCAATTAAAAATTTATTTTCCATCCTTAAAATTATAAGTAAGGAAATTAATGTAATGCAATTGAATACGGAGAATTTGAAAATTAATATATTTTAGAAAAGCAAATTAATTTAAATTTAATTTCGAATCATTATGTTTATTTTTCCATCAGAATGTCTTATTTTATGCTTTTCAAAACTTTTTTAAATTAAAAAAAAAAGATTATTTTTATAAAGAAAAAAAACTGTAAAATGCTTTATTTTCTTTATATTTACTCATTTTCTCTATTTACGTGTTGTTCCAAATTAATTTACATATTTTGAAGTATTTTCTTTTTAATTTAAAAAAAAAAAATATATATATATTTGTTTTTCCTATCATCCTAATGATTTAATATGTTTATCGACCACCTTTTTAAGGCTATGTCTTGTAAATGTATGTTTAAAAAAGTTATATATGTGGGAACGATTCTTTCTCCAACAGCCAAGTATCATGTCTTGTAAGGTTCTTCATATCGCAACTCTGATAGAAAAGGTCTTTAGAGAGCAGACGATTTTCTTAAAAAAAACTCCATTCAGACGAAAAGCCGAAGAAAAAAGAAATAAAGGGAAGAGATCGTTGGATGGAATGTGGGGAGAGTTGGTGTTGACTTTAGAAGAATGTTGATTAAGATGACGCGATTAAGATGTTTTAATTAAAGTTTCCTTTTGAATGTTCGAATTGTAAATATTAATATGTAAATATCTTTTTTTGTAAATATTAACGTTTAATATAAGTCATTTAAAAGTTTAAAAACGGTGTCAGAATTTAATTTACCTCCGAGTTTATTTACTTATGTGTTCGAAAGAACTTTTATAAGAAGAATCTCCATAAATTTTGGTGTCAGAACCGAGACAAACGAACGCCCACAGAGAAGAAATATATATATACTTTAAATAATCTGGAAGCCGTTATTATTTAGAATTGTGATGGAATCCTTGCTGGAAATTATTATGAGGATTGAATATATGTTTAATGATATGAAGCTGTTGGATAATGCGACAACAATGCTGTTTAAATGTGTGAAGCTGAGCATCTGATTATGAAGTGAGTTTATTATTTCATTTTTCTTTTCAATAATGGAAAAATTAGTTGATTTAAAAAAATTAGAGTTTTCTTTGAAAACTGAAAAATCAGCTAGTATTAAGATATTGCACAAATTAATTTTTGGAGAAATCGGTGACAGAAATAATCGACGTAGAATTCGTAATTTTACTGGGTTTACGTTTGAAGTAGATTCCGATGAATATCAAACTAAATTCAAAGAAATTAAAGATAATTTTTCTGTTAACGACTTAATTAACATTTGCAATGTTTTGTGTATAAATAATTCGGGAACTTTTGATGAAATTGCTGCCAGAATAATTTCTAGTTTATGTGATTTTAATATTTTAAAAATTAATATGATAGCCGATGTAGGTACTCTTAGTGAAGACGAAAGTGTTGATGAATTTAATGATGATTTACAAGATAAAACTAAAAATATTTCAACTGTTTTTGAGAATAATATGAGAAATGATTCTGGTAGTTCTAATTGTGAAAGTAATGAAAATCAGAAAATTCTAATTCCTGATTATGTTATTAAACCAAGCATTTCTATTATTGATATTGAAAGTATGATTACAATGTTTGAAGGTACTCAAGTACAAAATATTAATAAATGGATTGACGATTTTGAAGATATTGTTTCATTATTTAACGTTAGTGATTTGCACAAATTGATTTTGGCTAAACGCCATATGACAGGCAAAGCAAAATTATTTCTTGAAAGTGAAACAAATATTAATTAGTGGTCTAAATTAAAAGTCTTACTCATATCTGAATTTGGTCAACCGTGCAATTCAGCTGAATTACACGAATTGCTGTCCAAAAGAAAAATTAGACCACATGAATCGTTAGATGAATATTTTTTAAATATGAAACAATTATGCTCAAAAGGCAATATTGAAGATTCTGCCCTTATTCAGTATGTAATAAATGGAATTAATGACCCCATTTCTAAAAAATCTTTTTTGTATGGTTGTCCCAATATTGCTGAATTTAAACAAAAATTAAAGATTTATGAAAAAATAAGATCGGAGTATGAAAATGCAAAATTTCATAAATATGAAGGAGCTAAGCCTAAAATTAAATCCGAAGTTGAAGTTAAGAACAAATTTAAGCCTGTAAAGCCAAATATGCTTTGTTTTAATTGTGGCGGGAATAATCATAAGAGTATTAACTGTGTAAATAAAGATAAAGAGCCGCTTTGTTTTGCTTGTAACGCTTATGGTCATAAATCATTTCAATGTAATAAATCTAAAGATACAAGTGTTAAAAATGCTCAGTCACAAGTAAACATTATTACATCCCAAGATTTAATTCTGAAAGAGATAAAGCTTTATTCTTTGCGTTTAATCTCTTTAATAGATACTGGTAGCCAAAAGACTTTGTTAAAGAAAAGTAGTTATGATAATTTGAAGAACTTTGTAGAATTAAAACCTACGAGTATCTCTTTGACCGGTCTAGGAAAAGCCTCAATTAAACCAGAAGGTTGTTTCAATTCAGAAATCGAAGTAGATGGTTCAAAATTTAAAGTTACTATTTTTGTCGTTAAGGACAGTTGCATTAATTTCGATTTAATTATTGGCACTGATGTTATTCATCAAGGTACATTAACTATTTCTGAGAATAAAGTGAAACTGTTTAAAGCTGAAGTTCAGTCTAATGACTTTTTAGTTAATATTGTAAATGTTTTGGATGAGCCTAAAATTGATTTAACTCACATTGCTGACAAAAAATTACGTTCAGAGTTATACTCTTTAATTGAAAATTATGTACCAATTAAAACTAAAACAGTAGATGTTAAAATGAAAATTAATTTAACTGACGAAATCCCAGTTTGTTCTTCTCCTCGAAGATTACCGCCATGCGAGAAAAAAATAGTCGAAAACCAAATTGAGGAGTGGCTAGCTCAGGGAATAATTCGAGAAAGTTCTTCTAATTTTTCTTCGCCGGTTGTGTTAGTCAAGAAAAAAGATAACACAATGAGACTTTGTGTTGATTACAGATGTCTTAACAAAAAGACAGTACGTGAGCATTTCCCCTTGCCAGTTATTGATGATGTAATAGACCAATTACATTCTGCCGAAGTATTTACCACCATAGATTTGAAAAACGGTTTCTTTCATGTAGATGTTGAAGAAGACTTGCGGAAATACACCTCGTTTGTTACTCATGAAGGACAATACGAATTTTTGAAATGTCCATTCGGGTTGACCAATAGCCCTAGTGTTTTTCAAAAGTATATTTATAATGTATTTCGAAACCTATTAAAAGATCACATTGTTGTCATTTATATGGATGATTTAATAATACCTGCTAAAAACGAAGCTGAATTTCTAGAAAAATTAAAACTTGTACTCGAAACTGCATCGGAATATGGATTAGAATTAAATCTTAAAAAATGCAATTTTTTGAAACGTGAAATTGATTTCTTGGGGTATAGAATCATAAATGGTAAATTGTATCCCTCTCCACTGAAGACTAAAGCAGTAATAAATTTTCCCGAACCAAAGTGTACCGAAGATGTTCAAAGTTATTTAGGATTGACAGGATACTTTCGAAAATTTATAAGAAATTATTCGGTTATAGCTAAACCGTTAAGTGACCTGCTAAGAAAATATTCAAAATTTAAATTCGATATAGAAGAACAAAGAGCTTTTAATGAACTCAAACGTATTTTGTCGTCAGAACCAGTACTTTTAATTTACAATCCCAAAAGTGCGACCGAAATCCATTGTGATGCCAGTATTGATGGCTATGGAGCTGTTTTAATGCAACAATCTCCAGTAGATAATCAATTTCATCCAGTTTATTTCGCAAGTAAAAAAACCACCGAAGCTGAACGGAAGTACACTAGTTACGAATTAGAAGTTTTAGCTGTAATTGAAGCCCTGAAAAAGTTTAGAGTATATGTGCTAGGTAACCCATTTAAAATTGTAACCGATTGTAATGCATTTAAAATGACTATGGATAAAAAAGAAATGAGTACAAAAATAGCTAGATGGGCAATAATGTTATTCGATTTTGATTATGTTATTGAACATAGACAGGGTAGCAGTATGAGACATGTCGATGCATTAAGTAGGTATCCTATTTGTATGGTAATCCAAGATAGCTTAACTTTAAAAATTATCCAAGCTCAAGAAACCGATGACCATATTAAAACAATAAAAGAAATCCTAAAGGTGAAATCTTATGATGATTATCTAGTTAAAAATGATGTTCTTTATAAATGTGTTAATGGTAATGATTTATTAGTTGTACCGGAAGACATGCAAATGAATATAATCAAGGCCGCTCACGAAAAAGGTCATTACGCAGTTGCAAGAACAGAGAAAAGTTTAGAAAATGATTTTTACATCCCTAAAGTTAAACAAAAAATTGAGAAATGTATAGCAAATGGTGTTCCCTGTATTTTAGTTAATAGAAAATGTGGTAAACAAGAAGGCTTACTTCACCCAATAGAAAAAGAAGAAACTCCATTACATACGTACCATGTTGATCACTTACGTCCATTAGAAAGCACTAATAAAAATTACAAACATATCCTTTCGGTCATTGACGCATTCACAAAATTTGTTTGGTTGTATCCCACAAAATCTACCGATGCTGCCGAAGTAATTTCTAAATTAGAAATCCAAAAATCTATCTTTGGAAATCCAGTTCGAATTGTATCAGATAAAGGTCCTGCATTTACCTCTAAAGCTTTTGAAGATTATTGCATGAATGAAAATATTAAACATATCCCGATTACCACTGGATTACCCAGGTCTAACGGCCAAGTTGAGCGTCTAAATTCTGTCATAATATCTGTTCTGTCTAAATTGTCTGTCGATAATCCTAAAAAATGGTATACACATGTAAGCAACGTCCAAAGGTGATAAATTCGACTTTTCAGAGAAGTATAAGCACAACTCCTTTTGAATTGATGTTTGGTACTAAAATGAAACTAAAAAATAACATTGAAATTACTAGTCTTCTGAATGCTAAAATACAATCTGATTTTACAAATAATCGCGAAGATATGAGAAAAAATGCTAAAAAACAGATTTTAAAAGTCCAAGAAGAGAACCGTAAAACTTACAACCTCAGACGAAAGAAAGCTAACAAATTTAAGATTAATGATGTGGTTGCTATAAAACGCACACAACAAGGTCCAGGTTTGAAGTTAAAACCAAAATATTTAGGTCCGTACAAAGTCATAAAAGTAAAAAATAATGACACCTACGATGTAAAGAAACTTGGATTCAACGAAGGACCCATGGTCACCAGTACATGTGCAGAGTACATGAAGCCGTGGACGGACGAAGCTTGAAAAAAAAAAAAAAAGAATTTCACCGATTGTGACACTATACCAACTATGACAAACCTCTGGACTGACAACTAATAGAATTTTAACTTTATTCTCGAAAAGACGAAAAGACGTAAGGTAAAAGAAGATGAAAAGACGTATGAAAGAAGACGAAAAGACGTAAGATAAAAGAAGACGGAAGACGTAAGAAAGAAAAGACGAAAAGACGTAAGGTAATAGAAGATGAAAAGACGTATGAAAGAAGAAGACGAAAAGACGTAAGATAAAAGAAAATGAAAGGTCGTAAGAAAGAGAAGACGAAAAGACGCGAAAAAAAATATATATGAATTTTTTCAAGAAATAATCTAAGCTTTGATAAACAATTTGAATAATGACTTCTTTTTTTCAATTAAGACTTTGGATGCTGCTGTGTTTTTTTTTCTTTATCTTTCCAGATGATCCAACTGCTGCTGCCTCCAAAGGGACGAGCATTCGAGGACGAAAGCCTAGTCAGGACGGCCGTTGTGGGAGCGATTCTTTCTCCAACAGCCAAGTATCATGTCTTGTAAGGTTCTTCATATCGCAACTCTGATAGAAAAGGTCTTTAGAGAGCAGACGATTTTCTGAAAAAAAAAAAAAAACTCCATTCAGACGAAAAGCCGAAGAAAAAAGAAATGAAGGGAAGAGATCGTTGGATGGAATGTGGGGAGAGTTGGTGTTGACTTTAGAAGAATGTTGATTAAGATGACGCGATTAAGATGTTTTAATTAAAGTTTCCTTTTGAATGTTCGAATTGTAAATATTAATATGTAAATATCTTTTTTTGTAAATATTAACGTTTAATATAAGTCATTTAAAAGTTTAAAAACGGTGTCAGAATTTAATTTACCTCCGAGTTTATTTACTTATGTGTTCGAAAGAACTTTTATAAGAAGAATCTCCATATATATACAGTTTTTCTTTTCTATTTTAATGTTTTAACGAATTTTCACTGAAATTTTGTTTTTAAATTACACATACCTGATAAACATGCCTCTTAAAAAATGTTATAAACATTATTATGTGTCCATAAAGCATAGAAAATGTAGAGTTTTTTTGCAAAAGACGTTACATATTTTCAAAAGTATTGGAAATTTTTTTCTTATGATTTTTCTAAATCATTCTGTTAAGCATTTCAGATAATATTTTTCATCTGATTTTTTAGATACAAAAAGTATAAACTAAATAATTTTTTTTTATTTGCAATGAGTAAAAATGAAACAATATTTATTTTTTCTGCTTTGTAGTAGCATTATTTTTTTTATTAGAGCTTTCAATGTTCTTTATATTTAGTTCGTCAATATATTTAAATTAACTTAGATATACACAAATAGTGATGGTTATGCATTTAAATTGAACTAATTTTGATAATGATAGTTTCATACTATTATATTTTGATGCTGAAATATTCCTTTCTGTAAATCCATTGTGTAAAAACTAGGTTATGAAGCTACATTTTAGAAAGATTTTGAAAAATTAGTTTATAAAATTATGTGCGAAAGAAATATATGTGTCGCCTTTTTCTCACGAAATACAAATGAGTGAACTAAATTTTTATCATTGCATATTCTATGGTGGCTCGGACAACCCGCTGATCTTATTAATATAATGAAAATTATTCTCGGTTCTCTTATGATGATGAAATTGGTCTCAAAATTCAGTTTTTTAATGTAATCTATTTTTAAACAGTTATTTTACATGTTTTGTGATTGTACTTATGACATCTTATTTTATTTGAAACGTCGTTTTTGATCGGATGGCAGTAATCTATTTTCTATATGACATATAGAATCTCTCAAAAATCCAATTAGTAAATGAACCGACAGCACCAAAACCTAAGGTAAAGAGCACAAGAAAAAAATCTTTATTTTATGAAAGAGTCAAGTTAGGGAAATATAATGTTTCATGTCTCTTAAAATGACATAGTGCATAAGCCAAAAATTAATACCACCACTAGTTGCGTGGTAGGGTTATCATTATGTTTGTCCTACCTCCATTGCATATATTTGAATGTAGGACAGACACAGTGATAAACCTACGAGGCAACCATTTTGTGGTATTAATTTTTGGCTAGTGTACATCATGATTTTCGGGAGGTCATTAGATTATCCTGTTATTAGTCTTTTATAAGATAATGCTTTTTTGTGATCTATACCTTAGAGTTTCGTGGCGTTATCTCATGAAATATATGTTGATATTATGCAAAATATCACCGATAGAGAACTCTTGACTTCTGTTCCATATATTTTCAATACTTAGAGATAAAATGGATTTTTAAATGGCGATTCCGTTATACAAAGCTTGGTAGATAATATGGATAGTTTTGTTCTACTGCACCTAATAAGGAGGTAAGAGTATTTTCGAAGGAAATATTTTCAGTTGTCAAATAGCAGGATAATACAAGCCTAACTTTATTCTATTTTGCGGTAATCGATTAAAGTAAAAAACAATACTTATTCTTAAAGCATTAAATTTGTAGATTAATGAAAGGAACCCAACTGAAATCTCTGAAAAGAGGAAAATTTGAAATACAAATCATTCATTTTCACTAAACCATAAATATAAAAATTTTTGTTTTTAAGAAAATTTGGACACTCGTTTTGTGGATTATACCGAAAATGACTATGGAACGCCCTCAACTATCAGTTCTAAATTTTCACGAGAGTTGTATCATTCGAAATATCTTGTCACGAAAATCAACTCTTTTTTGAATCAAGAAATCCATAAGAACTATAACATATAATAACATATAATAATTAGGATATAATAACATATAATAATTAGGATATATAACATATAATAATTAGGAGGATTATATAATAACATATAATCCTCCTATATTAAATGCAATAAGAACTATGCTCTGGAATCCATTGAAAAAAACATTTGAAAATTACTTTACGATTTTGTGGAAAAGAAATAGAAATTGCAAGTTCAGAATTATTTGTATTAGTCTTAAATAGTAAAACACTAGAATGATTGATTATTTGACAAAATTCATGCCTTTGATAGATATTGAAGAAACCTCACGTTGCTTTTCTTTTCTTGAATTATCTTCTTCCGAAACAAAAAAAAGGGTTTAATAATCATGAATATATTGCATTTAGGAATATAAGTCTTATACATTTTTTCAGGAACAATAGCGTTTTAAAATAGAATTTTCTTCCAAGTACGGAATTGAGAGTTAAAAATACATCCTTGTCAGGTCAGTACGAAGAACTTAAAACGAATACTGCATCTTTCATAAGGCGAAATTAAGTATAAATAAACAGATCTCAATAAAAGGGCTTGATGATATCAACCAAATTTATCTAATCGCTCACTGCGTTTGGTGAATTTCTAAAAATACTTCCATAGAGTAACATTCAGTTGAAAATATTTATTGTTATAAAAAAGTTTGATGTAGCGGTTAACACTACTAACGAACACATGTAAGGAAGACTTGAACTCGCGTATATTATTTTAATCTTTTCGGTATAGTTTAAGATTATAGATTAGGGTACTTCTCTTTAAAAAAATTTAACTTCGATAGCCTATCTCTCAAAACTACCTGTAATATAAATTTTAATCCAAAAGAAAAAAGAACCATCTATTAATACCACTTGTAAAGATAATTTTTATAGATAAAAACTGCATTAAACTCCATTTGGCTGTTTCTGAATTTGGAGTAGAACATGTGTTTATGTAAAGAAAAACATAAAAAATTACTTTTCACACTATACACAATTCGGGGGAGTTAAAAATAACGGTATTATCAATTGCCTTATATTAAAACTAATTTCACATCAATCAAGTGTAGCAATCAGCAACATTACGCGCATCATTTACCAGTAGCAACCTAGTTTAATCGCAGAAATACAAATGTTTGGAAATACCTCGCATAAACGAATTTAAATTCGCATATTTTGATTTGTATGTACAGACCAGTCACTTCATAGCCAAATTATATGCCATTTTATGTTTCATGTACAAAGCTTTTCCAGACACTTGGATTACATAAAAGAGAACAAAATGTTATGTTATGCATTTTACTATAGTAAACTCTCGATTTTACGACCTTCATGGGACTTCAGCACATAGGACGATAAATCGAATGGTATTTAAATCAAACAATTCTAATATTAGTTGATCTTAATGCACTTCAAAAATACATAGCATTCTGTTGTAGTAAGAACTAGTGGTTTATAAAATAAAAAAAATTGTAATACTTAGTCGAAAGAAAGATTAAAAGTAATAAAAATTAACAATATGATTAAAATTATGAAATAATTTAATAAAATTTTATAAGTTTTACAAAACAAATCACGTTTTTTCTTTTCTTTAAATGACAGTTGTAAACTTCTAATAGTGGTCTTTAGAATTCCTTTTCCTTCCATGCAACATGATGTAAATATTCCATGCAACATGATGACATCGCAGGAAGTATATACAGAACAACGCCAATTTCTTTGTCGAAATAATTTTTTGAAATGTCCAATCAGGATTGAGAAGGCTGCAGATTAAATCATATCTTGAAAATATTTGATCAGTTTTAAACATATCTTCAACGTCAACATAATCTACAAGTATGATATTTTAAGGCCATACAACATGTTTTCGTGATTATTTGCATGTTGGATGATTGGAATCTTCAATTGCGGTTCTCTGTTTTTTCAACCCCGGGATAGCAAGCTCAAGTTCTAAAGATTGGTTCTTTAAATATCCAGCTGAATTGAAGCAAAACTATGTCCTGAGACAGCGCTTGTCGACCATTATTTGCTGTATGAATAGCCACTAACAATTCGTTTAATGAATTGTCTTTACTTCTAAATTGATTATAGTACCAGCCACTAGTTTCTTCGGTACCTTTTTTGAATAGCATTTAACGCTGTAAAACGCATGTAATATTTATTGTAAGGAAAACCTATCTTTACTGCTTCTAAATTTTTAATAATTCGAGGATGTTAAAAGATTGCTAAATCAAGATTCGGATTATTTACGGATCGCTAAAACGATTGTGTAAATACATTGTAAGTTTTGAAAAATGGTTGGGTTCTCATCCAGTATTCGTTAAATCGCGAGTCTAGTGTATTAGTAATTTCTTTCTCTAATCTTATACAAATTGACTCATAAACCCTATTAATATCTTTATATATAGCTATGGATAGTATTACTCTTATTTATTATCTCAGTGATTCTAATCTGTTTTTCCATACAATCAATAATTATTTCCATGTTGAATTTACTGTATCAGTTCTGTAAAACTGTGTTAAGTTCCTTATCAAAAATTTAAGCACAAGCATATAATGTCCATTTTCAAAGAATTACAAAAAGTTATAGTGATTTTTATTTTCATTTATTGCCTCATGAATTCGCAATTAATCCTTGATATCATATTCTTATATTCATTGCGAAAAAGTCAATAATATATTAAAATGTTTTACGTTTGTTTTGTCTCCAAATCGACATGAAATGTAGTAATGAATATGTTGTTTAATGTTCTTTTTTTAAGTGCACACTGATTACTATATTCGAATAATTAATGTACGATTACTGAACAATTAGTATACAATTAATGATTTATCAATTGAATATTTAAACGTACATTCGATAATAAAAGAAAAATTATTGCATTTATTTCTTATAAACAGGGGCAAACTCTGTTTTTTTTTTCTAAAAAATGCTTGGTTTCTAAATTTGCCTTCTAAGCAATATATATATATATATATATATATATATATATATATATATATTTGGTTTAGAAAACTTCTTTTGCAAATGCAATTTAAAGAAATAAAATAAAAATATTTTCAGCTTAAAAAAATTCTTAAGTTTTTTAACGTAAGATTACATTTCCAAAATCAAATAAAATAACAAAAAATATATTATTTAGATTTGAAAAAAAAACAATATGAAAGAAAATGAATGCATTTTCCGGATACTTAAGTATCCTAATCAAGACTAAAATCTGGCAATAACTTTTGAGGAAAAGGAAAAGGTAAGTAAAATTTCCCTCTTCCATTTAAACGTCTGAACCTCAGCGGTTTTCATTTCTTTTTATCTTTTTCATTTATATAAACTCGATTCACTTAATGTCTAATAAAAATATTTTACAGCAGATTTTTTTTTTATTATTTATTTATTTTTAGAAAATTAAACTTACCCTAACACAGATAAAAGGAATGCAGGGATACATTATGCAAATGAACGTTACATAATACATTATGTTATCACATAATAATTAAAAAACATATTTAATATATTCTAGGCATAGTAGAAAGTTCTTTTGAACGTGTGTTTGTACTACCGGAGTTTCATGGATCCATAACGATACTATAGTGGGTATAAAATAATGAATTCATGAAAATGTGCAATTTATACACCTGCATAAAAAATTATGTATAAACAAATTCGAATATATAAAAAAGCAAAAATATTGTAATATATATATATATAGGGTGATTCAAAAAAGATGGGAAAATTTTTAAGGGGTAATATACATCAAGACAAACAATATTAAATAGGAAACCAAGGGTCCCAAGCGTTTTCCATAGGAGATAGCCGCCATTAAAGTTTAGGGTCCAAAATTTCAAATAAACATAAAAAATGGGAAAAAATGGTCGATTGATTTGCGGTTTTCATTAAAACTATTCTCTATGTTGGTATTTTCTTGGAAATAAATTATAAAGATAAATTCCGAAAAATGTCGATAGAGGGCGCTTTAGACTTTGGAGTAACGAACAACTGTTTTTTGCCGTTATTTTTTGCATCTCACTAAATGGTTTCGCAGGCTTAGGCTTAAATTTTGAGCTCAAAATCTGAATAGTTGGGAGTGGTTAAGTAGCACAAACTGAACATTGTACCGAGTTTCAAATTTCAAATGATTATAAAAAAAAATGGAAAAATTGGTAGATTGATTTGCGGTTTTCACTAAATCTATTCTTTAAGTCGGTATTTTATTATAAATGAATTTATAAAGCTAAATTTCAAAAAATGACGATAGAGGTCGCTTTAGACTTTGGAGTAAGGAAAAACTATTTTTTACCGTTATTATTTGCATCTCGTTAAATTTTTTAGAAGCTTAGACATAAACTTCAATTTTGCGCAAAAAATCTGAATCGTTGGAAGAACTAGTTCAGTAGAGCAAACTGAACTGTGTTCAGTGCAGCTGGGGAGATTCAAATTTCAAGTTATAATAAACGGAGAAAATGGTAGATTCGTTTACGGTTTTCGCCAAAACTATTCTTTTTGCCAGTATTTCCTTGAAAATAAATTTTAAAGATAATTTTTTAAAAATTTCGTTTGAAAGTGCCCTTAACTTTAGAGTAACCAACAACTATTTTTAAACTTTTTTTTCTATCTTATTAAATGCTTGAAAATGCTTAGACTTAAATTTTGAGATAAAATTCTTAATAGTTGGGAGGGGATAAGTAGGGCAAACTGAACTGTGTTCAAGAGTTGAAATGTTACTCTCCCCACCTCTCGAACACAGTTCAATTTTGCGCTACTTAATTACGCACAACGATTGAGATTTTGAACTCAAAATTTAACTATAAGCTTTTACAAGCATTTATTAGATTCAAAAATTCCAGTTAAAAATAGTTGTCGGTTACTCTAAAGTTTAAGGTGCCCTCTAACGGAATTTTTTGAAATTTATCTTTAAAATTTATTTTCAAGGAAATACTGGCAAAAAGAACAGTTTTGGCGAAAACCGTAAACGAATCTACCATTTTTTTCCGTTTTTTATGATAACTTGAAATTTGAACCTCCCCAGCTCCATTGAACACAGTTTAGTTTGCTTTACTGAACTAGTACTCCCAACGATTCAGATTTTTTGCGCAAAATTGAAGTTTATGTCTAAGCGTCTAAAAAAATTTAACAAGATGCAAATAATAACGGTAAAAAATAGTTTTTCCTTACTCCAAAGTCTAAAGCGACCTCTATCGTCATTTTTTGAAATTTTGCTTTATAATTTATTTTTAATAAAATACCGACTTAAAGAATAGATTTAGTGAAAACCGCAAATCAATCGACCAATTTTTCCGTTTTTCTTATAATCATTTGAAATTTGAAACTCTGAACACAGTTGAGTTTGTGCTACTTAACCACTCCCAACTATTCAGATTTTGAGCTCAAAATTTAAGTTTAAGTCTAAGCCTGCGAAACCATTTAGTGAGATGCAAAAAATAACGGCAAAAAACAGTTGTTCGTTACTCCAAAGTCTAAAGCGCCCTCTATCGACATTTTTCGGAATTTATCTTTATAATTTATTTTCAAGAAAATACCAACATAAAGAATAATTTTAGTGAAAACCGCAAATCAATCGACCAATTTTTTCATTTTTTATGTTTATTTGAAATTTTGGACCCTAAACTTTAATGGAGGCTATCTCCTTTGGAAAACGCTTGGGACCCTTGGTTTCCTATTTAATACTGTTTGTCTTGGTGTATACTATTACCCCATAAAATTTTTCCCATCTTTTTTGAATCACCCTGTATATATATATATATATATATATATATATATATATATATACAGGGGTTGGACAAAAATATGGAAACACCTTAAAAAGGACACATTTCCTTGCCCAGTGTTGTGTACGGTACCCGTTGTTATTCAAAACAGCTTGCCGTCTTGTCGGAATGGATAAATACAGTTTCTGTACGTTTGCCAAGGGAATATTGTACCATTATTCCTGCAAAACGGTGGCAAGTTCAGATAACGATGTTGGCGGTGGATAGCGAGAACGCACTTTCCGCACCAATGCAGACCACAAAGGTTCGATAATATTTAAGTCTGACTTTGGTGGCCTGGGGAGATGCGAAAATTCATCCTCGTGCTCAGAAAACGAGTCCTAGACAATGTGAGCTGTGTGAACGGGATGTTGTCGTCTTGGAAGATACCATCATCATTGGGGAACAAAGCTTGTACCATTGGGTGGACTTGATCGGCCAAAATGTTCACATAAGTCTGAGCAGTAATACGCCCTTACAGAGTTATCATGGGGCCAGAAGAGAACCACGATATGGCTGCCCAAACCATCACCGAAATCCCTCCATGTTTCACTCTTGGCAACAAGCAGTCTGTATTATAGGCTTGAGATGGCGTTCTCCAGACGTAAACTCGGCTAGAAGTGGGGAACAATGTGAAAGAAGACTCATCAGACTATATTACGCTCTTCCACAGCTCTATAGTCCAGGCTTTATGAATTAAACACCACTTTTTCCTGTTACCGGATGGATGGTTACTGATGGATGGCTTTTCAATTGCAACACGGCCAGCAATTCCCTATTTATGAAGCTCCCTTCTAATTGTTTTAGTACTCACAGGATTTGGTAACACGACATTCATTTCAGCAGTAACTTTTGCAGCTGTGGGCTGCTTATTTTTCGCGATAATCCTCCATAATGATCATCTGACACGATCACTCAGCACACACTTTCGTCCGCGCTGTGATTTAGCGGATGATGTTTTTTCCGCATTTCAAATATGCGGAATAAATCTTCGACACAGTACCTCTTAAAACACTAAAAACCTCGGCTACCTTGCTTACGGAAGCACCCACCATACGCGCGCCACCAATTTGTCCACGTTCGAAGTCTGTTAACTCTGACATAATCCAATGATAATCTCACGTAACAGTGCTCCAACAACGACTGAACGGTGCAGCGATTTTACGAAGTTGTATAGGTGGCGTCAGTAGGCGAAAGCTCCAGTGCCATCAACATAGTTCATTATAATCAATCTTTCTTTTCAAATTTGCATTTCAAAAGGTGTTTCCATATTTTTGTCCAACCCCTGTATATCTTACTCTTAAAAGTAATTGCCCTAATTTCATTCATCAATATGGTATTTAAAATATTAAAATTTATTTCTAAAAGTGACTTTTCTCTTTTATAACGTTACAGGAATTTCGTAAATTAAATGCGAATACTGCATGTTCTTTTTGTGCAGAACTATTCCGCTATCAATAATTCATGTCAGATAATAAATAAAGATAAATTAATTTTTTTAATCTGGGCGAACATTTGACAAATTTCGAAATTTATTAAATTTGCAAGTTAACGCTCACTTAACGCACTACAGTGTAGTATTCTAAACAAAATCCTTTAAAAATTATTTACGATTTCGTTTTTATTTAGTATTTCACAGTTAAAATCATTAATGTTAACTCACTATTATTAACAACTTACCTGGTTTGCCCGTGCATCATACAGGCAAAAACAGTTTGTTTGATCCATCACTTATAGTTTTTTAACACCACTAATTTTTTAAGCATGATTTCATACTATTTAACTGCACAAATACTTAGACTAAATGTTACGAATATTTTCACAAAATAATTGTGGTGTTTCTACCATATTTTCAATTTATTGTATGTAGAAAAATGTATGAGTTAAGTGGTTAAATATACTTAATAATTGTTATATACAAATAAAAGTATGAATATAAGTGACAGAAAAAAATATATAATACAAAGTTTACCTAACTTTTTACTTTTATTAATTGGAAAGAAACTGTTGATAAAGTTGTTTCATTTAAAAGTAATTTTTAACTATACATAATTAATTTTACTAGATATACCATTTTACTAATTTATGTAAACCAAAAAGATTGTGAAAACAATTAATTTTTAAAAATGACAACTTTATTCGGAAGATTTTTCTTTACAAATTGCCTTTCAAAATAATAATCAATACGACTGTATTTAAAAAATAGTCCTAAAAACCTGAACAATATATAAATATTCTAATATTATTCAAATAAAATTTTAAAAAGACTTAAAAAGTACATATTTTTAAACTTAAAACTACACAATGTGTAAATTGCTTTAAAGATGAGAAAAAATAGTTAAAAAGGTGTAACGTTAATCCATAGTACTTTCAACTGTTAACACAAACATGGACAGAGAATATAAAAATACTGATATTAACATCTTAATTTTTAAAAGCCACGTAATTTGTTTCGAAAGGAGTGAAAGCGAAAGTCCGGTAAGCATTGGAAAAATAAAATGTAGGTATTGAAGAAAGTGGAAAATTACTTGTATTATGTATGTTATATTACTTGTATTCTCTGTCGATGGCTGTGTTTACATTTCAAAGTACTAAGGATTAAATGTAATTTTAAAAACCTTCTTAAATATATATTGCTTTTATCTTTAAAGTAATTTACACATAGTGCAGTTTTAAGATTGCATTTTATACAGATGAATATAACATTCTACTTATTTATTTGCAAACACATTTTTTATTTTTATTTTCTTTCACATATAAAAAATAAAAATATTAATTTAAAAAATCATAAAGTTAAATATATATATATATGTATATATATATATATATATATATATATATATAAATTGAATCAAATAATACACAATAACAGATTTGAAATGTAACAATAAAGTACTTCTTCTCTCAACGGGATCTCCTCTTCTATCTAAAATAGGAAGGTTTCTAAAAATACACTTTTTGAGAGTTTCGTTCATCTGGCGAGACCCTAATTCTACTCAACCCTATTCGTCTCATTCCTCTCTCTGTCTGTCAGCCACACAATCCGTACAGAAAAATTATATCAGATACTTCAAATTTTGTGTACATACAGATGAATGCCTTGTGTTACACGACAAATCATAAAGTTTTGAAAAAGTCTACCATTTTCATTAAATTATATTTCAAAATCATCTGTTCATTTTTGTATTTAAATTTTAGAAGCGAACCTTATATTCAACGTTTTTCATGTAGATTTCATAGCTTAAAGGTAAAGCATAGCGTTAGTAAAAAGCATTATCTTAGGTCAAACCGTAGTTTTGGAAACTGAAATTTTAATGTTACGTTGGATTTAATTAAAAGAAGTTCTTATTTTTTACCAATTTAATGGTTTATATTATTATTATTTTCTTTTATCACTGACATTCGCACTATGTTTTGCATTCAATTTTCATTCTATTTTAAAAACTCTTGCGATTTATTGCGATTCAAGATTTTGTATTTTATTTCAAATTTTTTTGAGAAATTTTAAATTTTATTTATATAACCGTTAAAATTTTTCATTTCAAATTTTCAAATAAACTGAAGTTTTGGATTTTATTTCAATAATTTGATTTTAACATTTTTAATTTGATTAAAATAATTAACTTCCTTTTGTAATCATTTTTAAAGAAAATTTATCTGTGCTATTATCTGAGTAAAAACTTTATAATTATAAATTGGCAGTTTGTATGAATTAAACGCCTCAGTCCTGAGACGAATTTTATGTGGCACAAAAAAAAAAAGTTTGAAATTATTATAAAACATCTCTAAAGATGTAAATCGATGCTTCTAATGTGGACACAAATATTCAAAATTCTAGATATAATTGTAACAATTGTAAAAGCATTTAAATTAAATTTAAGGGTTGTTTTTTAGTGTTGATTCCTAGTGACATAACGATTGAGTAGGTTAAGTAAATTATGAGTTGTTTTAAAAGAAATGTTAAACGAAACCCTTTGTATAATCTGCGATCATATTTACCCTCTTATTTTTTAATAAAGTTATGGCGCATTTTTAATTAAATGTGGTTATTTTTTTTTCTTGAGCAGAACTGGTATTACGTAATTAAATTTTAATATCATTTAAAACTAAGCTTATTATTTAGATTCAGTTAAACAACGGATTGCTTAAGAAATTATTAAGGGTCCTTGTTGACGCAAACTATGCGCTCGGTCCAATGCTAGCTGTATTTTTCAAAACTCAGCGAACTCAGTAAGAATTGGAAAGGAAAAAATAAACATAATTAATTTTTATAAAAACAAACTCAATTATTCAGATAGGGTAAACTAAAGCATTTATTATTATTTCTTTTAAATTTTCAAATACAGTTTATTTAGACAATTCTAGTAGCCGTAAATCAAAAATTAAAATATTTATCTCATATATATATTCTCTGATATAATCAATCTATTAGCTTGAGCACAGATATATTTCACATCTAAATTTAATACCCATAAACGATTATTATAACACGGAGAAGAAATTGTATCATTTTTGTTTATTTTTGAGAATTTCTTTTATTTCTACAGAAATATTTCTATCTTTAGACAAGAAATGTATAATTTCATGTCCATTCTTTTAGATTTTTTTAAAACCAATGCTATATTAAAGAGTATATAACAGAATGATATGATTTTCTGTAGTCGAGAGAATGTTTCAAAATTCAATAATAAATAAATTCTGGCACCAATTTTTTAATCTAAATAGTAATGGTTTAAGTCAGAAATTTTCCTAAGACCGTTAATTATTTTAGGTTCAAATATCATTTAACAAATGGTCCTGCAATGTCTTAAACGGTGATACTGCTCAATGTAACTTAGTATATTCAGAGCAGAAAAAAATATTTTGATGGCTAAAAGAAAAATTCATACAAGTTTAATAGCACCTTAAAGTTTGGTATAGTTTTAATATGTTACTCTAAACCAATCAACTACACTGTTAAAAATAATCTGAAATTCACGAACATTTTTTTTCTGAATTTCACAGAAAAGCTCCCTTTTAACAACAAAAGGGTATTTTCCGTTACAAATCACAAAACTCCTTCATATTTCCTGAAAATAACGAAACGGGTGGAAATAAAAACAAAAAACGGAGACACTCCGTTGTGCGGGGAGCTACATGGCCGAGTGGTCAAGGCACCACACCGCTAATCACCTGCGAGCGCAGATTGTGGGTTCGAGTCCCATTGGCGCCATGGAATAGTGAAGCATAAAAAATTCCTTTTAAATTACATTTTTTCTGTTTATTTTTCTCTTTTTTCTTATTAAAAATCTTTTAATTTATTAGCCGAAAAATAAATAAATAAAGAAATAAATAGTGTACGACAATTTCGAAAAAATGTCTATTGTAAAAAAAATTTATTAAAAGAATTTTTATTAAAAAAAAACAGTGGTTTTAAACAGTGATTTTTTTTATTTAAAATATTTAAAAAATTAAAAATGATTTTAAAAAATAATAAGTATTATGCATCAGTCTAAAATAATCCATTTACAAACATTCTAAGGAATATATTTGAAAGGAAATCTTTAAAAAGCACAACAAATTTTCCCACTAACTCATAAAAGACGTACTTTGTACCGTTTTGCATCAGCAACTTTGGCTCAGTTCGTAAGAATTTGTTCCGCAATCTGAAGGTCCCGATTTCGATCCTGAGGCCGGCGTGAACTAAATTATCCAAGAAAACAATTAAGTAAAATAACATAGCAGCTTAAAATCCCTCGGTAATTTGGAATTCTTTGATGATTAATCGGTAAATCATTTTTAAAAATTATATTAAATTATTACTATTATAAATCAAACTTTGTAACGGAAAGTTACTGATTCTTACACCGGAGTTTTCCCTTCTTGTATTTCCCACAACGGAAAATCTACTAACGGAACGGTAAAAGTTCGGCTACTTTGCTGCCGGTAGTTTCACCTGGAATTCACAGATTTATTTTTAACAGTGTATCGGCAATGTTTAGAGCTAAAACTACAATGGGTAGTGAAATCACTAACGAAATCACGCACTTTTCTCTTGTCAAAATATCTTCAACAGCTATCACTGTTTATCTATTTTTAAACTTAAAAAACTTAATTTGTTTTTCTACCATATATATATATAATAAAGAAAAATAAATAATGTTGTAATCCAAGAAATTTAAATAAGAGCATTATTTTTTTTTCCACATTTTCTAGTATTTTTAAATTGGCTCCAGTTGCAATGAGCCAATCTGAAGATTTATGAAAAAGTGCAACACGACCGTCCTTTCATACTATTGATTGTACGTCAAACGAAATATTAAACCTACGTTTAAGCTACTAGTGAAATTCAATTTTGACTTATTCACAACTTTAATTTCGTCTGTTATGGATCATTAGATTCCTGTATTACTACTCTCCCATAAGATAAAGGTTTTTTTTTTTGCTTGTACTCGATTCCTTAACTTTTTGTTTCGTCGGCTCTTGAACCACGAGTACTGTTTATTCAAAGTTTTAATTAAATAAAACAAAATTTATGTATTTTATTTAACCTACATCATTTGTCAGCTTATAATAAAAAAAAATACTTGTAAAAGTTTACCATGCACTAAATATTCTGTCCCTTAAAAGACTTTGTGGTGCCAGAAAACCCTATTCAGCCAACCAATCATACACTAAATGATGCGTTTAATATCGGAAGCTATATTCGTAGAATAAATAAATAAAAAGAATTTTTTCCAGTGCCTGGAAAAAGTTCAGATTTCGTATTTCTTGGTTTATATATAATATTTTGCAACTTTTATTCGAAGCAAATTTCATTCAAATATTCAGAAGCGACGAACGCTTTTTATGAATGAGAATTGTGCCAAATTAGTAAGCTATTGACAAGATACATCATTTATGATTACTTATTTTTGTTTGCCCGATTTGGCGATATTTCGTCAAGCATATCCGAGGTTAGCGAGAATTTGAAGCTAACTGTTACTGCTCATATTTAAACATTGCACGGCAGTGCACGGCGCAAACGATTGCCTATTTGAAACAAGATGATGGATTGAGCTGGCCGAGACATTGGTTATGTACTATGCATACAATGTATCTCATCGAAATAGTCTGTTTCAGCATGACGAAATCAAATTGTCAGAAATTCAAACACAGAAATTCAAACTGCTATATC
The DNA here is from genome assembly GCA_964019185.1 of Maratus speculifer. Lineage (NCBI taxonomy): Eukaryota > Metazoa > Arthropoda > Arachnida > Araneae > Salticidae > Maratus > Maratus speculifer. The sequence goes on from OZ025291.1 coordinate 81,218,016, forward strand.
TCAGCTAATTTTTAAGATTAAGATGAAACAGAATGCATTTCCAGAATACTTGTTTTTAGGTCAAACTCTCAAGAACAAAATATTTTCTAATTTTTAATTTATTCAGAGTGTTTTTTTTAACTTCAATTTTTTTAATGACCTTCATTTGATAGCTGATGAAGCTTGCCAACAAATTCGGCTCAATTGAGACATTGGTATGTCCTATGCATACAATTAATCTCATATAAATTCATTAATAAATATGACTGATATAGCATGACAAATATCATATATACATACATATATATATATATATATATATATATATAGATAGATAGATAGATAGATAGATAGATAGATAGATAGATAGTCATAGATATACAGATATAGATATAAGTCACGTTTTAACAGGGGAATGTGTTTTTTGAATCTGGGGGTTTCGGAAATTTTTTACCTCTGAACGTCTGCAATCACTATCTTTTTACTTTTTGTAGTGAAATCTAACAAAAAGTAGTTCTTCAACTTTCAATAATGTAATTAATTTCTACATATATGAAACCGCATTGAATTAAAGGGGGGAAGTTGAAACTAGTGTGAATCAGTATGAATCAATGACAAATTCTTAAACGCTTCCTAAAAGTTTGAGTCGTGCTGTTGCTTTTATAGTAGATGCACAACTTCTGTGCCCCTACGCAGAAACACTAATATCTTTCAAAAGGCCTAGCAAATATTTTTATTGGTGCGTTTAAGAATTTTTTATCTCTTCACATTGAAATAAACATAATGACGCTTTGAAAATAAGTAAGAATGCAAAATATTTCTTTTAAATCCGCTTTCATTGCATGCATTTGTAATTGTTACATATTTTTGTGGATGAGTGATATAGAAGCTTATGTTTCTGTTCTTCTACAGTTTTTAAATTTCTTTTAAAATATCACATTACAATTACCATATAATACTGGAATCTATGTTTATTTGTTAAATTGCTGGAATTTGTTTTTTAAATATCAATTTTTTATTTATTAAGAAAATACTATATTATCAGACAGCCTTAGAATAACTCGTAATTATTTACTAACTCCCTAAATATTGCCTTGATAAAGAAAAGTAGTAAAAAGAATTACCACATTTAAATACATTATTTAAAAGCAAGTATATTTCTAGACACGGACGTATAAATAAATATTTAAACTACTGATAATATTAATAATAGATTTAACTTTATTAAATTAATATATTGGAAGCAAAGTAAATAAAACTGATTTCTTCCAAATCCAATACCTGAGTGAACATTGCAAATTGGGCACAATTCATTTTATCTAATAGCTAATTAAAACACTCCTATGATCGTTAGATAATACCATGTTCGGTATTTATCTATCATTACAGAACACTACACTTTTACATTACAAAATGTATACATCCCAGAATTTGTTGTTTGTTCCAAAGTGTTTTATCGTAGCTAATAATCTTGATGCTCCAGTTCCTAAAGTAATTATGGTTAGAAAAGTAAAAGAAACGGTATTTTTAGCAGGAATAATCTATCTTTGTTAATGCTATTTTTGGACATCATTATTTACATTTATATGCTTACAATTCTAAAAATATTGATAAAATAATTAATATAATAGTAAAATTTCTTTAAAATGTAATTACATTTTTTAGTTAGAATTTCTGTTATGAAAAAGTTTTATTTGACTTTTTCGACAGGAGTAGGATCTATTTTAATGTATAATGAAGTTTCATTTGATTATTTGCAGTTAATATTTTTTGTTGTCGTCCATAAGGTTTCCTGATACAATTTTATATTTTTAAAAATTACTTCTTTTCATTAACTGCTATTAACATTTTTCTATGTGAGGATTACGTCCACGTATAACTTATGAACGGAAAAGTGAGTAATATCATTATACCGAGAAACAGGCCTCCACCTTGCTGACAAAAAGCCTAGTGAATTCCTTTTGTATTTATCCGTGAGATAAAAATCAGAAATTTTCGTTAATGTGCAAGAAAAGTTCTAACAATGCAGCTCACTAATTCGGCTTGACTGGACACATATCAAACTGAGAAATATAAGGCAGAGCGGCTTACTTAAATAGAAATCATACTAAAGAAGTTGCTGAATCCAATATAGGCAAAATATAAAGCATTTGCAAACAATTAAGTATTATGTTAACAATTAAATATGACTTAGATTAGGCATAGACTTTAAGATGGTGGAGTTCAAAGAACCATGCAGAGCAACCAGGAACGTGTGTTGCTAACGCACAATAGTTAACTTAAAACTGAGTAAAAAATATAAAAAAATATCGCAAAAGTTATAAATTTCTCAAAACTCAGTTATATAAGGACTAAAATGCAGAAACATGTATTCAAAAAATATTTCGCATCCACAAAGAACATACACTGTTAAAACTAATGGTGACACATTGCACCTTTTAGGGATGAAAGGCTTGCATCACTGGTGATACCCATAAAGGAGCCAGAATGACACCTTTAATTAGGGTGAAAAGATGGCACCCTTAATCCAGAGTGTCCAATAATAAAAAATTAAAAAATATACAAACCGACTTTTGGCCGTCGAATGATTCTAACTCACAACGTCTGATTACAAACTCAGCCTTCTAACCGCTCGGCCATCGAGTTCACCTTCATTCACTCATAGCCATAGATTTTACTTGCCGTCACAGAAAACAGAAAGACACTCGTCACAGCGCATGCGCATGGTTCCAGTTACCCGATGAGGTGCCACATTGTTGCCAATACGAAGTGTACGGCACCTTATTTAGCTCCAATCACCAAGTAAGAGACCTGTCGGCACTGCAACCACATATTCAAACCCCTATAGCAACCTAGGGTTCCAAATGCCCCGAGTCCCAATGCACCCTAGGGCCTTTTCACCTACGGGTCCCAAATGGCACCGGTTTGTCACCTTCACTTTTAACAGTGTACAAACCTATTTTATTACATAAAGGGAACATGCACATGTTGGACCATTTACTGCAACAATAACAATAGAGTTCTTCTCCAAGGAGCAATGCCCTGTTAGACCAATTGGTTTTCTACTGTCATACTTATTGAGCTTTAAAAACCCCTTACTCCTAACAATAGGATAAGTGGTTAAATTATTTTGCTTGACGATGTACTTTGATTACCAGTGAGCAGATTCCTTTTTTATAAAGGGTTTGATAAAACTAGTTCAGATAAGATGATTTAAATTCATCTAAATTTTTTATAATTGACTCATGACAAATAAAAACATAGCACATTTACGTTTTTATTCCATCAGAAGTCTCATTACTGCAAATACATATGTATTTAGATGCATAGCAGTGAGCAACCACATTACAAATAGTCAATTACCAAAATAAAATACTTTTCACAAACACTGGAAATGCAGAGCTGGATATGCAGCAAGATTACCAGTACAAAATTGAAAACAACTAAATATGTTGTCAATCATTTAATAAATTATGCAACATATAAAAATAGCAAAGACTTATAGTGTTTAAGATCGTAGAGTAAATGTCCAAAAAGCAAGAATAAATATGGCGAAAAGACGTGCCCCCATCAAATCAAAAGACACCAGGAAAATGTTTCTGGTTCATCTCTGAAACACCCATATACCAAATAAAGCACTTCTTAACAATCTGGATACGAAGTGAACTCAAATGACCACGTTAGAACAAAAGAATCTGATAACGTTCATCAAAGGCATACTTCAGTAGGCATCATCAAAAAGAATACATGAGCACTCTGGTGTCACATGATACTATAATGTGACAGACCGTCTTGCTGCTCTGTTCGTATAGTGTAGCTTATTTATACCAGGTACATATATACATTTTCTTCTGGAAAACGAGTATTGTCATTTTAACAAGAAAATCAAGAAAAGGAGAATTCTTAACCTCTTCGCTACTGGCGATTACTACAGTATTTTTAATTATTACTGAATTATTTCTTCTCTTGTTTGATTTAAGAGCGAGAATTTTTGTTTTATTTTCATTAGCTCGAATCCTAGAATTCGAAACATATTATTCTTATATCGAAATTTCATTAATATTTGAGTATCATTAATAAAATGGGACAAAACTGATGTACCCATTTGGGTACTTAGGGACTGAAGAGGTTAAACGTATTCTTGACAAAAATTTTATTTTTGCAAATACGAGGTACTCAACGCTGATATAACACATGAATGTAACAAGCTATATAAACGATGTAAAACACAATATAGAATATTTAAACAGTGCGTGGACTATCCAGACCATGCCAGTACGTAGTTTGAATAAGTTGTACATTACGTAATCGCCAAGAGAAGTTGTTTTGTTGTAAAATAGATTCCCAAGCCGGGCTAAAACCGTACATGTAGAATAAAGACCATTAGATAAAAAGCAATGGGGAAATTTTAAAATGAGTGTTGTCAAAAATAAATCAGCTATCGCCTTCGGCAAAAAGCGTGCAGCCTACAGCAATGTTGCATAACAATCGGCATAAAACTAAGTTCTTTATACAATACAAATAATATGATTCGAAATAAATATAACAGAAATTTAAAACAGAAAAAAAAAATATTTCATTTGATATTTAATCAACTGAAAAGTAAGAAAGAAAAAACTAGAAATGAAATGACATTTTAAAACTAATTCATTATTTGGTTTTTATTTATATGCAATTTGGAGACGAATACTTAATAAAAAGAACACATAAAAAAGTTTTTCTTTCAAAATTATACTTTAAGAGAGGGGGAACTAACTTTTGAAATATTAATAGAAAGATACAAAATAAAATAAGAGTTACATCACATATACACTTACATCACATTCATTTACGTGAATGTGTGGTTTACTTATGTTTTGAAATTGTAAAAAAAAAATCTCAAGATTTCTATTTCAATACTTATTTAAATGTATTAAACAACTTATTTTTGGAAATCAATATTGAGCAATTGTGATATTCTTTTGCCTTTTTTAGAACAAAATTCGATTAGCAGAAAATATGTTAGCGTATAAGTATACAAACTGTTTTAAATACATTTAACTATATCTGAGAAAAAAACGTTTACGTATAACAAACTCTAATATCAAATAATAAAGTCTATCATTAGTTATTTTTAATTAAGTACATAATATTTTATTATCCAGATAAATAAAAACACAGAATACCAATCCTCAATAGTTTCGCGAAACTAAGTCTAACCTTTTTTTTTTTTTTTTTTTTTTTTTTTGCTTTTAATAAAGAATAAAAAATGCATACATATTTTTTCAAATATTCAACTCTTTCTCATAGAATTCAATTAATATGTCGATAGGATAAGAGAAAAAAGGAAATGAGGCATAACTTATATTCTGACTGCATTTTATAGAGCGGTTCGTCAGACTAAAAATAAAATTCTGAATCATAAGTAAATTCACCCCCAGCGTTACCTTTTTTTGAGTTTTTAAACATTAGTTAATTTAAACGCCCGCTACAGTTTCTATAAAACTCGGGAAAACTCTAGTTATACAATTTTCTCAATAGAACGTTAATATATTTTAAACAACAGTTATCCCAGATGGCTCCAGTTGCTAAAGTAATTAATACAAGAAAAAAATTCGACATAATTTTAGACAGCGGACATAATTTATCTTTGCTAATAAAATTTTGAACATCATTATTAAAAATAAATTTAATCAAAGTTATGAAAAATTTTATGAAGAAAAACAAGAAGTTCAAGAAAATTTAATGCTTCAAAACACTGAAAATTCATGAGGCACAAATTATGTTTTTACCATTTTATTTTTTCTGTAATTTTTTTGTTGCTGTTGTTGTTTGTTTGTTTAGGGGATTTTATTGCTGTTCATCGTAGACAATCTACAGTTATTTTCTGAATATAGTAATGTAGAATGAGAAGAAGGCATATTTAATAATAATAATAATAATAATTTTATAAGTTTTTATGCATATAGCCTTTATGGTATCTGTGCGTTTTCCATACAGTATTTATTGAATTACAGAAAAGTAAAAATTGCTATTTTTCTTAATCATAAAAAAGTGACATAAATATAAAAAGATACATACATTTATATTATATGCATGGATAAAATTTACTAAAGAATTATTATTTTTTAAAAACTCTTTACATTTAAAACTGTTAAACATTTAAAAAATAATAAATATAACATTTTCTTACGAGAACTATTCAATTTTTTTTTACAATAATTTAATGTTTTAAAAGCTGTATACGTATAGAAAGGTGAAAGAGATAAAAATTTCTGTAAAATGTTAAACATCATGCATTTAAACAATATATTCATAATTATTTCAATAAATACGAGTAATGATATAAGAATTATTGATTTCATTTAAATCATTTAAGTTAAAGTTTCATTTCATTTAAGTTAAAGTATAAATTTAAAATTGTGTCATTTATTTACTTAATGTTGGCAATTTTTTTCCAGCACAAATCATTGAAAAAAAAGTCTGCCATAAAGGTTTCATTTACGAATCCAATAATATTTGTATTGTTGCAAGAATTATACCTTTAATTCATTCATACCTTAGTGATCGGAGCTTAGAAACCTTTATTTGTCCGCATTGATAAAATATAATTCATACTTTACCCCAGCCTTTCTGGTATACTTCGCGGCACGGTTTTCGACATAAAATTGTTCAACTTATACTTTAAAGATATTCCTATAGCATTGGGGATAGACACTAGATTTTGTCCTGTACTTTAAAGATATGGCAATGTACGCCTCTACACGCTTCCATTCACTTAATACAACCTTTTACAAACGTTCATTGATATTTCATTAATTTTTATACGCAATGGATTCATTAAACTTAATCAATAAAAACTTCTGCTATTTCTTTTTCTGTGAAACTAATGATTACCAGGCATTTACTATCAACAATACTAATATATTTTGGAATGAACACACTACATACAGAGATATGGCATGGATAGAAGACAAGCCAAAAAAATATATATATTAAAATTCGTTGTAATTTTGCCAGAATTTCTAATCTCTTTCGCCTTCCCTTAAAATTGACACAATCTCTATTAAAAATATAGTCTTATCCTATATCCGATTACATAAAATCAATACTAATTTAAGCATTTCTATTTGGGGATTTGCATGTAAAACCATTATGAACCATCTATACAACTTCTAATATTAATTTAATAATAATATTTATATGAAATATGCATATCTATTTCATTAATATTCACAAATAAAGCAATACAAGGTTGTCTTATTCAGAAATTCGTTGATGTCACATATTTTGTTTTTTGATTTGAAATGTATGATTAAAGTATAAAAACAAAATTATAATATACTCTTTCTAAACTACTCCATATTTAACCATCCAAGTTGAGGCTTTTCGAAAGAAGTTTATCCTAATTAGTGATAATAGTATAAATACAGCATTGAATTGTAAAATGTTGCTTTTACTTTACATTAGTAGCATTCAAAACTTTTCAGGCGATTATAAGATTGGATTACGGAATTTTCAAAGTTCATGAATCTGTGACTATTAAGAATCATAATTTAATACGTTTTAGAATTTCTGATACCACAATATATTTTGCGATGAAACTAATCTGGAGTACATTTTATGTAGTATGGTTTATATATCTATGAATGCTTTGTGTTTAAATTAATGAACTTATTGTAATTTATTATTAAAGCCTATGGCTATTCTCCAAGGACATTTTTAAATTTATATATATTTTTGGGGAGAACTCGAATTCGGTGTTAATTATTTAGAAGCCACTCAACGGTCAAATGAACTATCAAATCATTTTTTCCATGAATCGTATGTAGATTTTGAACACATAATAATTCCTACATTTTGTAAATAAATTTATAAATTTTATAAAACTGTGCAATTCACTCACTCCAGTTAAAAATACTTTATGCGAATTAAGGGGAGCCATGATTGGGTATAATTAAATATAAATATGAGAGATTTAATTCGTGTTTCCTCGAAAACTAATCGAGAAATTTTTGATGAAATTTCGAATCACTGGATTATGCTCAAGACTTAAGGCAAATATATTTTTAACGTTTTATTTTACAGCCATGGCCTTTTTTTCAGGAATGTTTTTTACTGAAACAAACTTTATTGAAATCGCTCGAGTACGTTAGGGGGTAATACGGTATTTCGTTTAAAAGTAAAATTTTTCGAAGAACTAAAAGATTTTGAACATTTAACTTTTGCGATGCTATTGCACAGATTTATCAAATTTATGAATTAAAGCATACGTAAGCAGTTGGATAAAGTTTGGTTACACATTTTAAATGAATATAAAATATTAAGCGTAAAATTAATGTGAGTGGGTGTGTCACCCAGTCAAAGGTAATTTGGATGATAATATAGAGACAATGATACATAACCACATGAATCCTGCAAGAAATTTAATAAAAATTCTCACAGGGATATTGAATTTTATCAAAAATCTTATGTAATTAATTAAAAATGCAAATTTATTAAAATGTTTTATATAACGCCGACATTTTAACATTAGGTTTGTGCGAATCCGCATTAGTGGGGTATTTACAGTTAAAAAAGTATTTAGAAAATTCCTATAATATTGTTAACAAAAATATTTATTACACATAAATCTAGTTATTATAAAATTTCACATGATTAAAATATTACATTATAAATGGTTAAAATCATGCAACATTTTTTATACTTACATTTAAGCGGGACTTCTTAAGGAGAGAGATGACCAGGGTGTTATATTTTGTTGAAGCTCTCCCTCTTTCCTTTTTCTTTCACATTCACAAAAAATTAATATTTTCTGCGTATAGAATGTATACAGGGTATATAAATACTGATTTAGATTAAAACAGTCAAATCCGTGCAATGATTCAAATAGTTCTATTTAAACGGGTTTTCTTAAGCAAAAGGAAGCTCAGTGTCTGATAATCTTTTGCCTGCTCCCCCTCCCTCCTCTTTCTTACACGTTCGCAAAAAATTTAACATTTTCTATCACTTAGAATGCTACTTATAAATTTTGAGGGCTGTATAGTTTATTTTTAGACTTGGACAATCTACATGGCAGTATTTCATCTTATGTTATAGTTATGATGGCATGGCGTTATTACCCACCTATGTGGGTAACATAGCATTGGTGAAGAAATCTCGCCATTACATTTTATGACTACATATCTGTTAAATTATTTTTATATATAGTCCGTTTTCTAATTACAGCTTTTCATAGGTCCGTGTGCAATTTTATGATTAAGTATCGTGAGTAGTCTCATTTTGTTCCTTATGTATTGTAGACTAAGAAAAGCGATGGTGGACATCTGGGACCCGCGACTGGGGAGGGGGAGGGGGAGGGGAAGGGTTGAAAAGTGCAAGGCAAAAAAATTCCATTTCATAAAAAATAAAGAAAATTATGCAAAAATATTAATGTTTAAAACATTTATAGATTAGGAAAGACATTTGTGGACATCCAACAGCAGCGACTGGGGAAGGGTAGGGGAGGAGGAGGGGTGGGGGAGGGGAAGAGTTGCAAAGTGCAAGGGAAAAAATTCCATTTCATAAAAAATAAAGAAAATTATGTATAAATATTAAAGTTTGAAACAATTATAGATTAGGAAAAACATTTGTGGACATGCGGGACAGGCGGCTGGAGAGGGGGAGGGGTAGGGGAAGGGTTGAAAAGTGCAGGGGAACAAAAGTCCATTTTGTAAAAAATAAAAAAATATGCATAAATATTAATATTTAAAACATTTATAGATTAGGGAAAACATTTGTGGACATGCGGGGCCCGCAACTGGGGAGGGGGAGGGAGAGGGGAACGGTTGAAAAGTGCAAGGAAAAAAATTCATTTCATAAAAAATAAAGAAAATCATGCATAAATATTAATGTTTAAAACATTTATAGATTAGGAAAAACATTTGTGGACATCCAGGACACGCGACTGAGGAGGGGAAGGGGAAGGGTTGAAAATTGCAAGGGAGAAAAATTCCATTTCATAAAAAATAAAGAAAATTATGAATAAATATTAATGTTTAAAACATTTATAGATTAGGAAAAGCATTTGTGGACATCCAGGAGCTGCGACTGGGAAGGGGGAGGGGGAGGGGAGGGGAGGGAGGGGAAGAGTTGTAAAGTGCATAGGAAAAATTCCATTTCATAAAAAATAAAGAAAATTATGTATAAATATTAATGTTTATACATGTATAGATTAGGAAAAACATTTGTGGACATCCGGGACCCGCGACTGGAGAGGGGGAGAGGGAGGGGAAGGGTTGAAAAGTGCAAGGGAAAAAATAAGTAATAAGGGTAATTGAAAAGGAACTGAGTGATGATAAATACTAAATGATACAAATTTTGCAACGCTAAACATTATTTATTATCTTTGTATTGTTATTCTATATTGTACATCATATACTTAAATAGTAAAAACTTTCAAATTTTAAACTGCAAGAAATTTTAACTGCAGAACAAAGTAGGATCATCGATATCACTGTCATCATAATTTACATCATCAAGGCCTCAAACATTATCGCATTTATCAGTCTCACCAAAGCATGAACACATTTCAGTTACAAGGTATGACTATTTTGTGAACATTTTGTGAACATTTGCGAACATTTACAGGATGCTACACTTCTTGACTTGAGACACGAACAACGCACCGATTAAACCAGTTCTTGAGGAGAACATGGCATGTTACACATGACAGGTAGGTATTCTTTTTCCTTTATCATCCAACCAAAATCAGTTGGGGGTGGAATTTTAGTTTTTAAAAGGTGTGCTCTTTCGCTCTTTGCCATATTATTGCTTGGTAATGAGCTCTTCTTAAGGCTGGGTAAAGGGCGGCTTCAGTTGGAAATATATTTGTACCTTCAGCTTGCTTTTTTTGTAAATAACCACCATCTTAGCTCACTCAATGTTTTAATGTTTAATTTTGGCATATACACTGAACATATGTATTCTTCAAGTGCAATATATGTTTCACTCTCAAGGATATCTGTCTGGCCTTATGCGGCAAGTGCTTTCAGAATTCTGTCGTCAGCATTTATGAAGCTCTTCCAAAAGCTGTTTTTTGATTTACCACTGAATGAACCAGTGGTGTCAGATCCTGAAAGAGAATGCAGTCCCACTAAAGCTTCATATCTTTTTTCTTGCCCTTTTCAACCTTTTCCCCTCCCCTCCCCCTCCCCCTAGCCTAGTTGCGGATCCCGGATGCCCACTATTGCTTTTCTTATTCTATAAATATATATATTTATATAATTAAATGACACTTTTTTTCTTGCCTCTTTCAACACTTTCCACTCCCCTCCCCCTTCTCTTCCCTTACCTCCGTCTTCCTAATCACAAGTCCCGAATATCCACCAATGCCATTCTCATTCTATAAACGTTTTAAACTTTGATATTTATGCATATTTTTTTTAAACAGAATTTTTTTTATTGCCTCTTTCGAATTCCTCTCCTCCCCCTCCTCCTCCCCAGTCGCGAGTCTCGGATGTCCACAAATGTTTTTTCCTAATTTATAAATGTTTTAAACATTCATATTTATACATAATTTTCTTTATTTTTTATGAAATGGAATTTTTGTCCTTTGCAATTTTCAACCCTTCCCCTTCCCTTCCCCCCCCCCTCCCCAGTCGCGGGTCCTGGATGTCCACAAATGTTTTCCCTAATCTATAAATGTTTTAAATATTAATATTTATGCATAATTTTCTTTATTTTTTATAAAATGGACTTTTGTTCCCCTGCACTTTTCAACCCTTCCCCTCCCCCTCCCCCTCTCCAGTCGCCTGTCCCGCATGTCCACAAATGTTTTTGTTAATCTATAATTGTTTCAAACATTAATATTTATACATAATTTTCTTTATTTTTTATGAAATGGAATTTTTCCCCTTGCACTTTGCAACTCTTCCCCTCCCCCACCCCTCCTCCTCCCCTACCCCTCCCCAGTCGCGGCTGTTGGATGTCCACAAATGTTTTTCCTAATCTATAAATGTTTTAAACTTTAATATTTTTGCATAATTTTCTTTATTTTTTATGAAATGGAATTTTTTTTGCCTTGCACTTTTCAACCCCTCCCCTTCCCCTCCCCCTCCCCCTCCCCAGTCGCGGATCCCGGATGTCCACAAAAGTTTTTCCTAATCTATAAATGTTTTAAACATTAATATTTATAGATAATTTTCTTTATTTTTTATGAAATGGAATTTTTTTCCCTTGCACTTTTCAACCCTTCCCCTCCCCCTCCCCCTCCCCAGTCGCGGGTCCCAGATGTCCACCATCGCTTTTCTTAGTCTACAAGACATAAGGAACAAAATGAGATCACTCACTATACTTAATCATAAAATTGCACACGGGATGTAATTAGAAAACGGACTAATAGATAGTCAAGAAGTTGCTGTATCAAATCCTCTATTTGTTTGAAACATACAATCTAATACTAATCCATGAAAATTGGTAGAACTTTAACTTGACGTTTTTACCACAGGATACCTTATATGTTTTTGTAGGCTCTACTACAAGACCGAAAGCAAATATTTTCTGTATAGTTTAATAACGGAATTATTAAGTGAAACTTATGTGGTCAGAGGCCTTTTAGAATAAATAAAAAGTTTCGTTAATTTCAATGTCAATTGAAATTTGTGACCTTTAAAATTAAAGGCAAATTATGTTATTCTAATAGTTATTAGCCTAAGAAAAATGCAACTTTTATGATAAAATTCTTTGTCATTTTTAAAATAAAATATTTAACTGCTGAACTTCTGTTGTTCTCAATAATACGTTGTGAGCAATTACAAAATAAGTAGGATGTATAAGCTTAGTCAGAAGTTTAAAAAGCCTGAAAAAATAGTCCTTTAACTTTATTAGATTTAAACAATGCACTTTTTTATATTTTTAAATAGAAACATTTTGAAATTTGGAAATGTTTTTTAAATGAAAGTTTGAGAAAAATCTACGCTATTTGTCAAAACAAATTATATCTCATTGTTTTTATTTTAAATAAAACTGTCCAACAATATTTTCTATTTATATAATGCTAGTTAAAAAAAAATATTTGGAGTTGATGTCATAATCTGTGCGATGAAAGTTTTTATTTAACTGTAACTTCAGTACATTTTTATACTTTTCTGATACTTTATATCTTGTTTTCTACTTCATTTTTATAATGAAGAAAAATCTCATAATAATATGCTCTTAGATTTAAAGAAAACTAATTTATATATTTTTTTCTTGTTTGCTTTCCTCTTAAATAAATTATTACAAAACGCACAAATTTCTTCTCATGGGTTTGCACTATTATATCCTTTCCCACAAAATAAAAAAAGTATAAACTATTATCTAACATTTACATAAACAGTTTCTCAAAAGAAGCATAAAAATTGATTAGAATGTGTTTCAACAGCCTTTGGCAATAGTTTTAAATAAAAGCAGAGAAATATAAATAATAAATATGTTGAAATTTGCCTTAAAGCTATTGCCGACGATATTTTTTGCTATTTTAATGAGTAATATTATTCAATGTTTTACAGATAATTTAGTATATTTTTAATACGCTTGTATTTTTTCCTGAAGTTTGAAAAAATGTTATATCAATTGAAAATGAAATTTATTCTAAACAGTAATATTGTAACAATGTTAATATTTAGGTTTAAATTTTGTATGGTTCTGTTTCAATTATAATAACTGTAGTAGTTGAAATTAAATTCTGCCAAATTCTACAAAAAATCCTTGCAAATTTCAATAAAATTTAGATTTTTTTGGTATTGTTATAAATATTTGAAAGAATATAAACCTATCAATTGATTTTTTAACTGAAACTGGCGTAAAAAAGGTCAATTTAATTCAATGCGTAAGACATTTTTTATTATCAATTATCTTTTGCCGGTGATTAACACATGGCCAGAAATTTATGACAGTTGTTGCATAACTCTGACAGTTTTTCACCGTCGGCAATATTCTGAAACTTTGATTTGAGCATTTTTGTAGGCGGGTTTCTAATGTATGGCAGAATGTATAAAGTAGATCTATATTTTGTGCTGCCTGGTGTCCAGCTTAAATCGGGGCTGGAAATGGTCTAGACACAATTATTTTTTTACAATTTCAGAAGCAATTTTTAATCGCACATAATTCTACCTTTAACCCATTAATGTCTGAATTAATATCTTTCTTAAAATTGCAATTTGGCATTTTCCCACCACTTTTAAAACAAGAATAACTTTTATCTTAATTTATCGAGGAATTTGTCTAGCGGAAGAAATTATTTATTTATCCTCTTTTTTACTGGTGAGAAAAGCACTTAATTGAATTTTCTAAAACTGTCCTAAAAATTGGACGCTAGGCACTAATGGGTTAAATAATGCTAAAAGAAACTACTTAAAAAGGTGAAAGGAGCATTTGGAACTCTGATTTATGTGGGTTATCTGGTAACACTAGATGCATACTGTTAAAAATTTGAAGATGGCAAAATCTAGATCCAATATGTGGAGTTAATGTTGAATCTTAGTTCTAATAGTTGAAGCGAGGTTGAAATAGGAAACGACAAATGTTGGTACGAGTTTTCACCATCTTATATAATGGCTGCTACCGAGTACCAAAATTTGGTTAAACTTTTTTAAGTAATTTCTTTTAGCATTATTTAAAGGTAGAATTATGTGCGATTAAAAATGGCGTCTGAAACGGCGTCTGTTGTTCAAACTAGAGAATTTTTTTACAGTGGTTGCTGCGGTAAAATAAGGTAAAATGACTAAAATTGCAGCTAATTACTGAGGTTTGTCAATGCATCTGAGAGATATTGATTTTTTAATTGAAATCCATTTTTTATTATTATAAAAAAATTATGTGTTACGAAAATTTAATAACGGATGTTATTAAAATGAGGCCATGAGTGCAAGAATGTTTCATAATTTTCACGGCTATCAAAATGCTTCTTTTTAAAAATCTAAATTCATTTTGGATTGATAATCCTTAAATTTTTAGCCTTCCTGATTTTAACTCCTAAGCTGTACTTCTAACGCATTTTTTAATCTTAAATTTTGATAATTAAGGTATATCCGTAAAATAAATATAATGTGACTCCCCCCCCCCCCCCTATGAAAAGCCTACATTTCATAAATCATATTCTAATTACATGAATTCGAATTTTTAAAAATATATATTCAGAACATATTATAGATTAACAAAATAGTAGCATTTAACAACTTCGTAGTTCGACCTAGTATAACATAGTATAAATAGTAAAGATTATTAATACAATTGAATTAGTAATATCTAATAAACTCTGACTAGAAACATTTTCTCACACACAAAAATCTGATTTTTAAAGCTTAATTTAAGGTACGCTTCATGTTTCCGGGGATTTTTTGAATATTTGTGTTTTCTATCCTAAAAAATACTGTTGGAGAGAATGAATTTAAGCAGTTGGGAGAATAATTAGTAACAGAAATCAAATTTGTAATATGGAATAATATCAGACTAGAAAATTTACTTATATGCAAAAGTGGTGTTTTTAATTTCATTTGAGGCGCGATAAATGTTAAATGAACAATATTGATAACATTAAGGTTGAATAACAATCCTTCTCCCTACCTCTAAGAAATATATAGGCACACAAAATTAAAATAATAAAGCATGCTAACAAATCTATTTTTTTTGGGGGGGGGGGGGGTCACAAACACACAGAAAAAAAACAAGTTCGAAATTGCACTTCAAGCGTAGTAACTGAGGTATGGTCGTACGATAACGAAGCTTAAAAAAATATTCAGATCTTGGTGTAATAATATACAGTACTTTGGGATACAGAATAGTAGACGAAATCTTTTGTGTATCCCTTTAAATACTATCTGTTTTCTGTTATACGGCAAGTAATTTATATATATTTAGTAAAATTGAAATAGTTTAACATAATAAAAACCCGCCACAGACAATGTTTTCCCCCAACACCATTATTCAATGGAATACATTTGTGTGGCCCCGTAAATTAATCACAAATATTCATTATACCACACATTGTACAGAATATATATATTAGTATATACATTATAAATGAATATATTTTATTGTGTTCGAAAGAGTGTAACATCATTAAAATGCATTTGAAACCATTTTTTCCTTTGGCCGTAATGCAACGTAATACGTTTGAGTGTCCCTGTAATTAAACTATGTATCTTATTTTCATAAAATTCGAAATGACTCGACAAAATTATTAAAGAATTACATACATTACATTTCAAATTATTCGTTCGGGAACAATATCGAGACTTCAAATTTTGAATCCAAATGATTTCAAAATGTTAAAATTAAAATATCGATTGTTTTAAAAAGGTGAATACAGATATGAATGGTGCATACTTATATTTTGATATAGGGAAAATGGTGTCGGATTTAGTTTTCTTGGGGGGGGGGGGAGTCTATGATTGAGTCAAAGTGGAAAAAATGAGAAATTACATTGATAACTTTACCATAATAACACATTTTCTATTATTTTTTACTGTTTAACTGAACGATTAAAATTCTAATTTAAAAAATTTTACAACTGAGTTTTATATAAATAGTATTTTGTTAACTTTAGGATAAATGACATTTATTTTGGATTTAATTTACCAACATAAAGCGTATTTTTTACTGTGGCTATTTTTGTATGTTTATTATAAATCAATGAAACAGTTTTTTTAAAAAATTTTTTCGCCGAAATTCGAAGGGTTCTAACTTGTTTATTTAAAATGCAGTAGTTATTCTCTAAATTATCCCATTTATTCGTACATGCACAGACATGATCTAAAATGCATTAAATGAAGTGATATTTTAACAACACTTCAGATAATTATATATTATTTCAATAATATATTTTTTAATAAGTGATGAAAATTTGTCAATGTTTATTTGAGAAAATATCATCAAATAATGCACTCAGACATATTTTTTAAAACAAAATGAACACTTTAATACTTAATTTAAAAGTTAACGTAAACAATAATGATTTGAATTTGTGTTTGCAAATTACACAATCTACATACGAGATTTTAAAAGTTGCACTCTTGTTCATGCATAACAAAAGTCTGAATTATAAAGAATTCTAAAATATTATTCAAATCAAAATGAATCCATAATTGCATTTCCTGTAATACAAAAGATGCATATTTGTATAAAATACATACAGCAATGCATGACATCCTTATGAAATTCAGGCTTATGCGCATTTCAAATAACTACGCTTTCTGTCTCCTTATCGAACACTAATTTGCATTATGCATTGGGATGATTCGTTTCATCTTTTTAAATTTAAACATTCTTTAATTGAAAAAGAGTAAGTTCTTCTATCGAAAACTTTAAAGTAGAACTTAAAAGCATTCATTTTCTACCAACAAAGACTATGAAATGCTAAACTAGCAATTGAGATTCATAGCGTTTTAAAGAAAGGGGAAAAAAATGTGCATTTTTCCTTTCTTAAACATTAATGACGACTTTCAGTCATTATAGCGATACTTACGTTTATGTTACAGTTACATAATGGTGCAGCATTTATATTTATGAAAATCCCAATAATTTATTTTTTTATTTAAAATTAAATGCATAGTGAAAGTAATTTTTCTTTTATTTCTTTATTTCTTTGAAGTTTTTATTTAATATCATTATTTTAAAAATCAATATTATTAAAATAAATTAATTTGTTTAAAGTTACTTTCTTTACACGCTTTCTTCACATGCAGACACACAAATTTATTTGTATATACTTATACATATACAAATAATCATAGACATGCACATATATAAATGATAAGATAAAATGTTTTTGAACTGTACTCCACGTAATCCAGGTAACAATAATTATGTAGAGATTCTATTTAATATGTTGGCAACGTATTTCTCTTGGGTATGCATTGGAATTTACCATCTGAGTAAAATTTCTGGTATAAATAAGATATTTTGACCCACGAATACCTCAAAAAGAAAACGAAATAAAAATTTTTATTGCGTACCACGTTAACCCTTTCTGGCGCAGTGTTACCACTCCGGCAACACCTAATTTTAAATCCAAACTTACAAACGGCACCAATAAAATTTTAGTAAAATTTTACTTTTACAATGACAGCTTAAACCAGGGAATTCTTAATTTCTAAAAAAGTCTTTTGTAAATTCCGGTGTCAGTGAACAATTTCTCATTTTACGAACAGAATTTGTCCGTGCCGCAAAGGGTTAATATATATCAGCTATAAATAACTTTCAATATTAAAGGAAGTTTATTAATAAATTTATTACATCATTTTAGAAAACCTCAGTTTAAAAAATATTTAAATTTATTACATAATTTTCTTATTACTTAGAAAGTTTTTTATCCAATTTTCAAAAAAAAAAAAATTGTTTTAGTACAGCAAAAAAATAATCAGAGGTAACATTGAAACAGCGTTACGTAAATGTTTTAAATTTCACATTTAAAAATATTTTTTTTTACCATCATTGCTGTAAAAGCTTTTCATACATTAAGAATTCACTCTGAATAAAAAAAAAAAAAAAAAAAAAAAAAAAAAAAAAAAAAAAAAAAAAAAAAAAAAAAAATTCATTAACTGAACAAAAGAACTTTGTGAATAATTTAAAAAAATATTTTATAAAGATTAATTTTGTTGCTCTTGTGTGATTATATAAAAGACATTAAACTAAAATGACGAAAAATGTTTCTACAAAGTATATTTAATGTTTATGTTCCAGTAGTAAAGTTGTGAATAAAATTAAGAATATTATGTCAAAATTAATCAGTCCTTTAAAATACTGCAAGTTGTTAAAATTTCATGAATGCAGAAACATATATTACTTTCTTTTATTCTGAATATTCCAAATATATTTCTTTAGAATCTTGTAGGGGTTTTGACGTTTTTAATATTTTTTAATAATACAATATAAAGGCTACTAATATATTTCATAAAAAAATATAATAACTTCCTATTTGAGATTTTCGTGTCAACTTCGTGTCTAAAAGGGTGTTAATGCCTTTTATTACTTGTGTCAATTAAATTAATATACAACATATACAATTTTTAAATCGCTCTTTTTTTCATTATTCTACATAAATATACATTTTTTCTTAGTTATCTCACCACTTTTCACACAGTCAAATATAAAGAAAATTGAACAAAATAAATGGACTTTTTGAAAATTATTTTACATAATTATATAATAATTAAATAATCTATTTTTTAAATAATGTTCATAAATTGTACATCTTTCAATTTGGAACATGTCATACAGTTAATGTAACCAAATGCACAATTTAAAACATAATAAATTCTCATACTTTGAAACTGTTAATGGCCAACTTAACGAATAAAAACCACAGGGTTTTTTTTTTTTCTAATAAGACTCTTTGCATAAAATACCAAAACCGAATAGTTTGACTCCTGAAAAATATATATATATAAACTTTGAAAATATTCAAATCATAATGAATCCATAACTACATTCCATTTAGTAAAAAATATTTATTTGCATAAAATACCTTTAGCATCTTATGACAAGCTTATGAAACATTCCAATATTTGTGCATTTTCGGTAATTATACTTTCTATCTTCTTGTCGAAACACTAATTTACATTATGCATTTATATATTTCGTTTCGTCCTTTTAAAGTTACATAAAGTTTCTTTTAAAAAGCATACATTATCCTCTCAAAGAATTTAAAGTAGAACTTAAATGCATCGATTTTTTTTAAAGCAGAGAGTGTGGAAAGGTAAACTAGCAATTGAGATTCAGAGCATTTTAATGACATGATAGAATTCTGGTATTCTCCCCATTCTCAAACTTCATTGCTGATGTTTAGTCATTATTCTGGAACTCATGTTTCTAACTGTATTATAAATTTATCTTATTTTCTCTTGTTGCAGCGTTTATTTCTCAGAAAACGAACTTTCTATATGAGAAAACGAATTTTATATATGATTTTCTTATATTAAGGAAAAACATATCGGTGTATAACTTTGACGTCAATTTGCGAATGACAACAGCAGCCGATCAAATTTAACTTTTATTGCCATTTTTAAAGTTTCTAAATATCGCAAATTTTCAATTTTTGGAGGGTGAAATGTAGAAAAAAATGTACTTTCTAATGTAATTTATTTGAAAGCTTTACCGTAATTTGTCTGAAAACTACATTGTAATTTGCTCATTTTTTGGTTGTTTTTAAAATAATTTTCAAGAATGGTTTTCTTAAATCTCTTTGTGTCATTTGCTGACAAGCAATTACAAAAGATAATGTGTTTGCACTTAAACTTATATAAATAAAAAAATTCAGTGTTTCAATTAAAAAGAGCAGAAAAAAAACGTACAAAGAGTTTTTACCTGTATTTTGTAACACGGGGAGTCTGGTTTGGAATTCTTTGAATATTTAAAATGCAGGTCTGTTTATTTAGTCATACGGCCTAAGGTTTATACTGAATCGAATTTCATGTATATTTTATTTGAATGAAAGCAGTTTATTCGTAAAAGTGCATATTACCTGATATTTTCATAAGTCGACATTTTTAGTATTTTAATTGGCGGGGATAATCGAGTTATGATTGGTCAAATTTAACATCAATTTTTTATAATATTCTATCTTTAATATTGCTATAAGGCATTTTATAAAACAGTATCGCATACCAAAATAATAAATATGAAAAATATATATCTGCGTACATGTTTATAAATTTTACATTATTTACACATTTACACCGAAATGACAACAATCCAAATAACATTATTAGCTCAACTCTTATTGACTTAACAATGCATCTTGATTCCTATTAAGAATGTGTAAAAAATGTTTTCACATTATAAAAGCAATTTTTCAATAAAATAAAGCTCAATTTTGCTACGTTTCTTTTTTAATTTGGCGCCATTTATGTGTTTTGGCATTCGGAATCTTGAAAGTCGATCTTTCGGCCAAATATCACCAATATTTTGTCAAATGTCCGAAGTTCTTGGCTTCGTAACTATGAGCCGTAGTTAAACATAATGTCCTACAAATAAAATTTGTCTAACCATGTGACTTAATACAATGGTTTTGTGGTAATCAAAAACGAAGCATACAAAATGTTAAGCCGTTTGTTAGGCAATGTTAGCTTGACGCGCGCTGATTCAAAAATTATCCACAAAGTTAATTTTTTTTAACATGGTAACTCAGCGTAATGGTCTTCGAAATACTGAAAACAGTGAAGTAACAAATTCAGATAAAACTCAGTATTGCTAGACTTAAAAATAATATTTGCTTGATCCGTAATGAACAAAAAATTGTCCAGTAATCAAAATATTTCGAACGTGTGATATAGCCCAAAGATTTTCTCATGCCCAAAATAAAAATAATTTTTCTAACATTGTTTGAACCGTTTTATTTTTAGCAGAAAATGGCGTCATGTTAAAAAAAATTCTTTTTTACTTACAAAATTATTATACAGGGTGTATCTAAACTCTTGGGCAAAACTTTAAAGGTTGTTAGTACACATCAAGACAAACAATATTAAATAGGAAAGGGTGAAATAATTATTTGGGTGAAATAGTCCTCTAGTGTTCGTGTCCGGGATAGCTCAGTTGGTAGAGCATTGGCGGCTTCAGCCAATACATCCCTGGTTCCAATACTGGCCCGGACTTTTTTCACCCAAAATTGAAAAATGGAAAATGTACATCTATTAAATACCAAACGTCTAGGGTACCAAACGTCTTCCGAAGGAGATAGACGCCCTTAAAGTTTAGGGTCCAAAATGTCAAATGATTATAAAAAATTGAAAAATTTGTCGATTCGTTTGCGGTTTTTACTAAAACTATTCTTTATGTCAATATTGTCTTGAAAATAAATAATAAAGATAAATTTCAAAAAATGGCGATAGAGAGCACTTTAGACTTTGGATGAACATACAACTGTTTTTTACCGTTATTTTTTCATCCCAATAAATTTTTTTGAAGCTTAGACATTAACTTAAATTTTGAGCTGTAAATCTGAATCGTTTCGAGTGGTTAAGTAGAGCAAGCCGAACTGTGTTCAATGAGGCTGGAGAGGTTCAAATTTCAAATGATTATAAAAAACGGAAAAATGTGTTTGATTCATTTGCGGTGTTCGCTAAAACTATTCTTTATTTGAGTATTTCCTTAAAAATAAATTTTAACGATTAATTTCATAAAATTCCGTTAGAGTTCGCCTTAAACTTTAGAGTAACCAACAAACATTTTTAATAGTTTTTTTTTGGTATCAAATTAAATGATTGTAAAAGTTTAGTCTTAAAATTTGAGCCCAAAATCTGAATCGTTGTGAGTAATTAAATAGCGCAAAATTGAACTGTGTTCGAAGGGTGGGAAGGGTAATATTTCAACTCCTGAACGTAGTTCGATTTGCACTTCTTAATTTTACATAACGATTTAGAATTTGAGCTCAATTTTTAAGTCTAAGCTTTTGCAAGCATTTAATTAGATACAAAATAATGGAAAATAGTTGTTGATTACTCTAAAGTTTAACGATCCATCTAATGGATTTTTTTTAAATAACTTATTTTTATATATTTTTTTTATTTTATATTTTATATTTTTTACATTTTATACATTTCTTTTAAAACTATTAAACAGTATTAAATATAGATAAAGGTATTAGTTAAACTAAGAATTGCGTTCCTGTGGCTTTCAAATATCTTTACCGTAACACATACTATAATAATGTCATATAATACAACCCAAACAACAAAAATAAAGATAAATTTAACTTTCCCAAAGTAATTTGTTGTGCACAAATTAAGGAAATCTAATCTTAAAAGAAATTCAACACCTGAGTAACCAGCTTTAATTTACGTACACAATACTTTATCACCAAGTTAATTAAAAACACAGCCGCACAATTTAGATAATACCTTGTATCACGTTCTTTATTTTTCTTTGCAAAACAATAATGTATTTTAAATAACTCATATCTCTGAAGACCTCGTTTGCTGTGTTATGTAATTAATAAACCTTATCTTAATTTTGAATCAGTTTGCTCTAGTTGTGAACGTAATTATGGTATTAAAAAATTACACCTTAATAATGCAGAGAAAATTTATCTTTGAAACTAATGATTTAGAATCTTTCTTTAAGTAAAGTTTATCATAATTCTAAAAATTAAGATAAATTAATAAAACTTACAAAAAATTCTTCCAAAAATTAATAAAGATTATTTTAAAGACTACAGTTTTATATGTAGAATAGCATTATTTTTTACAATAAATTTTACTGCATTTTTGACATAACAATTTACGAATTTGAATGTAAGAATCGAACTTCGAAATAAAAGGTTGTATTTTTTCCAAATAGTAAATATTAGTATTTTACAAACACTATTAAGATGACAATTAAAATGTGTTTGCATTTAATTTACTAGCAAGAATTTGGGATACTTCAATAAAACATAAGCAATATGCAGCAACGCTGTGGCATTTCACATCTGACTGAATTTTCATTTAGAAATTCCGAATATTCACCAGTAGATTTAAATCGATATTATTGTTTTATATGATGATAAATATTCCAAAAAAAAATGAAAAAAAAATCCTATTTAAAATTCTCCGGTGTGAATTCAAACATTAATGAGAGGTTAGTTATGATGTCAGAGTTCGTTTATTCTTTTTTTGAGTATTTCGACAGCAATGGAAAAACTGAACAAAAGTTGAAAAATAAAGTTAATGCTTAAAGATTTTTGACTGTACAAATGGCTAGTATAATTTTTCGAGGGTCAGAATCTATATTCATAAAATGATTTTTATTTTGCTTTGGCACCTTGTATCACTTCAAATGTAACGCTTGGAGAATTATCCTCTCAGACGAACAAAAAGCTCAAAACATTGTTTTTTTTCTTAACACGTGCTACATTTTCCCATATCATCCTTTTTTATGCTTTAAAATGGAACGCCGAATTTGGCGACCAAATATTAATCTGTTAAATAAAACCAGCTTGTATATAGCCGATTACCCCACTACAAATAATTTTAAGATTATCTGAAGAAATCGCCACGATCTACAGAAATTCTGCAGAAATTTGAAGAAAATTTGCAGACTTAGCTTTATCTTTAAAATATCTGCAGAATTTTTAAAGATATTCTTAAAAATATCTGCATAATGGGCCAAATACCTTCGAATTTACCACAAATTATGAGCCAAAAAGCTGTAGATTTTCTACATATTTTTTTAGTGGGGTAATTTCGCGAAATTTCCATTCATATTAAGTATTGGCAAAAACTTATATTGAATCTAAAAATTGTTCCTAAAAGTTGGGCTCCCCATGTTTGAATAATATCACTTGATTATAAAAATAAATAAATAAATAAAATAAGAAATATTGAAGCTACATCTTCTTCCCGGAAATTGCCGGAAGGAATTTTTAAAATGTGTAATCATTTTTTTGTAAAAGATTGATGTGTTTTTTTTTTCATTGTTTTATTTAACAAATATTCAGTTTTTGGTTTTCACAAAGATTTCATATGAAATTCTTCCGATGGTTAATTGCGACATTAGCATAAAAAAATATATTACTTTGACGCCATGGTCTTTAGTTTTTATAATTGGAATTGCATTTTTTATGTAGATTTCGTAAGGAAAATTATCCATTGCAATCTTTAACATGAAACGACTTTTAAGAAATGACTTCATTTTTTCAATTACGTGATCTCAAAAACCAAAACCAAACTCACCTAAAAATTATCTATATCTATCTATTCATCTAAATAATTGTATATCTATCTATCTATCTAAATAATTGAATATCTATCTATCTGTCTACATATATGTACTAAATTTTGCTAGCACACACAAATTCACAATTACCCACGGATAATCTTCAAACTCTGCAAAAATAAAGAGATGGTTAACATCTCGGCAGAGATTGCAAATGGACAAAATCGACCCAAGGAGGTGAAAATAGGGAGGGTAAAAAAAATGTAAATACCGCCTTAACATAGTTCTGATAAAATCAGCCGTTAGAGAAAAATGACATGAAAAAATAAACATTTTCCGTTATAGCAGATGTAAACAACAACAAATAATAATAATAATAAATAAATAACCACGCAATCAAATTCTTATCACAGCAATTACTGTTATATTGTAACATTTTCAGGTGGAAATTAAAAATGAAATGTTTCATGAATTTATAAAAAATGAATATTTTGTCATAACTTTTCTATAGCAAGATACTTAACTAATATATAAATAGTTAGTTATTTGTTTTTAAAAAGTGAATATTATGCAATATTGGAAACAAAATAATATTTACCAGGTGAATATGCAACGCCATGTGTGCTTGAAAAATGTAATGAAAGAATAATGAAAACCAGAATATGGAAATATTGGCATATTTTAACAATTTGATGTTCTATGAATTTGCTTTTGTTATTTTTAAATATATTCCATTTACATGCATGTATATTAGAATTTCAGTAAAAGGTTAAAACTTCTATACCTCATTCTTACAGAAGAAACTGGATTTATATCTAATGTTGATTTAGTTTTTACTGGTGAAATTACTACTTAACTTCGAAATCTACCTCCACCTGTAGGCTAAGCAGGAAGGGATTTATTTCCATCTTGTACGTTTATTACAAATTGTATAACTTGCTTTAATATGCCAGAATGTTTGAACATTTCAAATTTATAATAAAACAATAATTTTATTCTACTATTTTTTTTTTCAGATTAATCTGGTGAAGGAATATTTCTAAAAAAGAATTGTAAATGACCATAAGATGCAGCAAAACATAGGCCCATCTTTAAAAAGCTATTAATAGGTTAATTTTAATCATGGAATAAAGAAATTTATTTTGAATTACTTGTCAGTGTAACCCAAATTTAAAATAAATTTCAGGTCTCAAAGACTATATAAAAAATTAATTTTCTGTTTTTCTTTCAGACATGCTTTTATTCATTCAACTTACTTTTTAAATATTTCTTTACCTCATTTAAAACATTTATGTAGTTGGAACTATATGTCTATGATAAACAGTTTAGTAGTTAGCTATTGGACACCATGGAGAGTGGACACGATTGGTTTCTGAAACACTTGTTTAATTTCATATACAGACAGTGTTACTAAGTTTTAATATCCGTTAATAATTAATATTAAAAGCAATTTTATATTATAAAAAAATCATGAAATTGACATTGAGTAACAAAATTTCTTAATAGCAGATACAAGGCTTCAAAATTCCACAATCCATAATCAAGGACTTCAAAAGCTACATTCTAGAATAGGGTTTTCTGTTTTACTATTTCAAATATTGTGCTACATCAATATATTTGTAATTTATGGTTGTCCAATTTCCTTAGATATTTTTAGTCTTTGTTCATTGTGTTATATTGCTACTGTATATTATTTTCACAAAATCCTTCCGAATTTAAGTAAATGATGTTTTACGCAAGTTAATATTTTTCTAACAACTGAAAAATAAATGTTTTTCTTCCCTAGAGTTTCTTATATGAAAAAAAAATTAAACTGCTTTGATTTTTTTTGTTTAAAAACGATTTGTCTTTCTCAGAAATAGTTATATAAATTACTTTCTCGTAATATCATATCATTTATCACTCGCTCGTAAACGTTCTCCGAATGTTACTCCTTATAAAAACGGTTATTTGATTTGCTATTTAGGCAGGAAATGTCAGTGATTAAGTGCAGTGGATTAAGAAAATTTTATTTAAAAGGAAAATATATTATTCCGCACATGAATGTATTACCTAGAGACATAAATCTCTTTCAGACGAGAAAGCTATTAATATTATATATATTTTTTTTTTTAATTTAGCTGTAGATTATATGTTTTTTTTCTATTTATAAAGATTTAAGTAATTATTCAAGATTTTTTATATATTTAACTAACAATCTCTATACATATATTATTAATATACTTTTTGTAAAAAGATACATGGAAGAAAATAGAGGAATGAAAAGATATATTTTAACATGAAATATTTTATTTCAAAGCAAGGTTTACATAAAATGGGCAGTAAATACAAAAACAGTCATTATTTATAACATTTTCAAACTTTTGCTTCAGATAACTTATAAATCCACCTGTCGGGACGACTGAACTCGTCTTCTATGCAGAAGGTTAATTAACAACTAAAATGTTTAAATGTAGCGAAAAGGTTGGATACTGCATTGTGGGCCAAAGCATCCCCAGTCAAATCAAAACACTTCGAAACCTATCACGCAAATTTAAAGAAGAACAGAGCGAATAGCAGATATCTTATATAACAGTATTGCTTTTCTTTATACTGTGTCTAGAGATAATTGCTCCCTTTCCACAATGTTTTTTGGCAGTAGGCTTTGTGTAAAAATTAATCTTAAATGTAGTATTTCATATCAGAAGAATTGCTGTTTTACGTCGGCTGTCCTGTCATTTTTACAATATACAAGGTCCGTCCAAGAAGTAATGAGACTGGATATTGCGCTCCAAGTAAAAAACTAAAACAGCTGAGTGCGAAAGCGGTACGTGCAGTGTGGCTGTGAGCTACAGTATGCAGCGGAGTGTAGAACACTGATACGGAATAAAATATTGCGTAAAACTAAACAAATCGGCATCTGCGACTCTTACCGTGTTACCAAGAAGCCCGAGGGAAGGATGCTTTGTATACATTCTAAAAGTTTATGCATTACAAAGCTTTCAAAGACGAAAGTGGTTATCAATAATGAATAATATGTGCTGAGCGTACATGAAATTCTCAAATATTAGACAAAATAGCTAAAGTTAAAGTGTTTTTGGACTTTAATCATCTGATGAGTGTCTGAATGATTGCGAAGAAGTTGAGACTTAAACCATTGATTATGTTGAATCGTCACGAAAGAACTTCAAATACGCTAAATATGTGTCAAGTTGGTTTCAACACATGTTCTAAAGTGAGTTCATTCGTGGCAGAACACAGCATTGCAACACTACCCAAAAGACGATACAATCCCCATCTGAAATGGATGGACGTTGTTACTTACCGTTGGTTAGAATCGAGCTGAGAATTTTGACTTCCTGTAGAAATCTCAGAAAAAAAAACTAATTCGCATTTCAAGCAGCATTCAAGTTGAAGATTCCAGTTTGTGCCTAAATAGTAAGCGGAGTGGTACACAGCGGTGCATTAATGCAGGAAAAAGCTATTTTGAAGAGTTTTACTGTCTGTAAAATTACCTTTGAATAAACAAGTTGTATGCAACCAGTCTCGTTATTCTGCACATGAATTAGCATGCAACCCTAAACTTTTCTTGATACTTCACTTGTAAGAAATATTCTTTCAATAGTCAAGTAAGAAACCTTTAAATGAAAATTAGAAAAATTTTCCTTTTCAATTGTGTAAAATTTAGTAAATCCCCCCAAAATATTTTTTTGAAAGATTTAATGTTGTAGAAGATTTTATAATTTTAAACCATATATACTAGATAGAACAAAATATTTAATTGATGTTTTTCCACTATGTCTTAAATATAAGTATATTTGCAAAAGAAAAGTACTGAAAAGTTGCAAAAGAAAACATTCGCTGTTATGGAAATTAATTTTTTTCAGATTTTACAAAATATTTTAATTTTAAAATAAAGTAAGTCTGCAATGTAATTTACACATTTGATTCTATAAGCTCTTCTTTTGATAAAAAAACATCTTTAAAACTTTTTTTATTAATAAATTATATTTTTGAGTACTTTTCCTCGTTATATTAATTATATTAAATATAACAAACTATATCAAATTATCTTATAATAACCTCTTTCAGTAATAAATAAGTATGCATAACTTATCATATAGTTACTATTAAATTAATAAAATAAATATAAAGATAATATTAATGATATTATATATCTACTAGTGAACCCGACAGACTTTGTCCTGTCACCGACACAAGAAAATCAAAAATATGTTCATAAATATAATAATACGCACGATAAATACTACGCTCTTAATTTAATTTCTTATTCCAATTATGTAAGGACATTATTTTTCACTTTGCAGTAGTTTTTAAAGTCCGTTGAATATTTGATAGAAAAGTTTATTTTTCTCTTTTTTGTTAAAAGTTAACGATTTTCTGAAGTCGATTAATTAAAATTATAAAACAAGAAAAAATTATTGCAAATTATACACGTATGGGGTTTGAACACAGGATCACTTTCTTCAAGAACCAGAGCTTAAATCTGGCGACTTAGACCTTTCGGCAATTTCGTCCGCACTCTATTTAGAAAACTTATTCAACACTTTTAATTAGCGAAAAATCATTAACTATTAGTTTTTGCCTAATTACTAAAAAAGTACTGAATCAGTTTCGATGAAATGTGAATTTAAAACATTCTCGAATCCACTGGAACACACACACAAAATTTCATTAAAATCGGTACAGTCGTTTAGGAGGAGTTCAGTGACAATCACACACAGAGAAGATTTATATATATAAAGATAATAAGTAAATGCCTTGGATATATCCATCATGTTTTAGTCAGTGCTAGTACACTTTTTCACGGAATTTAGATAGGCGAAATTTTATAATGTTCAAATAAATTCTTAAATGTATCTTGTTGCTATAAAAAAAGCATTGTCTAAAATTTGTCATAATTTGTAAAAGAAAATTACATATATTTTTATTATGCTGAAACTTCTTTTCTGAATTGTTAAAATTTTAATCCTGATAAACAAACTTTGTAACATGTTTCGCTTCAATTTATTTACTTTGAAGATACGTGATTAATTAGAAAATTCTTAAGAAAGAGAGTAAAACAAAAGAACTTTGTAAAGTGATATCCGTGAAAAGTTCTTTCAAATTATTATTTTTTATTTTTTAAATTAATGTAACACTAACAGTTTCTTTAAATAAATAGCAGAAAAATTCTCCTTTATGTTGCATGATACATTTCTTCGATATTTATTAACCCTCTGAACGTCTTCCAAATAGGTAAATTGTAATGTTGCGTTTTATGCATTTTGATTTATATGCTCAGAAAAATGTTTTTTTTTTCAACATTTTATAAGTAAATATATAATTAATTAAAAATACGAATGCAATCCTTAATAGTATTAATTTTCTAAAATGTATTGAAAATTCATTAAATCTATCGAATGATATATTCCTAAATATTGCTTGTATTGCAGAAAAACCTGGAGCATAGTGAACGGAATATTACGTTCCAAACACATAGAGAACTAAAAGATATATATATATATATATATATATATATATATATATATATATATATATAGATAGATAGATAGATAGATAGATAGATAGATAGATAGATAGATAGAGAGATAGATACATTTTTACTCAGAAAAAATTATGCTTTCAGCAGAAAATGAGTACAGAAATATATACAGAGTTATGTGTGTTTCAGAATTTGGGTAAGTGTGCATACATTAAGAATTATATTTTGTTTCAAAGTAAATATTTATATCTACTAAAATTTATAGACTCAAAATAAATCTAGCCTTTTGACAAACGTGAACTGATGTATTAATTCACTAAGCTGCAAGATTCACTGAAATAAAAGCATCGTTTAAATTAATAGAATTATATAGATATAAATTAGTTTTAAGAAAGGTATCAAGGATAGTATGAGTAAACATAATAAAAAATATATATATCATGTAAAAATCATGTAGGGATAATGTTTTTAGCATTTTTAAAATTACAGAGAAAACAACATTACAATTTTCACACTTCGGTCGGCGGTCAGGAGGCTGGAGTACTTTTTTTAAAAAGTATATATATAATATTTCGAGCTGTCAATATGTACCTACGGCCAACAATAGTTGCAACGTTTTTTTTCTTTTTCATGTTAAATAAATGTGGAATAATAATTAAATGTAGACGAAACTTTATGGAAAAATGTTTTCTTAAAATGTGAGCAGAAGTTCGAAAATTAAGCAGAAGTGCAGGACCTGTTTAGGAGTGATTAAAAAAATAATTCATGATTTGTGTAATAGGAGTACATTTAAATATACATGTGTAAAATCTATTCATAAATTTCAATTTCACATTAATAAAAATATCTGAACTTTTCACAATACAGAAAATATTATAAATAACGATTCTTATTATCTTATACGAAAGTGCAAATAGTAAAAGGAAATTTTCTTTTTATATGATTGTTTAATAACAAAGACAGCTGCAAGATTATTTGCTTCCTATTAGTTAGGTGTTTCGTTTTTTTATTATTATTATATCGACAAACTTCAAAAGGACAATTTAATTCAAAGATAATAGTTCTTGTCGAAGTTTTAAAATCAACAAATTTGTCGTTGTATTACGGAATGTTTAAAATAAGATAATTTTTTTTTTACTGTCATATACTAGCAATAGTTTTTGAATAAATGTATCGGGATTTTTTTAGAAGTTAAACAAAATTATATCGACAGCAATAACAAACATTATTTATCGATTTTCATTTGTTTTTCTTAAACAAAACAAAAAAAAAAATCATACAAATCAAAGATAATTCAAAAGTGAAAATATATTACATAAGATATTTATTTGCTGTATTAGTTAAGTATTAAAAATGCAGCTACATTTTTAACAGGTAAATCACTCTATTTCAATAAAGCCATTGCTCAATGAACATCTTAAAATTCCGTTACATATATGAACAAAGTTTATTTTTCTGCAAAACGTAATAGAACATTTATGTTTAATTATTTTATTTTATACAATTCATTAAATATGATTAACGTAGATGTATTTGTTTAGACGATGAGATTTTTCATATCTATTCCATAAAGTATATTTCATACATGATAAAACATGTACTAACTTATCTTAAAATTCTATTATACATTAAATAGTAACTGGATACTGAAAATATTATAAATCACGACTATTATTATCCCACACCCAAGTGCAAATCGTAAAAGGAAAAATTTCCCCTACATGAATGCTTGTTTATGGCAACAGCTGTAAACGTATATACTTCTCTTTTCATCAGATACTTTGTATTTTCTTTATTAACGGCGATGTTTGCAAAAGGATAATCTAAATGGTAAAGAAATTAATTCTTGATGGACTATTTTCGAAGTTCTTATTATATCAATGAACTTGAAAATGGTAACTGTATTCTTGATGAAATTTTAAATCACAAAATATGTAGTATGTAATATGGCACGTTTAAAATAAAACAATTGCTATATTTTTAACTGTAAACTGTAGATTTGCGATCGATTTAGTAAATTATTTTGAGTTAAAGCAATACTATATCAATAGAGATAACAATTACTATTTGGCCAACTTTCCTTGCGTTACCTAAACAAAACATACAAATACAAAAATAATTCATAAGTGAAAATACATCAATGAGGATATTAATTTGCTGCGTTAAAAAAGCATTAAAATGCATTAAAAAAGTTTCTACATTTTTTAGCGCGATCAATTAATATTTTCCATTAGAGCAATTGTTGAATGAATATTGTAAAACTATGATACTTAATTTAACAAAAGCTATTATTTACAAAAAATATAAAATGTGATAAGCTACATATTTTTATTATTCTTAATTTTCTACATTTCTTTAACCGAGATTAACGTAGATGTTTTATTTTAAACTATAATTATTTTATACCACTTACTCTATAAAGTTATAGATTATAAAACATTTACTTACTATTCATAAAATACTGATATTCAAGAAAGGAATTTTAACATTTCTTGATACTAAAAATGTTATAAATACTATTATTATTGTCGACCAAAGTGCAAATGTTAAAAGGAATTTTTTGTTTATTGACTGGCTCTTTTGTTGAAGGATTGTTTATTTAATGTAACAGATGCAGTTTATATATACATATATATATATTAGCGGCCTTCGCACGCTACATTTGTCGGTTTATACGGACAGACGGGGTTTAAATAGTTCAAAATTTTGTTAATTACGAGCATTAAATAGTTTAAATTTTAGTATTAAATAGTTTAATACTATTAAAATGCATACCAAACAATGTCTCAATATATAAGTATGTAATGGAAAGTTTTTGTGTGGCCCTGTAAATCAATAAGAAACATTATTTGCAACACAGGTTGTACAGAATGTATATTGTTGTATATACTTCATAGATGCATATCAACTTTGTAAGACTATTAAAATGCACTTGAAACTTCTTCCCTATTCACCGTAATGTATCGGAATCCTTGTTCGGATTGTTCCTGTAATTAAACTATGCATCCGAGTTTCTTAAAATTTGAAATGACTCGACAAAATTATCTAATAACTATATTTTTCAAGTTTCAAACGAATCGGTTGGGTAGTTTTTGAGTTGTTATATGCGGACAGGCGGACAGACGGACGGACAGACAGACGAATGGGTAACTCGGGATCCCGGGATTTTTTCCCTTCAATTCAAAACAAACACGACCTGTCTCCGTTTCCGAGATCGGAGGCGATAGCGTCACATACCTACATACATACGGTCGAATTTTAATAGAGTAGATATATATATGTCACATATACTTTGATTTCTATTATTATTGACAGTGTTCTCAAAAGTAAAACAATGTTTTATCAGTAGCAATAGCAAACATTATTTATTCACCTTCATTTCCTTTATTTAAATAAAACATATAAATGCATAAATGATCCAGAAGTGAAAAATATATTAATTAAATTATTAATTTACTACTTTAAATGGCATTAAAAAACTAACTGCGTTTTTTTAGCACGGTTAATCAATACTATCCATTTGAACAACTACTCATTAAGCATGGGTTTAACTTTCTAGTCAAAACTTAAATAAAATAAAATCATAAATCTTACATAATTAAATAAAATCCTTTTTTTATCAAAATGTGAAAGGAAGGATCAACCAATTTATTTGTTTTGTTCTACATTATATATTTACTTTAATGCATTTAGCGTAGATGTATTATTTTAAACCATGAAATTCTTTTATTTACTTCTTAAAATTATACATTATAAAATATATTTATTAATTTTTCATAAGCTCTGTAATACATTAAAGATATCTCAACATTTCTCGATATTCAAAATGCTATAAATAAAGATTATAATTATTGGCAACCAAAGTACAAATGGTAAAATTAAATTTTCTTCGTATCAGATTCTTTAGTTATGGTAAGAGCTGGTAACATATTTGCTTTCCTGTTCATCAGGTACTTTGCATTCTATCATTATTCATAATGCTTGGAAAAAAATAATATAAATATTAAAACTATTGTACGTGAAGGATGATCATCAGTGTTATTATTACATCAAAAGGATTTTTATCCCAGTCGTTTTATGAAATACGTTTTCTCAACAAAACTTTTAAAACACGGAATGTGTAATATCTATTATTGTACACCTTAAAAATAACAACTTATGTTTGTTTCTAATGAATTGTAATAATTGTTTTTCAAATGGATTTAAAGAAATCCTTAGAGCTGAAAATTATTTCATCATAAGAGTACAGCACAATGCTTATTTATCAACTTCCTTTGCTTTGCCTACAGAAAGCGTATAAATGGAAAAATTATTCAAAAGTGCAACTATGTAAAGCGGGAAAATATTTTTTTCTGCTTTAGAAGAAACAGAAAAATAATGTATCTTTAATGTATAATATTTATTATATAAATGTATACATTAATGTACACATTTATTGTATAAATGTATAATCTTAAATGTATAATATTTCTTTGATTTTCATCTTATTAAATGCTTAAGTAACTAGTAAATATTTGGAGCAAAGATTTACCTAATTTGATCTGACACAAATACTCATTTTCTTATTATTTATGTTATTCTTAAGAGCATATAATAATTTTAGAATGTTTTTGATACATTATTTATGATTCGCATATTCAAAAGGAGAATTACCCGATCTTGACTATCCATTGATATTTATTTATCAACATAAAATATTATAAATAATGATTCTTATTATCACATAACAAAGTGCAAATTGTAAAAGGAAATTTTCTTCCTATATGATTAAAATGATCAATGTTATCAATGTGATAAATTTTATGATCAAAATTACAAATGCAGCTGTGCTTTCTTATCCCTGTTTAATTTACATTTCCCATGAAGCAATTGTTCAATGAAAATAGTAAAACTTTGTTGCGTAATTAACTAAAGCTATTTTTGTACAATCACTTAAATGTCTAACCAGACACATTTATTGGTAGAGTTTTTCTATTATACATTTCAATAAATGTGATTAAGTAGAAATTTTAGTTTGGACTATGAATTTCCGTATATCTACCCCATAATATTATGAATATTTATTAACTATTTCTAAAATTATTTTACGAATGAAAGATCTTTTCTCGGTACTGAAAATGTTTTATATAAAGAACTATATTTATTCGCGACTTAAATGCAATTACTAGAAGTAAATTTTCTTCATATGCTACTCTTTGGTTAAAGAAACAGCTGCAGTCGTATTTACTCTCCCATCCATCCGGTACCCATTTTCTATTATTATTGACAATGTTTGCAAAAGGATAATAAAAATATTATCCTATAAATATTATATTATATTACATTTTGAACAATTGTTTTTAACGTTATTATTAAATCAAAAATCTTGGAAAAACATTCGTATTTAGAAATAGATTTTCTCGGCGGTTATTATTTAATCACGAAATTTTCAATAAGTATTATGTTATATTCAAAATAAGAAAATATATTTATTTTTTATCTTGTTTATTTGTTTATTTTCGAATAGTAAAAGTTGTTTTTAGAATGGATTTAAAAAATTTCTTTGTATATATATATATATATATATATATATAAACAATAACAAACGTTACTCGTCAAACTTCCTTTGCTTCTAATCAGCGCATTAAAATGAAAAAAAAAAAAATCAGAAATGCAAATATATGAAATGGCATATTATTTTTTCCGCTTTTAAAATAGTTCAAAACGCAACTATGTTTCTCTGGCGTTGTTTAATTTATGTTTGCCAATAAAGCAATTGCTCTATGGACATAGTAAAACTATGCTACCTAATCGAATACAGCTATTTTTCTAAAAAAAGATCAAATGTCTGACTAACCACATTTATTTGTATCATTTTATGTTATATACATTTTATTCAATGCACTTAATTGAATGCATAGTTATCGTGCATGCATTATTTTATGCAATGAATTTCTTTTATATCTATTCCATAAAGTTGTACATTTAAAAATATTTACTAACTATTCGTAAAATTGTTACACACTAAAGAAATCTTAACTTTTTTCGATACTGAAAGTGTTAAAAGAAAAGATATATTTATTGGTGACCAAAGTGCAAATGGTAAAAGGAAATTTTCTTCATATACAATTGTTTGATTAAGGCAACAGCTGCAAATGTATTTGCTTTCGTATCCATCAGGTACTTCGTTTTCTATTATTATTGACAGTGTTTGCAAAAGGATAATGTAAAAGGTAAAGGAATTGTAATGCTCAACATTAATATTTTATGAAAGAACTTGGAGAAAATTGTTTGTTAAGAAATATAATGTTGTTTTATTAGTCTCCGGTGCTATTTCTTTCAGTCAAGCTAAAAAGTGTCGTGTCAAAATTGTGGCACATCAAGCATAAGTATTTTACTTACCTATCATACGTAGTATAGGGTAAGTCTTGCAATCGTTTCGCAAATCAAAAAAATTTTTTGACGAATTTACACGTTTCAGATACTGGAGATTCCGAAAACCATATTTTAGAAAAAAAATGCCGTCCGTCTGTCTGTCTGTCTGTAAAAGCTCTATCTCACGAACAAATGTAGATAGAGACTTAAAATTTTGTATGTACTTAGTAAGTAAGAAGAGGACGAAGCCTATTTAATATCAATAACCTCGATTATACGGCACTATTTATTTCGAACTCTCGAAAAATTCGTTCTGATGACATTTATATAAAAAACCTGTATCGATTTTTTTCTAATCGGAGGCGAAATTGAATTCTGCAATGGCAGAATCTACATTCAACTTGGATTTTATTTATTT
The DNA here is from genome assembly GCA_964019185.1 of Maratus speculifer. Classification (NCBI taxonomy): domain Eukaryota; kingdom Metazoa; phylum Arthropoda; class Arachnida; order Araneae; family Salticidae; genus Maratus; species Maratus speculifer. The sequence continues at coordinate 81,254,882 of OZ025291.1, forward strand.
TTTTGGGGGGGGAGGGGACAGAGGGAGAAATAGATTCCCGAATCTGCCATATATACTATTTCATATTTAAAATAAAACTTTTCTGTGATGTTTTTATTCCTTATCAATCAGACACGCGCGATGTCATGATTTGTGTTATTGAGAATTAGATAAAAAAAGCAGAATAATTCGGTGAATCTCAGACTTTTTGTGATTTTAAACTTGCTTACATCTACTCTGTCTGGATGTTCCCGTACGACAAAAGCTTTCTTTGTTCTAAATTTTTTCTTATACTCACTATGATTTATCATAACGACACCTGAGCTATAGCATTATGGTGGGAACTTTTTTACCTGATGTATAGTTAGTAAAAATTAAAAGATAAAGGAGATGCATTATTTATTTCATTAATAAATTCCGATACAAATTTATTCTATTGTGTATATAATCACTTTACGATCTGCATTAACGACAAGCAAGGTGTAGTTATTCATTCAATTGATTTCACACATAACTGAACGGAATTACAATCATTCTATTGAATTTATTTGCTGCTTTATATGCCACTATAAAACATATATCTCACCAAACACTAATCAAAACTAATAAAAAATATTAACACTATCACTCTGTCAAGCTCTTACCTGATCTTCACAATCTAATGATGTCATTTGATTTTCTGTGTGTTAGTGGGGTAGCTGCTAGGATTCCTGGGTGTTTTCTCTCATCTTTATAAAAATCTACTTTTTAAACACAAGTACTATTTTTAATCCTTGGAGCGATTTTTTGTGTTGTGCGCACATTTGTACTTCATCGTGGAAATCTTCAGATCTACAACTAAATTACTACTGCAGTTACTTTACCGGATTTATTTTGAAGGTTGTTGAAAATTATTCATCTTCTTTATAAAATCAGCAATAAAGTAACTCTCGAAATGCATCCACCGAATTTTTTAAAGACAATATATGCGCTGGAAATCTTGTGTTTAAACACTCAACAAACTTAGTACTCTCTAAAACATATGTTTTTAAGGACAGACATGAAGTTCATAAAAAAACACAATTTTAGGCTACTTAAAAAAAAATAAGGTATGAAATTATAATTTTGAGATGAACGTATCTTAGATTTGAATTAGTAAATCATTAAAAATTCAGGTGAATCGTATTTTTTTATAATTATCAATCATGTTATTTAGCCATTTAAAGATTAGTATTGTCTTAATATTTATTTTAAATTGAATTTAAATTTGATTTTCATTTATGCATCTCTCCCGTTTATGCTTCCTTTTTCATCAGACCCTTGCACCGACATTATAAGTAAAAGGTTACAGCATTGGATTTTATTTACTGAGTCAAATTTCCGGTTTAAATAAGTTATTTTTAATGCATGGATAAATGAAAACAAAAAATAGAACATTTCGTGCCTTTCACACAAATAAATATTAGCTACTATGTTTGTCACAGTAAAAAAGACAGTTTATTATTAATTGCATGATGACTTCTTTTCCATGCAATATCGATTAAATATCTGTTTCAAAAAATTTTGTCATTTGTATAAAACTTTGAATTTTTTTAATGCAACTTTCCTTTAAAATTAAAACGTTTAATCTTTAGAAAAATAATATACCAGAAAAAAAAATCGCTGGGGTATTATTGCATTACTGTTTTGTACTTTCTTTTAATTTTACCATCATTGTTGTAAAACCTTTTCATTCGATGACGATAATAAAAATAATAAAATAAAAGATTTCTTCATTAGCTGAACAAAGGGACTTTGTATATTGTTGTAGAAAAAATATTTCTCAGAGGTTATTTTTTTATTCTGGGGTGATTATATAAAAGAGAATAAACTAAAATTAAGAAAAGTGTTTCTTCGAAGTGTGTTTGTTGTATATGCTTAACTAGCTATGGATGTGAATAGGAAAAACAATTTTATATCAAAATTAATTAGGGCTTTAAACTTTCAGTTTTTTTAAATGACTCAAGATTTAAGAATTACTTTACTAAATAAACTTTTGTCTATTTTTTTAATTGGTATTTCCAAAGTAAATATTATTTTAATCTTTTTTTGAAAAGTAATATGTTGTTATTATATTTTGCAAAGGTGAAAATAACCATTTTTAGGCCATTAATTTTCATAGTTAAATGTGATTGTTAATAGCATTTGGTAGAGGATATAAGAATAATTTATTATGAAGTAAATCTTACTAAAACTATTATCGATTATATCGAAAAAAAAGTAAATAAATTATATTATTTTCTATATGTCTATCCTTATATCTGTCTATTAGCGTGGGTCAATAAATATTTATAATCGAAGAGATATAGCGCAGGAAAGTTGTGTTTCGTAATGAAAAATTAATCTGTAAATCGTAAAACGAATTGGTTAATATCTTTTACCGCCGAAAAAAGATCAAATCACCGAAGCATTGTAAAAAACATGTTTCAATATATGCATATACATACATATATATATATATATATATATATATATATATATATTAAATTTTTCAAATAGAGTAATACAGTTTTAATAGAATGCAGTAGCAACACTAATGTATAATAATGTAACAGTAAAATATCATTATAGTAACATTTTTTTTTAACCACCACAAAAAAGCCAAATTTTCTAAAAAGTAAAACATAAATAAATTTTTCGTTTTCTCAATTTTTATAATATTCGTAATATTTCCTCTGTTTTTGAACTTATAATAAATTGGAAAAGACTTTTCTGTTTTTATTTTCTTTTATATTGATTTCTATGATTACTGAAATTCTATCAAATACACCCATTTATGATAAAAATACCTGTAGATGCTTTGCCTCCAGTTATTATTATTTTTTATGTGAAATATGATTTTTAAAAAATTTATTTATGCGATTTGATTTTTATTTATATACTATTTCTTTCTTCGCAAAATATGGATTCGCTATTTTTGTAATATACTCTTTTACTGCATACTTCGTTGGCTTTAAAAATATAACTCTTGGTTAAAGAAGGTGTAAAACTGCATCGGCGCAATGTAAAAAAATAAGATACATAAAACTAGATCGATACCTGAGGGAGGTCCAGGTGATTTTGGTCTTTTGTCACAACCGTTTGACAAGCCGACTTCTATATCAGAGTTCGTACGCTTCAAGGAGCTTTTACCAGAATGTTTGCAAAGTAATATTTACCTTATTTAATGGGAAAAAAATCTGTTATTAGATTTAGAAATTATTAACATAATAGTTTTCTGGTACAAAACCACCTAAAATCCCAAGAATCCCCTGATACATACGCATCATATGTGCCCTGTACATTAGGGCGGAGCGTAAAAAACTTTTTTTCCGAAATTCTTTTCTCCCTAGCGTGGAAAAGTTGTGTAGTCGCATCCTTTACATACTCACAAAATTTCACAACAATCAATAAATATCTTTCGGTTCCACTTTTGGGTCGAAATATGCATTTTTGGCCGAAAATGTTGTAAATTTCCACACTTCAGCAATATTTTTAATTTCAAATTTTTTCTTCGTCCTAGAGTGAAAAAATTGATAGAGTACATAAGGAACACAAGTCCAAAATATTAGAGTTATTAAAAAATATCTTCCGGTTCCACTTTGGATTCTAAATATGGGAAATTCGTCGAAAATGATAAAAATTTTCACATTTTAGTCATTTTTTTATATTTTTCGATTTTCTATTCCCGCTGGCATGGAAATGTTCGAAAAATATGCAAGAAACATAAGTAAAAAACTTTAGAATAATATATATCTTCCTTTTCGGGGTCTTAATATGTCAAAGTAGCCAAAAAGTATGTAAATTTTTCCATCTCAGGATTTTTTTTTCTTGTAAATTTTCTCTTCTCGCTGGAGCGGAAAGTATGGAAAATCATATGAAAAACATAGCAGAAGAGGTTATTGGCGACACTTGAACTATGTAATCGCAGCCATGTTATTTTATAAGTGTCAAGTATTCTTCAAGCGCTCTTTATTAATGGTTTGTTCCCTCAAAATTCCTCTGGATTAAACTTTGATCTTTTTGACGGTCAAAATACAATTTTTTCAAAGTATTGGTGAATATGAAACTCTAATCTTGGACTTGGCAATTCATGCGATATTTCTTTCTTTCTCTTATTGTGTTATGCCTGTCTATAACATTGGACATGTCGACATGTGTCACAACTCCTAAGTCTTCAAGAATTGCGCCTGTTACTGATAATGCAACTCTGTCGGACATTCCCATTGTATCTCAAGCTCTGGCTATTGCAGGTCGACGGGTTGTTCGTGATATACTTATAGTATTTATGTTCGATTGCAATGACACTAAAGGTTTATCACTGAGATCGTGACAGTTGTTCGTCAACAAGACTAAAAGATTTAAATAAATCTAAGTCTTCCATGAAGCAGTAGTGATTGCTTTTTCTCTTTTGTACCGTTTTCTGAAACTTTCTTATTCTTTTTCGAAACTGCTCGTTAACTTACTAAGCCCATAATTCGCTATCACCCCAAAGGTGGGTCCGATTTTTAATTATATTTCGATTCATTTCTCACCAACAAGAAAGTACATCATATCTTCATACGTTGGTAGAACGCCAGTTCTGAATTCTGAAGGATCCCAAAAAATTTAATGAGACAAATCCCGTGTACTTCGCCTTAATTGTGATATTTCTGTGTAATATTTTCTAAGCACTCTATTTGTTCAAAACAATATTTAAAAAAAATTGTAAACACTTTCAGATGCATTTTTTTCAATAAAACATAGAAACTAAAATTGAATAACCTCATTACGAATCTATCATGAGCAAAGCATTAAATCAATATTAACACTACAGTAAACGAACAGAAAGCTGAACTTATTAGATGGATTTCCCTCAGATCGCTTTTAATTCGATTGTTCTGGGATTTTTGTGTACATTAATGTCATGTATTTGCCAGGTTAAATAATAAAAGTCAAACCAGAAGATATATATTAATTACTTTAAATTTTTACACTTATGTTTGCCATATGATTTTTTGAATTTTCCGTGCCAACGAGAAGAGAAAATTGATAAGACAAAAATCCCCGAGAAGAGAAAATATGCATAATTTTTGGTTACTTTGACATTTTTAGAAGTCGAAAGGGAAACCGGAAGATATTTATTGATTATTCTAATTTTTTCCCCTATGTTTCTAATATATTTTTCCACCTTTTCCGTACCAGCGGGAATAGAAAGTCTAAAACTAAAGAAAAAAAAAAAAAAAAAAAAAACACTAAAATGTGGAAAATTGCATTATTTTCGAAAAATTTCCCATATTAAAACTCCAAAGTGGAACTGGAAGATATTTTTTATTTACTTTAATATTTTGGACTTGTGTTTTTTGTGTACTCTATTAATTTCCCGCTCTATGGTGAAGAAAAAATCGAAAATTAAAAATATTGTTGAAGTGTGAAAAATTACAACATTTTCGGCTAAAATTGCATATTTCGACCTAAAAATGGAACCAAAATATATTTATTAATTATTGTGAAATTTTGTGAGTATGTTAGTGATACCACTACACAACCTTTCCACGCTAAGAAGAAAAGAATTTCGAAAAAAAGTTTTTACGCTCCACCCTACTGTATATGCAATGATATTGTACGTTATGTAAAAAAATGAAATACTATATTCAAAAATAATTCCAGTGGGATGTGATGGAACTCTCTGTAGTACAGTAAGCAAAGATGAAGTTATCTCAGCAGCCGGTAAAGATTATTTATCAACTGAACAGTTTTGCATACTTGAAAGAATGAAAGCGGTTTCAACACGTGAGTGTTCAGTTGTTATTTCTAGCGGATGCCCTCTAGTAATGTACACGCTAGGTGGATAACTACTCTTAATCAATTTTTGAGATTATACTTTGGAACTCATAAATCTTCTTCTGGGTTTGTCAAGCTAGATGAAAACTTCCTCAAAAATTACTACACCGGCTATTTTTCCTTTAAATAAAACCACCGTACTTGTATGGTGCACAGAATCTGCTAACTTTCTTTTGATGACCTTTCGATACTTGCCAGACAATCTAGCTAAGAGTTCTACGTTCTTATAATTTCAAGAAATACCTATTTCGCAAATCAAAAACTTATCTTCATTGAAGTGCTAGCAGATGAAAGAAAGATCACGAGGATCCTAACCTTGAAGATAATGTCCAAAACAAAAAGTTCTAGGAAGTTGAATAGTGCTTTCCGTCAGTCTGTCATTCCAGACTTAAACTTTAAAGTATAAAATTGAACCTATATAATAGTCTAACAATACCGTGTAATAAGAAAATTGTCTCAGTGGCTGACATTTTTATAACCCCAGTGAGTTTGAATTGTTCAATTAAGGGTGTTCTCAACTGGTCCGCTCAACAAGAGCAAAACGTTTTGAAACATTTAAAAATTCATTTTTAACGGAGAGATATAAAATTGAAATGCCCGACTGAGGAAGCGATTTCGAATCGAACTTATTTTTCCATTTTATGACAATTAAACGACCTATCCAGTTCTAAGCTATTTCGATCACGTGATCACCTGTTTTTCTCCTGTTTTTTGACCGCTTTTTCTGGTTTCGTCGGAAAATGTGCTCAAAAACGTGTTACCTTTGAATGTTTTTATGAAAGATCTATTGTGTTTTTAAAAATACGGAGTGCAATTAGACAGTTTCTGAATAACAACACCTGCTATTTTCAGTCATTTCCGAACAGAAATAAATTAAAGCATATGTCACAAAGAACAACCTTAAAGCTATCAGCTGTTATAAGTTTCATTGTCACATTGTATCAGTAGAAAAATGCATAAATTTAGGCCACTATATCAGCTGCTAAAGTACGTAGATAAGAATAGAGAGTGGATTACATCATATCAACTTCTGTCTCATGAGGAATAATGACGTCATTTGGAAGAAAATCATGTTATAAAATTTAGTTACGTTAAATTTATATTCATTTTAATGTTATTTAACTCATTACAGCTAAACGTCTCTCTATTTCAGTTTATAAAATATTTCGTTCATTTTATATTTTTTGTGATTTATAGTGCTTGAATTTCTGCCACTACCTGTCATGTAGTATAATAGTGGTACGTAAAGCGACCACTAAAACAAATCAATGATTGCCTTTTTTTATTTGCTTGTAAATAGGAAATAGTTACCAAAATTACTATATATTTATAAAATATTAATAGCTATAAAAAATATTTCATTATTTTCATATTAATTCAGAAAAATTGAGATTTTTGCAATTAAATGTGGCTCATTTCCGACAGCTAAAAATAAGATTTCTTAGCTGAATATTTCTGATATCTTAATGTAATTTTTGCGTTCTATTAGAATTTTTACTGATAAATTTGCATGGTTTGTACTTAAATTCTCAGTTTTGTTTGTGATTTTTTAATTATATGTCCCTTTTGTGGCGCTGAAAAATATCAGTCAATTGGTTTAATATCTTACGATATTTTTTTTTTTATTCAAAAGGAAGTTTTCCGTACTATTGCGTTTCGATTATAAATATTTATTATTATTATTATTCACTCTAATATCGCTTTTTTAAAGTATTTAAATAATGTTGAATCTTAGACACAGATTATATATTTTTTAAAGGCATACTTACACTCATTTAAAAATTCCCGTAACTATTATGCAAAGAATTATTTAAAAAAAGTAACAAAATTTAACGTGATTAAATTTTGTTTTCCGAGGGATAATAATGTGCAAAAAATAAGGAAATCTAATATTAATCAGCTCCTCATTGAACTCATCATTGAATTTTTTTAGTATGCAACATAGACATTGCTTTGATATTATTGAAAATAACAAAGTCAATATTAACAAAAAAGTTGATTATGAAGTAGATTCCAACTCATTCAGAATAATATAACAAAACTATGCCGTATAAAAAACTAAAATATTACGTTTCGTTTCAACATATGGAAATGTATAACGCATTTCAAAACCAAATTTCAATTGTTCTCATTTAGAATCGGAAAATTATCCGTTTTTTTTTTTTTTTTTATTTGGCAGACCTGATATGATATTGAGATTTCTATCTATCTCAATGAACGAGTCAAACCTCGTTAACATGAACTCCCTTAACATGAATTACTTTTCACATGAATTTTTTTCCACCGTCTCCCATAAAAACGAATACAAAGAATTGATACTAATAACATGAATTACTGTTAACATGAACAAAATTTTGATTCCTCTTGAGGTTAGTGTTAACGAGTTTCAACTCTATTAACAATATGCATTCCGAAATTTAGCTCATTTAAGAGATACATATATCGCAATTGAAATTTCCCCTTCAGCAATTTCCTCTAATAAAGAGAATGGTGTATTTTTTATACCTGATATACAGGGATTCACAAAAGCGAAACCCTGTATATGAGGTATAGAATTTAGTTATAAAGAATAAAATGCAAATAATAATAGTAGTAATAATAATAATAATAATATAATAAAATAATTGCATTTAAAATCTCCAACCAAATTATAAAACGTACTCGACAGCAATTATTATGCAAAGGTAGTGCAGTACCGATTTATTTTGTGTGTCCGTCTGTAAATTAATGAAAAATGTTTTGATTGCTCTGATTTATCGTGATCATAGTGAAAGTCAGTAATTCATATCAGTCTCAATACATTTGAAATACCGAAATATTATTCAAATGTTCCAAACGATTTTTCTCCAAATACCATAATGAAATCGAATTCTTCTGAGTTTCTCTGTAAACGGGCCAGTAATCATAAATACTTCATGTGCAATACCAAACATTCTTTGGTTACACTAAATAATTTTTATTAGTTGTATGAAAATCCGATAATACTTACGGGAGTTAGAGTGGGGACAGGCGGGGTGACAAACAGAATGCATAAGCACTTTTCAATTTTGTTGTAAAGTGATAAATATGCATAATAAAATTATGTATAAAAAATTTAATGACAAATCAAAGCATATTTGTAGCAAAAGTTGTTATGCATTTTTTACAAGGATTGAAAAAAAAAATTCCAAGATATAACTTGCAAATAAAGTATTAAGTTCCAATACTATACGAAATACACTTAGTACTTTTAACAACGAAAGTATTTTATGCAAACGAAGTTGAAAATAAAATAAAAACAAATACAGAATAATTTATTTTTTTTGCAAATTAATTGGACATAGTAAATAAATCAAATAAATCTCTTACAATCAAAGAAAGTTTTTAAGTCGCATCATGCTGCCACGAATTTCCAGAAGTAATATTTAGCTTTTTTAATTGGTCTAATATTATACCAAACTAATGTGGAAATATGAGAATTCCCATTTTTATGGAGGAACTACACATCATTTGTATCTTTTAAATTTATAAAAAGAAGGCATACAAGCTGCCAACAGTTTTATGGAGTTATTTTACCAGCATTGTTACATTATGTGGAATTCATAATTGAAATTATAAATATGTATTATTTTAAAATGCAACATACGTTTTTAAAATAGTACATTCTGTATTAAAAACCGAAAAAAAAATTTCAATAAATATATTTCAAATATAAGAATCAGAAATGTATTTATGCCAAAGTACTTTATTCCTTTATTCATTCATTTGTTCATTTATTCAATTGTTCCTTTATTTAAATATTCGTTTAAAAAGAAACTTTCTAAAATTAATAATATTAGAAATTGTGCTATCCACACATCTATTAAATAAATTTGACATTTTTATCAACAATATATAAACACTTATTATAAAATAAATAATGAAGTTTAAAATAAATAGATTTTTTCTAGTTACATAATATGCAAAAATTTTTAAATTTTCGTTTCTGACAGTTTTGTTGCAAATACTAAAATCTTTTTTACATCATATTTTAGTTTTTCAATGGAAATTATATTAATTCTTAAAATGCATGAATGAATAACTTTGAAAATACTGTCCCGAATATAAAAAAAGCATATAAGAATTATCCGAATTCTTTAAAAACTATAATGTTGAAATATTTTATACATTTCTTTTATAACTATTAAATAGTATTAAAAATAAGATAAAGGTATTAATAAATCTAATAATTATGTTATAAAAGCTTTTAAATATCTTTATAATAACACTTACTATTATAATATGATATAATATAACACAAAAAACAAAAATAAAGATAAATTTAACTTTCACTAAGTAATTTGTTGTATACAAATTAAGAAAATCTAATCTTAAAAAAATTCAACACCTGAGTAACCAACTTTAATTTACGTACACAATACTTTATCACCAAGTTAATTAAAAACACAGCCGCACAATTTAGATAATACCTTGTATCATGTTCTTTATTTTTTTTTACAAAACATTAATGTATTTTAAATAACTCATATCTCTGAAGACCTCGTTTGCTCTGTTATGTAATTAATAAACCTTATCGTAATTTAAAATCAGTTTGCTCTAGTTGTGAACGTAATTATGTTTTAAAAAAATAACACCTTAAGACTGCGCAGAAAATTTATCTTCGTAACTAATGTTTTAGAATCATTATTTAAGTAAAATTTATCATAATTCTAAAAATAAAGATAACTTAATATAACATACAAAAAAGTCTTACAAAAATTAATAAAGATTATTTAAAAAACTTCAGTTTTATATATAGAATATTTTTATTTTGTACTCATAAATTTTAGAAAATCTTTGATTTAATAAAATCAGAAAGCAAGAATCGAACTTCGAAGTAAAAATAAAATATTTTCTTTCAAATAGTAAATATTAGTACTATTTTAAATTCATTATTAAGAATACGAATAATAATAAAATTCGGAAAATAAATTAATGACATAGATAGAGCTATATAAAGCATCATAAGTAAAAGTAGTAATAGCAAATATCTTTTTCAATTGTAATTTATGATAAGTATTACTAAGTACAGTTTAACCTCGAAAACCGCAATCCGTGGGACCACGGCAATTCCCACTTTTCGAATTTTCCGAATTTAGGAGGTTTGTAAAGAAATATTTAATGGCAATATTATAATATACAAAACGCAATTTTTTATCTAGTTTAAATAAAAATCGACCAAATTGTCGAATTAGGATATGAAATAGGAACGACATGCTATATCACAACACTTATGATGAAAGTAAATATGCATATTAAAACACGATAAATTAAAATATAATACACAATAGATAATATAGTGAATAGATAATAAGTGAATCCTGAATTTTCCAAAAAAAATTGGCCATGTGTCCAAAAAATTGGACATAAAAAATCATCCTTAAAAACATCTAATAGAAAAAGAAAAGAAGCTCAAAAAACCCTCTTAAAGGATGATAACATTAGTGCAATGGTGTAGTTATATTACAAGTTTTTTATTTCAGAAGGTTTAGTGCCACTTCTAGAGTTTCTCGAAAGGAAGGGGAGAAGATTCTTTGAGATAACGTGTAAAATGATACTATTCTTCTGATAATATATATATATATATATATATATATATATATATTAAGTTAAGTGATCTTTATTTATTTTTATTTATTTATTTAGAAATTTTACAGAATAATTTTAGGAATAGGGCACGGAAAATAAGCGATTTTTAGGTGCGTTCGTAATTATATAATACGTAGCACCTATAGTTGTCGTTCAGTCCGTCAGTCTGTCCGTCCGTCTGTCCGTCCGTCTGTCCGTCCGCATATAACAACGCAAAAACTACCCAACCGAATCGTTTGAAATTTAAAATACATAATTATTACATAATTTTGTCGAGTCATTTCAAATTTTATGAAAATCGGATGCATAGATCAATTACAGGGGCAATCAAAAGTATTCCATTACATTACGGTCAATGGGGAAAAAAGTTTCAAATGCATTTTAATCGTTTGAAATTTAAAATACGCAATTATTACATAATTCTGTCGAGTTATTTCAAATATTTTGATAATCGTGTGCATAGATCAATTACAGGGGCAATCAAAAGTATTCAATTACATTATGGTCAATTAGGAAAAAGTTTCAAATATATTCTATACGTTTGAAATTTAAAATACATAATTATTACATAATTTTGTCGAGTTATTTCAAATTATATGAAAATCGGATGCATAGATCAATTACAGGGGCAATCAAAAGTATTCCATTACATTACGGTCAATGGGGAAAAAAGTTTCAAATGCATTTTAATCGTTTGAAATTTATAATACGCAATTATTACATAATTCTGTCGAGTTATTTCAAATATTTTGATAATCGTGTGCATAGATCAATTACAGGGGCAATCAAAAGTATTCAATTACATTATGGTCAATTAGGAAAAAGTTTCAAATATATTCTATACGTTTGAAATTTAAAATACATAATTATTACATAATTTTGTCGAGTTATTTCAAATTATATGAAAATCGGATGCATAGATCAATTACAGGGGAAATCAAAAGTATTCCATTACATTACGGTCAATGGGGAAAAAAGTTTCAAATGCATTTTAATCGTTTGAAATTTATAATACGCAATTATTACATAATTCTGTCGAGTTATTTCAAATATTTTGATAATCGTGTGCATAGATCAATTACAGGCGCAATCAAAATTATTCAGTTACATTATGGTCAATTAGGAAAAAGTTTCAAATATATTCTATACGTTTGAAATTTAAACTACATAATTATTACATAATTTTGTCGAGTTATTTCAAATTTTATGAAAATCGGATTTATAGATCAATTATAGGGACACTCAAAAGTATTCCGTTACATTACGGTCAATGGGAAAAATGTTTCAAATGCATTTTAATCGTGTTACACTCATACGAACTTAATAAAATTTATATGCAACTATAAAGTACATATTATAATATACATCATACATAATTTGTGGTGCAAAGAACATTTGTTATTGATTTACAAGGCCACACAAAAGTATTACATTATATAATGGTATAGGAAGAACATTGTTTGATGAGCGTTTTAATTGTAATTCACTATTTACAATTTTATGAGATTGACATATGAAAGTAATATTTTTAAAACTTCGTTATCGTACGAACGCACCTAATTTGCTACGCTTCACGTGCAATTTCCAACTTGTTTTTAAACAATGATGAAAAATATAGTGAATTTCGTCTGTTATCTAAAAAACATTTAGAGATTTCCTCCAACTAATCGCTGTAAAAAGTTGCGGATTTCTTAATCAAATAAAGACGGGGGGGGGGGGGGGGGGGTCAGGGAAGATTGCCAATCGATTGTGGAAGAAAAAATCACTGTTTCGATAAACAATCGACGTAACAATCGATTTTCGATGAAAAATTGTAGTATTATCACTTCTCATTTTTCCAATGTAAAAAAATAGCGCAACAATATTTAGTAATATGCTTAGCAACACATACAGATTTCTTAGAGTTAAAATTTATATTGTAAAGGACAAATATTTTCCTCCATAAAGCATACGTCATTTTGACGTTGGCAACAGTATCAGACTAAGTTTCGTTTTCACAACAATTTTTTCAATGCCACATTCTGAACTCCACATACTCCTCGTTTTTACGCCGTCAAACAGTAGAGCCAAATCCCGCATTAAAAGCATAGGGCTCTCAAAATTATGTAAAAAGTACTCAATTTTATCAACGTCACATTCTAAAAATAACTCCGATCTAAATCTACTCAAAATTAACAAACGCATTTACTGATTTTTGATTTCATAGTTATGTGCAAAAGTGAATCGTTATGTACTGCCCCACGGAATGTAAAATTGAAAGTAAAAATATACTGACATTTTTTTATTGTTGCTCAATTTTTTTAACAATAAACATTTAAATGATTATTCACTAAGGAAAATATCGAAAATATTAGCAAAATATTCAAATCGAATACCTGGAAGAGCAATTTTTGCAAGCGCTTTTAAGCCATTTTAAAATACTGTTCTTAACTTAATATTTTCATTAATAAACATTTTCATGCTACCATAAGGGAAATAAACCATTATAGAATACAAAATGATAGTTTTAATTAAATAAATGATAGTTTTTAAAAATTGAGGAAGCATTGAGTTATTTTTTATCCAAATACACTCAATTCCACATGAATCAATCGACTTACTCAATTTTGAGTATTTTTTATCTCAGTAGGAAAAGTCGTTGCCATTGAAATATTGAGCCAGATGGCACGAATTGTAGTTCCTCTTCTCAGTAGTGTTGGATTTCACATAGGAAAATTTTAATAGCACTTCAGTTTTATTTTAATTGTGGAATATCAATCACATGAAAAAATAACATTAATTAAAAATTACTGGTGAGAATTTGGAATACCAGAATAAAAAATCATCCATATGTGGCAACACTGTGGCATTTTGAATCAGACTGAAATTTTATTAGAGATTCCGAATATTCACCAGTAACTTTAAATTATTTTTATTGTTTTAAATAATGTTAAATATTTCACAAACAAAATAAAATAAAATTTCTACTTAAACTTTTCCGGTGCAAATTTAAACACTAGTAAGAATTAGGTGAATTAGTGTTGAAGTCACAGTTTGTGTACTCTGGCCTTGAGCATTTCGAGTTAAGTAGAAAAGCTGGTCAAAAGTCGAAAAATAAAGTCGTTATTTTGAGAGATTTACATAATCTATATTTAAGATTATTTTTGATAAAAATTTAAAATATATTTATTATTTTTTTTACTATCAAATATAAAAAATTTTACAAGTTCTACTGTGTTCCGCAACGAACTTTAATAAAAATAATAGAGTGTAATATTAACTATGGAATGATGAAAAACAGCTGCCATAAACTGCCATTCTGCATTTCATACATATTTTTGCTACCAGAAGTTAAAATGTCATTTTTTCAATCTATTAAAAAAAAAATTAAATGTAAAATTTCAAAGTAATTTAGTCGCAAATATTTCTGAAATTTTTAGATTATTCATTTTTGTGATAGATTATTTTTATTATATTACAAATGATTATTATAATCATATTCTTAAATTAATAAGATAAGCAAAATTAGTAACAAAAAATGAAAATAATCCTTCATCATAGATCTCGAAATATATGTTCTTATCTTGATGGGTGGTAATTTTGTTTATTCTATTGTAATTAGAAGAATATTGCTGAGCGTATTTTATTAATGCAAATGGAAATTATTGAGAGTGTGACTTCCGAAAATATTATCAATCTGAATTTGAAATGCAGAAAGAGATATAATGACACAGACAGTACTTTTAAACAAAAATTTAGCAATGATGGCTGTAGAAATCAGCTACAAATATATAATTCATTCCTCGCGTGTCACTACTAATTGTAAATGTTGCTAATTAATCAGAATTAATTATGTGGAAAAATTCGAGACCATCATCTACGCCATTTATTAGGTTCATCAGAATCTATTTTTTCCTGAAAAATAGGGAAACCACTTTCACTAAAATGGACTGAATTACATATCAGAACTGTAAAATTTGTCCTTTTATAAAAATTATTCTTTGAAAAGAAAATGTGGTTCATTACAAAGTAGCGATAACGATGATTGTTGTTAAAACATTTATTGCCATTACTAGTAATTTGTAAACTCTCAAACTTGGTTCTTACGTCAACCAATTTCAAAACAGCTTAGCAACTTTGATGACATTTTAAAACTAAAAGTTAATAAAGAGCATTTACAATTCAGGAGTTCAAGTTATTCACCATACATTCTTATATAAGATGTTGAAGTATAGTTTACATTTGACATACTACCAATGAGATATAAATGAATGGCAACTACGCACCCCTCACAAGAAGAAGGAAATTGAAATTGCAAGACAAAATTTACGAAAAGGTTTCCATTTACAATTACGATTTCTTGTTTATAATTGAAAGCCTTAATTTGAAAGAAGAAAGGGTGATAATACAGCTGAAAATTCTTTGTAAACGCAAATTTTCTTGCTTCCTTAACACAAGAACCGCGGGACTTTCGGTATACCTAGAACCGCGGAGCGGGTCAATTTGACCCGAGATGGAAAACAATTTATAAATATGCCCAAATACTTTATTTGCTTAATTAAACGATTATATTTTCTTACAATAATCAACATTTCTTAGCATTTACATTATATTTTACACATAAAGTCAGCAAAAATTTCCTACATTTCAGAAAATGCTATCATTCAAAATTACATTTCATTAATTATGAGTAAAATATATTCAACAAATATTTAACGTGTATTTTAAACATAAATAAACTTGGACTTGTTAAACATTAAAAATTGATTTTCCCATTCAAATAAATTCAATAAAAATCTAATAATAATTTTTAAAAATGTAAAAAAAAAAAAAAAAAAAAAAAAAAAAAAAAAAAAAAAAAAAAAAAAAGTTGTTTGCTAATTTTATTTATTTATCAAATCCAATTTATTGTATTCATTGCTTGAAAAACATAGTTAAAAGTTTTGCACATTTACATGAAACGTGTGGGTACATTATATTTTGAACAATTATCTTTAATTTAGTTTTCATTTTTATATATTGATATACTCTTTTATGCTTCGTTTGTGTTTTCCATCATTTTTAGTGTTTCTTCTTACCCAAATTACATTTTTTTGGTGGGGGGAGGGGGGCGAGAAATAACAAACGGTTTTTGTACGTCTTCAACTAAGTATTAAATAAAATGACGTATACTTATAGATTTTTAGGTTTTGCTTAAAACCCAAGCTTTGATATCAGCAAAATACAAAATATTATAAATTACATTCACTGGACTTTAGTTGCGCTGAATTTAGTTGCAAAATTTAGTTGCACTGAATTTAGTTGCGCTGTTGTAAACAAGTCTTTATTTATTATTTTTTTGAATTATATAAAATTTTAACAGTAAGATGTAGACTGCTAAGCAACAAAACATTTTTACCCTTTTTTCCTTCTTAAACAGGTATTTTATTGTCTGAATGTATTAGAAGAATAGCCTTATGTGATTCCGATTTTGACATTTTTACGAGTCTTGTATTTCTCGTCTTTGGCTTTTTATGGTTTGTTTTTTACCAAGATCTACAAGCAACTAGTACGTAACATGATAGTGAATTTATCTGGTTTTGTTAGACAGGTACTGTAAACCTACTCACAGATATTGAAAGCTATAGGTGCTCATCTACGCTTATGTTAGGCCCTTTTATACAGTTAATGTTACAGTTTTCTTGTCATCTTCTTTATTTCCAGGTCTGAATGCACAATTTATTGCTAACTTGTTTTTCAGATTTTCATGAGTATAAAGCTCAAATATTGTCACTTTTTTTCAAATTCTTAATTTTTCTTTTTTATATCTGATTTTTTATCTGATAACTATCACAAACTTTCGATCAATACTGATGAATTTTCACCTATTTTCCAATGAAAAAGTCCAACAATGTTAAGAGAATAGAGTGAGGACGGAAGAACCACCGTCACTTTCATTTTCATAATTAAAATTTGATTTTCTTCATTTACAGACACATATTCATCTTCAATCATTTGCATTCTCAATCATTTTCAGATAATAGTTGCTAACAGTCCAAAGCTTCTTTGACAGTAATATTAAGACATCGGAAAACTTATCTATAATTTAAATAAATGCAAAATAAAATCAACTTCAATATTACTTCTAAATATTTGTTGTAATTTTCTATTTCAATCATCCATTCTTTACATCAAGAATACAAGATTTTTTTGAAAATTTTCATTATCCCCACTTCCGATTCTTCCTATTAGAGGAATTGGGAGAGAGCCAGATATACTTTCTCATTAGTTCAGAAAAAAAAAATGCATTTCTAGTTTGACATTTAAGCGCAAAAACATATTACGGGTCAAATTGACCCGCTTCGCGGTTCTAAGTATAAGTGTTTATAACTGAAAAATTATTTATGTTATTCGCTATTAAATACGAAAAGTTTTGTTTACCTTAAAATATTAAAAGTCAGAAAGTGTAATCAATTGTTTTTTCAATAAATACTTTTTGCGTGGCGAGAAATAAAACATCGATTTGGGTCAAATTGACCCTCTCCGCGGTTCTAGTGTTAACGAGCGCGGACGAAGAAAAGAAGAAAAAATTCCACGTGATATTACAAGTAATTACTTTCGACTTATTTGATCGATATCGCGGATTACTACTCACAAACAGCTTCAGAATTCGGTGAGCTGTATTTTTGGTAGTGTATAAATTATTTATTCAGGGAAAGGAAATAATAAGCTCCTCGATATTGCTTGTTGGACAATTGGTCGAAAGCATCTCAAGAATCACGCAGCAAATTTTATAAAATAATACTGAAAAAAAAATCTCAATAAAATGCAGTATGTCATAATCAATTGAAGATTTTTTTTTTTTTACTATTTTTAATATCGTTAGAGTCCTTTTATTTCAAGCTTACCTAAATTGCCAGAGAAGAAATTTATATCCTTGTCGAGGCACAGAAACATGAAATATTTCTACATCCCCCGTTCTGAAAACCTTCTTATTATACTGCAGATGAATCGGAAAATGAATTTTAGAATATCCTTTTGTTATATTTTAACAATATAAAATTTAAGCCTTGCTATATTTTACTTTTCAATAATGCACTTAATTGCATTTCATAAAGAAAAGTTCATACTTTTATTCAACTTAAGAATATCTTATTTTAAAAAAAACATATTGTAATGGTTAACCTTTGAACTTCATATTTCGAAATATCTATATAGATTGAAAATCTTTCAAAGCATTTTTATGTTAAATCCGCCATATCGGATCCACCATTTTGTTTTTCGGAATTTTAACTTTAGAATTGCAGTCAGCATCCTAAAAAACACCTACGTAAGAAGTTTCTTGCAGCTAGAATAAATTTTCATATTTTAGCCAGTGTTTCGTCTTTGTGTGTCGAGTAAGTAAAACAATATATTTTCAAATGCAATTTGCTTGAAAGTGGTATTGCAATTTGCGAAAAGAATTTATAACTACTTACTCATTTCTTATTGTTTTAAAAATAATTCTCAAGATTTTTTTTATTATTATTATCTGATGATTGCCGACTATTACGAAAGGTAATCAAACCTGATTGCACTTACAATAACATGTAAGCAGAGTAACCTGTAGCAGAGCATGTGTTTCCAGATTATATTTCAGAAGCAATTAACATTCATCAAACAGTAATTAAATCAATATAATATAATCAATATAATGCCAATTCTTCAACAAAATTCTTCTGCTTTTTTATCAAATAAATTAATTTGTGCGATATATCTTGTAGCATATGAAAAATGTTCCTTTGTTAACACATTGAGAATAAAATAATTTTGTTTAATCGGATTATTTTGTCAGGCCCTCTAAATTAAGTTTGAATGCTGCATGCACTAATTTTTAATTGAGATTGTAAAAAACTGGAAAGACATGATAAAATTACATTATCTTCGGCTCTTTACAAATTTATCCTTTAATTGCTTCCGAAAAATGTTTCATAAATTCGTTTCATAAAACAAAGTTTCAACAAAATATTAAAAAAAATGATTCGTAAAATCATTTTTTAAAATTATTACATAAATTCGTCTCATAAAATATTTTCATAAATTATATTTATAACATTTTTACAAAAGGAATTTATACAGAGTGTCTATAAAATATGTTTTACACCTATGTTTTACACCTACTACCATGTCTTAATCTCATAACATTGAAATTAATTCTGTTTCTGAATGTTCAAAGATTCATTTTCATCTCTTTTTAAGACCAGATTGATTAGTAAGCAAATAAATGTATTTGGGTCATTCTCTGATAAAAAGAAATTTTATGTCCTTGCCTAATAAATGTGAATTAATCAAGTCAGCTATGAATGTTTAATTTTTTTGTGAACGTTTCTGTTTGAATACTACATTGTGCACTAGTTTAAATATGAAAAAAAAAAATAATTTATATATCTAAAAAAGCTGTAAAGTTGAGATTGTCATTACCATGGCTTGTCCCAAAATTAAAATTTTTGAATTTAAACCCTTATTGAGAAACACCGAAAAAACTGGCGATAAATATATATCAATAAACATAAAAACTTTGTAAAATCACCATAAAAGAAAAATTATACAGGACGCGTTTCGAGCTGCAAAATTACCGCTCGTCTTCAGCTGGTCCAAACACGTGTCACAACGGACAGAGTGGAAATAACAGTGAAATAAAGAGGGAGGAGATTACACAGAGTGCGACAGGTGGCGCTGCTTGTCAGAGCCAAAGGGAAAGAGAAAAGTCAAGATAAACTCAAAGAAGGAGGGAGGAGATTACAAAGAGTGCCCCAGGTGGCGCTGGCTAAAAAACCAGGTGGCAGAGAAAAACTAATGAAAGATAAAGAAAACAATTGAAAAATAAATAAAATAAAATAAAATAAAATAAAAATAAATAAATAAATAAAAATGAAAAAAAAAAAAAAAAAATAATAAAAACTAAAAATAATTATAGTAATAATAATAAACTACAAAAGTAATTTCCATGCAGGAGAAAGGGAGGGGGATGAAGAGATATCGTTGACAAGAGTATTACAATTTTTATAAATAAAATAAGCTTCGTGAGTATCTAAATGAGAAGGAGAGGCAGGATTAGAAATAATTCTGGCCATGGAAAAATTGAAAAAATGACCGGAAGACCAACAGTGAGAAGCAATGGAAGACCTAGATAATTCCTGATTTTTAATGTATCTCTGATGTTCATCCAATCTTTTCTTCAACGCTCTTCTAGTCTGACCAATATAACCCAAATTGCAAGAGCAAGGAATAAAATAAACACCCCACCGGTTCTCAACAGGAATAGGATCTTTCAAAGATGAGAATTTAATTTTATTCATAGGTTTAAAGATAACTTTAAAATTGAAACGAGAAAGGATTTTAGCTAATTTGAAACAAAGAGAACCCTTTTAGCTAATTTGAAACAAAGAGAAACCTTTTTATTCTCCTCTTTGTTTCAAATTAGCTAAAATCCTTTCTCGTTTCAATTTTAAAGTTATCTTTAAACCTATGAATAAAATTAAATTCTCATCTTTGAAAGATCCTATTCCTGTTGAGAACCGGTGGGGTGTTTATTTTATTCCTTGCTCTTGCAATTTGGGTTATATTGGTCAGACTAGAAGAGCGTTGAAGAAAAGATTGGATGAACATCAGAGATACATTAAAAATCAGGAATTATCTAGGTCTTCCATTGCTTCTCACTGTTGGTCTTCCGGTCATTTTTTCAATTTTTCCATGGCCAGAATTATTTCTAATCCTGCCTCTCCTTCTCATTTAGATACTCACGAAGCTTATTTTATTTATAAAAATTGTAATACTCTTGTCAACGATATCTCTTCATCCCCCTCCCTTTCTCCTGCATGGAAATTACTTTTGTAGTTTATTATTATTACTATAATTATTTTTAGTTTTTATTAATTTTTTTTTTTTTTTTTTCATTTTTATTTATTTATTTATTTTTATTTTATTTTATTTTATTTTATTTATTTTTCAATTGTTTTCTTTATCTTTCATTAGTTTTTCTCTGCCACCTGGTTTTTTAGCCAGCGCCACCTGGGGCACTCTTTGTAATCTCCTCCCTCCTTCTTTGAGTTTATCTTGACTTTTCTCTTTCCCTTTGGCTCTGACAAGCAGCGCCACCTGTCGCACTCTGTGTAATCTCCTCCCTCTTTATTTCACTGTTATTTCCACTCTGTCCGTTGTGACACGTGTTTGGACCAGCTGAAGACGAGCGGTAATTTTGCAGCTCGAAACGCGTCCTGTATAATTTTTCTTTTATGGTGATTTTACAAAGTTTTTATGTTTATTAAACCCTTATTGTTAAGATTTGGAAAGCTTTAGAATAAATGTAATGATTACATGGGTATGTTTGATGTTTCTACTTTTTATACATTTAACACCTTACACAAAACGCCATGTCCATTATCATGGCGTATTATATTTATCATTTCAAGGTCATATTAATGACAATTTTAGACATTTAAAAAATTCATTGCTACTCCTTAGCAAAAATTCCCATTTCTTAAATGTCTAGTGTAATTTGAGTCAGAAATCAAGAGTTATAATATTAGAATCTGATCATTTTATCGAAGCAAAAATTTTCCTTTATCTGAGAATTATCCATTTATTCATGTACATTAGAATCACAAATATTTTGCAAAAAATACTATATAGATTAAGCATTTGAAAATAATTAAGAATAAAAGAAAAAATACGTTTATATTTAATTTATAAAATAAAAAATAAGTTGAAATTCTTCAATGTGATATAAAATAATTTGACATTGTCAGTTCCGGCTAGGTTTGACGCCGTTTGGTGACAAAACATCCTGTAAAATCTTTTATAAAAATGGATACATTTAATTTATTACAAATTGTATATTTTTTTGGAAAAAGCAGCAAAAAGTAAATTTTTAATTAAATATATAAAAGCAGACTAATACCAACAATTATACTAAAGTATGGATTAATTTTGTTTCACTTCAAATCGTGTATGAAAATTTTGTCTCGAGATCCATTTCGGATTGAAGTGTGTCGATAAGGATCCGTTCCGGATTGTCTTAAAACATGATTTCCTGTATAGAATAGGATACAATACTGTAGAAGAATGTAAAAAAATTCCAAAATTCTTTGAGAAATTTAATGATATCACACATCCAGAAAAGGTAAAATTAAAATTTAGAATGGTGGTAAAGTGCGTAAAAAATTACTATCCATCTTACTTTAGAAGATATATTATTTATTTAACTCTAAGTTTTGAGATTTTCGAAAGATATATTCATGTTTGTATGAAGTGAAAGTCAATTAAAAATTTTATGCCACAGAATGCTTATGATCAATTATCGAATGCTACAAAAAATACATGACACACTGTTAAAACTAATGGTGACACATTGCACCTTTTAGAGATGAAAGGCTTGTCTCACTGGTGACACCCCTAAAGGAGCCCGAATGATATCTTTAATTAGGGTAAAATGATGGCACCTTTAATCCAGAGTGCCCAATAATAAAAAATGTACAAACCGACGTTTGGCCCTCGAACCCACAACGTCTGATTACAAGCTCAGCGCTCTAACCGCTCAGCCACCGATATCATATTCAGAGTCTCCCTCAAATGTTCAAATGTCCTATAATTCGAAGGTTGCTTCAATAAAAAAGCTCGCCAAAAGTTAGCCATCCGAAGTTCTAAACGAAATTGGGATAGCGTATAACGGTGATAGTCATCATAGGGATAAATTGCTATTTGGATCCACTAGTGACGGCGAATTGATAGGGAAGGATACACGTCACAGAGGATGCTCAGATGACTAAAGGGTGAAAATCTTCCAACGGTATGCATTGCGCGGCACCCTAATTAGCGTGAATCATCCAGTCAGAGATCAAACTGCACCCCAAACATGTTTTCAAGCCCGCGGGTGGTAACACCTTTTCACCCCTGAGCGCCAAATGCAACTGGTTTGTCACCATTAGTTTTAACAGTGCATGACGCAACTTTTGCAATCTAGTGTAATCTGATAACCTTTTTCAAAATGTACAATGTTTTGTAAAGAATTGTAGTTATTAGTTGCCATCATTTTATTTAAAAAAATCCGTTTTTAATTTTTATTTAGACTTTGCAAGAAATACTCCCGATGCTTAATGATATTATTTTGACGTAATCAAATAAAATCTTTAGATTTTACCACCGAAATTACACTTTTTAGTTAAGTTTCGTTAGATATACTACCTATTGCAGTCATTATCATAGTGCGACCTAAAAAAATATTTCATAATTTTTCATATTATACATATACATATAATATATGTGCGTGTATTTACAAAATTTTGTCTCCCCGATAAAAGACATAATTTTATCCATGAATCGTCTTCAAACTCGATAAGAACATTCAGAAGGTTAATATCTCTGCAGAGATTGCAAATGGGTAAAATCGGTCCAAGGGGGTGGAAATAGTAAGGGTTAAAAACTTTGAATATCCCCTAACATAGCTCATAAAACCAGTTGTTTAAGAAAAATTTAAAAAAAATAATAATATTTTCCGTTACAGCAAATCAAATAGATCAATAAATAAATATAAATAAATAAAACACACAATGACATTTTTACCAAAACGTTTACCTTTCTATTCCAAGATTTTCACGTGGAATTTAAAAATGAAATGCTGAATGAATTTTTTTTTTTAAGAATTATTTTTTATAACTTTTCTATAGCAAGATATTTAACAAAAAAACTGAAAATGAAATAAATAGTTTGATATATTTTTTAATTGATTATTACGTCAGTTTGGATATATAATAGTTGTAAACAGGTAAATACATAATGTCATAGGTGTTTCAAAATTCGTATTGAAACATGATAAAAACTCGACTATGGAAATAATGGCATATTTTGACATTTTGAGGTTCTCTCAATTTGTTTTTGCTATTTTAAAATCTATTCCATTTACATGCGTGTGTTATGCTGTATGTTTGAAATCTCATAAAAATTTAGGGTTTCTAACCCTCATTCTTAGTGTAGAAACTGGGTTTATCTGTAATTTTGTAGATTTTTTTATTTATTTATTTATTTATTTTTTTTTTTTTTTTGCGTGTGTGTGTGTGAGTAAAATTAGCATTTAACTTCAAAATCTACCTTAACATATAGGCTAAGCCGGCACGAATTTTTTCCATCTTATATGTTTATTACAAATTGCATAATTTGCATTAATATATCAGAATTATAAAAATTTTCAATGTTATATTGCAACGTTAATTTTACTCTGTATTTTTCCCCACATTATTGTGACGAAATAATATTTCAATTTAATTTTTGAATGATCATAATTTGCAGCAAAATATATGCTTGAGCTATAAACAGGTATTACCCTGTCAATTTTAATCATAAAATAACGGATTTTTTTTCTTTACTTGTCAGTGTAACAAACAAGTTTTATTAAAAATAAATTATAACCCATATATAAATTTAATTTTCTACTTTTAAAGCAATGCTTGTGTTGACTCAAATCACTTTTGCAACTCTTCTTTACCTTATTTAAATCATTTTTGCAATCGGAACTATATATTTATGATTAAGGATTTAGTAATTAACAATTGGACACCTTTGAGAGGGAGCACCCTCTATAACAGTTTTCTTCTTAGTTTACTTGTTCAATTTCATGTAAAGGCAGTTCTATTATAAATAAATTTATATACGCTAATAACAATCACAAAAAGCAATTTTACTTTATAAAAATTGAAGAGGTAGACGTTTAGTAGAGCAAAATATTTTAAGAGCAGATTAAAGACTGCCGAACTCTATTACTCGTAATTAAAAACTAAAAAAACCTACATATTAGAATAGAGATTTGTCCGTTTCCAATACACTGCTATATGAATATTTCTGTGATTTATAGCTGTACAATTACATTAAATATTTTTTTTCCTTTATTCATAGTGTTATATTGCTGCTGCATATTTTAAATTTGATAATTATTACAAAATCCTGCAACATTTATTTAAATTGCAATAAAGTTTATAGTATTTTCAAACAACTGCAGATTTTTTTTTTTAATTTCTAGAGTTTCTTATAAAAATAAATTTGCAAACAAATAATAATTAAACGCTTTGATTTATTTTTGTTTCAAAACGATTTGTCTTTCTCAGAAACAGTTATATAAATTACTTTCTCGACATAGTATATCATTTATCGCACGCTAGTAATACCTTCTACAAATTTAGCTCCTTATAAAAACTATTATTTGATTTGCTATTTAGGCAGGAAATGTCAGTGATTAAGTACAGAAGATTAAGAAAAATTTATTTAAAAGGAAAATATATCATTAAGCACATGGATGTCTCAGCTAAAGACATAAATTTCTTCCATGCGAGAAAACTATTAATATATATTTTTTAATTTATCCGTAGATTATATATATTTTTTTCTATTTGTAAATATTTAAGTAATTACTGAATATTTTTTTATGTATTTTCCTAACGATATTTATATGAACTATTTGTATAGTTTTTTAAAAAAGACATATGAAAGAAATTAGAGGAATGAAAAGATATATTTTACATAAAATATTTTATCTGAAAATATATTTTTTACAAAAATATATGTAATAAATAATATTATTTACAATAATGTTGCAAATACGTGAGTAATTAGAACATTTTCAGACGTTTCGCATTAGAAAAAACATTTTGAATGTACCAAATCAGGACCATTGAACTCGTCTGGTAGGCAGAGAGCTAAATAATCACAAAAACGCTGGATGTAGCGAAAAAGGTGGATGTGACGTTGTGGGCCAGAATATCCTCAGTCAAAGTAAAACACATGGAAACCGATTATAGAGAAATGAAGGATAATAGAACGAATTGTAAATATTTTATGTAAAAGGATTGCCTTTTTTACATTGTGTCTAGGGTCAGTTGTTCTCCTGCCCTAGTTTTAAGACAGCATATAGGCAGTGTACTGTGTTTAGAAAGGAAACCTAAATGTAGTGTTCTACATGAGTGCAATTATTACTTCAGCTGTCCTATATCTTTACAATATACAGGATCGTCCAGGAATTAATGAGACGGAAATTTGTGCTCCAAGTAGAAAGTTAAACAGGATTAGTTTGAGAGCGGTATGTGCAGTGGGGGCTGTCAGCTACAGAAATAAGTAATATGCACCGATAAGACATAAAATATTATGTGAAACAAAACAAATTGGCTTCTACGAAACTTACTGTGTTAAAAGAAGCCCGGAGGAGGGAGGATTATTTGCACACAATTCAAATGTTTATTTTGTACAAAACCTTCAAAGACGGAAGAGAGAATCTCAATAACGACACAGTTATGGCGTCCATCAAGTTCTCAAATATGAGACAATGTTACAGAAGTCAAAATGCTTTTTGACTTTAATCAATGGATGAGTGTCTGAATGATTGTGGTATCATCAAGACTTACAAAATCTACTGTGTATCAAAAAGTGACGGAAGAACTTCAAATAGGGTGAGTATGTGTAAAACTTGTTCTAACACATATTCGAGTGTGACTCAGGTCGTGGCAGAATATAGTGTCACAAAACTGCCTAAACCACCATAGATCTATCATTCACGGATGTTTTTATATTCCGTCGAGTAGAATAATACTTAAAAATTCATTGTTTTGCAAGCAGAATTGTTCGCAACGGTATATTAATCCCTCGGGGACGTGCGACCGACATACGTACCACTTAAGCTGCACAGAATCTTGCACTATTCACATCAGTTATTATTTATTGTTAAATTTACGTTATTTAATCAAGGTATTTTCGCGATTGAATTACAGAAAATTTTCTATTTGTAAAGCAGGTGGTAGAGAATGTATGGAATCAGGATCATTACCCGGTACATTGAATGAGCAAGCAACCTTACTGATAATGTTTTACTTGCAGAAAATCGTCTTTTTTAATTAAGACGAATATTTATTTTAAATAGAAAGTGGGAATTGTTGCAGCATCAGTAATGTAAAGTTTAATAACTTCCAATATACACTGAGGTGAAAAAAGTATTGGGATACCCAGCTAATAGCCTGTCGGTCCTCCATTTGCCTGTCAAAGTGTAGTAACACTTTGTGGTATGGACTCCACGAATCTTTGGAAGTCTTCTGGGAAAATATTGACCCATGCAGCCTCTATAGACGTCCATTTCTTAATTCCAAAAGTGTTGCCAGTGGAGGATTTTACACACGAATTGATTTCTCGGTTATGTCCCATAATTGTTCGATTTTATCCATGTCGGGCAATTGCGGTGGCCAAATAATCCACTGGAATTGCCCAAAATGTTCTTCAAAGCAATCGCGAGCCTATATGACCCGGTGGTATGACGCATTGTCAGCCTTTAAAATGCAATCGTTATTTGAGTACATTCAGGGCCTGATTAATGCATGGGACTCCGGGGCCTTGGCCCTGGGTCCACCAATTTCAGGAGCCCACAAATTATGTGGCTGATTTTTTTCCTTAATCAAGTACTTTTCAAATAATATCGTTTTATAAAATATGAAATGTAAAATTTAAATATTTTGAATGATTTAATAAAATTTTTAGAGGCGTTTAACCTAGGCACTTTCCTATAAAAGTTCTTTTTCATTTTGAGAGTACCTACAATTTTCAAAATTATCAAGAAAATCAAATTTGGGTAAAATGCCAACAACTGCATACAATGTTAAAAGTGAAGGTGGCAAACCGGGGCCATTTGGGACCCGGAGGTGAAAAGGCCCAAGGGTCCATTGGAACCCGGGGCAATTGGAACCCTAGGGTGCCATAGGGGCTTGGATATGTGGTTGCAGTGCCGACAGGTCTCTTACTGGGTGATTGGAGCTAAATAAGCGGCCATGCACTTCGTATTGGTAGCAATGTGGCACCTCATCTGGTGACTGGAACCACGTGCATGCGCTGTGACGTGTGTCTTTCTGTTTTCTGTGACGGCAAGTAAAATCTATGGCTATGAGCGAATGAAGTTGAGCTCGATGGCAGAACGGTTAGAACGCTGAACTTGTAATCAGACGTTGTGAGTTCGAATCCTTCGACGACCAAAAGTCGGTTTGTATATTTTTTAATTTTTTATTATTGGACACTCTGGATTAAGGGTGTCATCTTTTCATCCTAATTAAAGGTGCCGTTCTGTCTCCCTTAGGGGTGTCACCAGAGAGACAAGCCTTTCACCCCTAAAAGGTGCAATGTATTACCATTAGTTTTAACAGTGTACTTTGTCTATTGGTTTCAATAGAAACGAAGATTTTACAATGCCAGAATTATAGTTTAAAATGATTATTAGATTAGTAGAGAAAACACAATTTTTATGATTTTGGATAAGGCAAGTTTTGAAAAAGATTTCCTCATTTATTGTGCAACAAAAACTGTGGATCATACATGTTTGTGAATTATACAAATGCTTATTTGAGAAAGTGGACGGTAATTCATTTTTTTATTATTCTTGTTAAGTTATTTTTTTAAAAAAGCTTGAAACTTTCGTTCAAACTACTTTGTCAAGTCATCAAATAAACCTAGTTTTTTCTGAAAATGTCGCCGGAAATGGGAAGGTAGGGGGGCCAACTTTTTTAACAGGCACTGGGCCCAACTTCAGTTTGATTGGGCTCTGAGTACATTAAGTCCATGAATGGTTGCAAAATGTCTCCCAGTACATGAACGTAATCCTTTCCAGTTTGCAATCGGTTCAGCAGACTCAGTCGATTCCATGTAAAAACAGCCCACACAATTATGGAGCCACCACCAGCTTGTGTAGTGCCTTGTTGACAACTTGGGTCTATGGCTTCATGGGTTCTGTGCCACACTCGTACCCTTCCATCAGCAATCCAACTGATATGGTCACAATTCCAGGAGCGCCGCTATTGGCGATGTGTTGCTGTTAGTAATGGCACCCGAGTCGGTCTTCTGCTGCTACACCCCAATAAAGCAGCATTTCTCCAGATTTTCTTACCGGATACGCCCATCAGACGGCCGATATTCATTCCTGCGATTATTTCTCGTTGTGTTGCTTGTCTGTTCAGACTGACACGTCTACGAAGACTTCGCTGGTCGCGCCCATTAAGTGCCGGCGGATGACTACTGCATGATCCTTGAAGGGAGTTTTGCCTGAATTAGGTAATCTCTGCACACTCTTGGCACTTTGGATGTCGGAATGTTCAATGCCTTAACGATTTCGAAAACGGAATGTACCATGCTTATCGCTGCAACTAGCACACCGCATTCGAAATCCATTAATTATCATCGTGTGGCCATAATCACATAATCAACCTTCTCACACGAAGCATTTGAACAGAAATGAAAGTCCTGTCCAGGCACTGACCGTTTATACAATTTGTAAGCGATACTACAGTCATGTATATATTTGCATATTGCTATCCCATGACTTGTGTCACCACAGTGTATATATGTTATATATATATATATATATATATATATATGTGTGTGTGTGTGTGTGTGTATTTGAAATCTTTGAACATTTTAAACCATTTATATTAGATAGTATCAATTATTTACTTGTTTACTTAATGTTCTCCCATTATTTCTTATACATAAACATATTTCAAAGTTAAAAGTTTGCTGTTACGTCAAAGTGAAGTTTGTTGTTATGGAAATCAATTTTTGATACATTTACAAAATATTTTAATATTAAATTAAAATAAATCTGTAATGTAGTTTGTAGATTTGATTCTATAAGACGACCTTTTGATTAAAAAAAAACTAAAGAAATTTTTTTTGATTGAATAAACTATATTTTATGAGTTCTATCCCAAATTATATTAATTGTTTTAAATTTAACAAATAATACCATTTATTCATTATATTGTCTTATAATATTAAACTTCCTCCAATAATAAATAAGTATGCATAAATTATCATACATTTAGTGTCAAAATAATAAAATAAAATATGAAGGCAATATCTTCCATATTATCTGCCTTTATTAAGATAGTACATTGCTTGGATATTTCTATTGTGTTTTAATCAACGCTACTGCATTTCTTTCATATAATTTGGATTACTAGGGAATCTCCGCCCCCCTGCTCGCTACGCTCGCCAACCCCCCGCGTAATCGCCTCGCGATTCCAAGTTGTAGGCTATCCCTGCTTCCTGCGCTCGCCAATACCCCATGGAATCGGTCCGCGATTCCGTTCGGTAGTACTTTGCAATCCCGGTTGGAATCGCTTTGCGATACCTTATTTTTCATACACTGTTAAAAATCTGCTGCATTTTGTTGCAACACACTCCCCTGCTTGTATAGAAAACGGTTACTTGGCCGTGAAATGGAGCTTTCTCATTGGTGCGTCATTCCACACCAAATGAGAAAATCAGGTGTGGCTGACATGTCACAGATTTTATTGAAAATCATCATATAAGTAGATCACAATCATTTACGAGGAAACGTATAGTAGTAGAGTTCAGATTAGTTTATTTCAGTATAAAAAATTACATTAAAGTTGAGACGAAATCGAGGTCTTGTGTACATGCTTGAAATGCCAAGATTGATTATTTGCCGTAGGAATGGAAAGATTGTAATAAAAATTATTTACACTTAAGAATGAACTATAAGTAAGTTTTAAACTCTTTGATATTACAGATAAAAATGTATATTTTAAGTATACGGAGTTTTATTCTTGCTTTCAGTTTATTTTTGCCTCAAGAATATTTTATATCTGTATAGAAGAAAAACGATTTTCTTCTTAAAATAACTGTATTTTAATCTTAAATTCAAGTAGCAAACATAGATGGCAGCACTCATCTTTTTTAGCAAGAAATTTCCAAAAAAGCGCGTGTTTTCAAAGAAAGATTGTCTTTAGAATGTCTCAAATATTAGTTTTTGAACCCATTTTTGTTATGTTAGAAATTAAAAAGGCATTGAATTGCATACAAATTGAATTTTTTTTAGTGTGTCATGAACTTATTGATTCTTACGTACGTGTAATATTGTTGATGTAAGAGCTGTCCTTTAATTATTTTTTGAGGTAATATAAGAGGAATAATTATGATTTTGTCAAGTTTCTAAGTATTTTTGAAGATGAAGGAAATAAATAAAAACTTTGAAACTTTGAGAATTCGATCTTCACACATAGTACTACATCTTGCATCAATTTCACAGATGTTTTTTAAATCCTTTGATTTTTATAACATTTCAAAATTTTTAAAAAATTACAAAATTTCAATATTTACAACCAATTTATGATTAATTATTATATTACCAAATTATTGTTACTCAATAAATATAAATATTGATATCCAGAGATTTCAATATTATAAAAAAACTTCTTTTTTGTTAAATAGTTTTCAAAATATAGAACTTGAAACTTGCAACTTTCGACGATTATCCGCAAGCCATTCTATATCACAAGTTTTTAAATGTCCAAAATTGATAAAATAATTTATTTTTCGTCAAAATATTGTGCACACATATATTTGAAATGAAATGAACACGTATCTCAAATTTTATTAAAATCGGATTCTATGCAGCCACGGCTTTTTTTACATTTTTGCTCATTTCTACATGGAATGACCCTGGTTGGAACAGCGATATTATGTACAAGCGGTGGAGTGCGTTGCAACAAAATGCAGCAGATTTTTTACAAATATTTAAAATAATTACTAACTATGTATAAAAAACTGTTATACATTGAAGAAATCTTAACTTTTCTTGATATTTAATAATTATTAATATAATTTAATAATTCTATAAATAAAGTCTATAATTATTGGCAACCAAAGTAAAAATGGTAAATTTTCTTCGTGTCAGATTCTTTAGTTAAGGCAACAGCTGGAAACATATTTGCTTTCCTGTTCATCAGGTACTTCGTTTTCTATTATTATTGACAATTCTTGGAAAAGAATAATATAAATATTAAGAGTATTGTACTTGAAGGATGAGCATCAATGTTATTATTGCATCAAAACTCTTTTTCTGGACAATCGTTTTATGAAACGCGTTTTCTCGACTAAATTTTCAAAACACGGTACGGGTAATATGTATTATGGTACATTTAAAAAAGTAGGAATTTATTTTTGATTTTGACTAATACTAATAATTGTTTTTCAAATGCATTCAAAAAAATTCTTTGAACTAAAAAAGTATTTTATCAATACATAATAACACACATTATTCTATCAACTTCCTTTGCTTTACAAAAATAAATCATATATATAGAAAAATGATTCACAAGTACAATTAAATGAAATAAGATATTATTTTTTCTACTTTAGAAGTGTTAAAAATGCATAGGTGTTTCTTAAGCGCTGATTAATTTATATTTCCATTGAACTAATCGCTTGATGAACATAGTAAAATTTAGTTGCATAATTGAGTAAAACTATTTTTCTACAAAACATTAAATATCTGACCAGACACCTTTATTTGTATTTATTTTCTATTATACATTATTTAATATGATTATTGATGATTTGTGATGTATTATTTAAGACTATCAATTTTTGTGATTAAGTTGATGTGTTAATTTAGGCTATGAATTTCTGTATATCTATCCCATAAAGTTATACATCATAAATATTTACTAACTATTCGCAATCATTTTATGCATGAAATAGATTTACACTTTTTTTCAATACTGATAATTTATATGTAAAGAGCTATTTTTATCCGCGACCAAAGGGCAATTAGTAAAAGGAAATTTTCTTCATATGATATAGATTGTTTGAAGAAACAACTGCAGTCGTATTTGCTTGAATATCTGTCAGATACGTTGTTTTACTTTAGTACAGACAATGTTTGCAAAAAAATAATATAAACATTATACGGATTGCATTTTGAAGGATTGCTTTCAACTTTATCAAAACGCCAAAAATTTTGGAAATGACTGTCGTATTAAGAAACAGATTTTCACAACGAAATTTTTATGGAGAAATTGGACATTAAAATCAAAATCCCTCAATTTTCATCTCATTAATATAAAAATTGGCTGACGTGTAAATGACGAGCCTAAATAGTTACATTTATAAAATGTGTAATAAAATAATAAAAAGTTTTAAATTATTCGATTTCTATGTTTTAAAAATAACGAATAAGTGTCATATTTAAAAAATGTTCCTTTGGCATTTTTTTCAATAACATACGACAGTATTTACTCAGAAGATACTTTTTTATGTTACGATACAAAACGGCATGAACTGTAAAAATTCACTAAATATATAAGTAGAAAAAATATTTTTTTAAATTCTGCTTCGTTTTTCCATACTGTAGTCATATATTTTAATATTTACATAAATTTCAGGATTAAAATATTCCTGAAATGCAACTTTTTATGCTAACATTTCTTTACTATTGTACAATAGGGTGGATCGATTGTCTATGGCGAAAAAAAAATTACTATTCATCAAAATCTACCTATGCGGAAAAGATGTTCTATTGTATGGAGATTAAGGGAAAAATAATAAAAAAAATTAATTTTAAAATTTAATGCTGCCACAAAAAGGTTGAATTTTCGAAAAAATTTGAAAAAAGACCGAAATTTGGTTAGGTTATTTTTGTCAAAAACTAATTATTTTAATATTTTTTAAAATCCAACAATGCGGAAAACATGTTATATCGTATGGAGGTTAAATAAAAAACAATAATAAGTAATAAATTCGAAATTTAACACTGCCACAAAAAAGTTGAAAATTCGATAAAATATTGAAAAAATGGAAAAAGATCTAATTTTGGTTAGATTTTTTTTGACGCAAAATAATCATTTTAATATCAATCAAAACCTACCTTTGCGTAAGAAATATTATATTACATGGATATTAAGTAAAAAAAAAAATTAAAAAAATAATTTCGAAATTTAATATTGCTGCAAGTGATTTAAAGTTTTGAAAAACTGAGAATTCCAGTTTTTTCAGTTAGGATTTGTCTGCTTGTGTATTGTGTAGCTTAGTGTACCTTGAATATTACTGTACCATGGCGTTGTTAAAAAATAAATAAATAAAAATAAAAAGAGAGAGACAGAGAGATATGAATTACACCCTATTTGGGTCTGGCTTTGATTTGTCAGTAAATATGCTCCCTATTACAAAAAGTTATAAAACCTATATATTGATATTTAAAAAATAACCGAAGAAAGGTATCGGTCAACATCTATTTATTTCCTGCCAGTGAGAAGGAGTTGCTAATAAGTTACAAGTGACCTGTAAATGAGATTTAATCTCAATAATTTATCACACCAGCATTTTAAGGAAAAATTAAACTGTTTCACGACAAATATTGCGCTCTTCTTAATTCTTGTAAAACAAAATAAGATATTGAAAGCTACTACAGTCTTTTGGACCATTTCCGAAAGTACTGCCTACTTTTTCAGTTCAATAGATTTGAATATGAATATGAATATTGAGTGTAAACTAAACCGACGTATTGAGAGCAAACTCACTTTTCTGCATCCTCAGCTATCATTGGAAAGCCAAAATGCTGCCGAGCTAGGTATCACATCACCTGTAGTGACGAAGATTGGCATCAGCTAGAATATTGGACAGTTTGGGCATTTCCGACCAAGCAGGTGCTGCCATCGTGTCTGGTGCACTTCAAGATGTGAGCATTATATGTGGGCATTATCTCACAAAACTATGAATCGAATGCTATGGACAAAAAAAAATCGGCATGACAAAATAAACCAAAGACCACTCCATCGTTTTAGTCATTCTCATTAGTCATTTGTAAAAGATTATGATCATGGCCATTGTCTTTAAACTTTGATGGGTGTAAAGACAGACTACATCACTAGAAAACAACAGAAGAAAAATCATAATAGAAGCAGACTTGAGCTTGAAAAAAGAACTTGGTTCTGAATACATCGGCCACATATATGTAAATTCTGGGAGAGTACCAAACAATTTGAAAACACAACGTACATTTTTTTTGTCATGTGTTAACAATAATATACATGTAACATATTTGGTTGCGATCGGTTGTGACGGAATATCTGTTAACATAGATGTTAAAGGATGTGTTATTCGAAATATGGAACTGATCTTCAAGCGTTCACTACAATGATTTTTGTGCTAGTTACACACCAGTGAGGT
Source organism: Maratus speculifer (assembly GCA_964019185.1). Lineage (NCBI taxonomy): Eukaryota > Metazoa > Arthropoda > Arachnida > Araneae > Salticidae > Maratus > Maratus speculifer. The sequence continues at coordinate 81,290,267 of OZ025291.1, forward strand.
TCCACTATGTCATCTTTTTTGCAGCGTGGATGGAACCGCGGCTGGGCACAAATTTTTCACTGGTGAAATAGAAAGATTATTCGCAGCATGTTAGAAGCTTTTTGTATTTTCATTTATGTCAGTAAATTAATTCTAAAAGCGCACGAGTGAAATCAAACGGTCTGCTGTAATCCTAATCATTACATTAAAAAATATCTATATTTTCCATTTACCAGCTTTTTGACCTTTTGCGACAGATTGCATAGATTTTATTAAATAGTAAAGTGTGTCTAACCTCTACTAACTGACGGATTTAGTAACGACATGATTTCAGAAGCAATAGGTAAATCCAGCAATCATTCCAGTGGCAATAACATCTTCTATCAATAATATCTATTCACGCAGCGCTCATTCTACAAAATTAATAATCAAAAAAGTCACTGAAGTATTTCTGCTGTGTATGAGCCATAGTATATAAGAGACAGTTTCATAAAAATCAAATTGAATTACAAAATCTCATGTCGATTTTCGATACCGAACGTCATTATCGCCAATTGCAATGTTGACGATTTTTCTTGATTTAATACTAATGAACCTGTTAAATAAGAAACTAAAGTTTTTATCTTGTAATCAATCAAATATCCCCTCATTGCAATAAATGTTGAAAATTCTAAAATTCATATTTTATTTTACAAAAAAAAAAAAAAAAAAAAAAAAATGATTTTTTTCCGTAAAAACGTTTAAATACATACATTTGAGCTACATTGCGGCAGCTTTAAATTTTGAAATTAATTTTTTTAATTATTTTTATCATACTCAGCATATAATATAACATCTTTTACGCATAGGTAGGTTTTGGATATTTTTTTAACTATTATTTTGAACCAAAAATCATCTAGCCAAAATTAGGTCTTTTTCCACTTTTTTTTCGAAATTCAACCTTATTGTGGCAGTAGTAAAATTTAAAATTATTTTTCCCTTAATCTCCATCCAAGAGAACATCTTTTCCGTATAGGTAGGTTTTGACACTGTGAAAAAAAAAATTCGATCCACCCTATTGTACAATGCACTTTTAATAAACATCATATAATACACCTCTAAGAAGAAGCATCAGAATTAAAAAATATTAATTTTTTGATCAGATAAATTTGACCATCTAATTCATTAATCCTCGAAAAGTAAAAAATCTATTTCTTTGTCGAACTTCATTACTTTAAATGACCACTGTCACTTTAAATCACGGAATTTGAACTATACATTAAGGTATATTTAAAAAAAAAAAAAAAAAAAAAAAAAAAAAAAATTCTTTTGATTTCTGATGGATTTAAATTTTTTTTTTTTGAGATAAATAAATATATATATACACTACATGGCCAAAGGTGACGAGACACTTGCGGATTTAGAAATTTTGTTAAATATCTAGACAAATACATGAGAAATTATCCTGAAACTCTAGTATGTAACCATAATAATACATGCCATACATTTCCGTGAATTTTTTACCCGAAACTCCATACGGGACCGTCAACAAATGGAAAACAACGAATATTTTTGGGTAACCCTGTAAAAACCAATGTAGCAAAAGCGCTCAAACTGTAGATTATGATTAAGTGGCTTAATGTAATATACTGTGTTCACTATTATAGGGATAGCATGCATACTCGTAAAGCTTTTTTATAAAAACATTCCCGAATTTTACCAAGTTTTTTTGTTATAATTTGCAGAGTTCTTAATATAAGATAATGCATTTTTTCGAAAATATGTCAAACAACATTGTACACAATATCCTGTAATAAAAAAAATATATATATTAAAAATTGTAGGAAAAATAAGCAGATTTACTAAACAATTTTTTGCGCATGCTTGAAAGATATTTAAGATTTATTTGCATATTGTGTTAGCTAAATATATAGAGCAAGATTTGTGAAAATCTTAAAAACATAACTTAAAAATTCTACTAGTGATCGTTGATAGATGAATCTGAAAAAGTGTTTTTCACAAAATGAAGCAAAAAGATAAGGGGCTGTATCCATTTATCGATTGATTAGTGTCAATGCAGAATACACAGAATAACACGTTCAGCTATATTTGGATACAACCTGTCTTTTTTTTTTTTTTGAGAACAATGGATTTTGAGCTTGTTCTATCAACGATCAATTTCAGATTTTTCAATCTATATTTTTGAAATTTTCACAAACGTTTCTTTATACATCATAGTTAACACAAAGTGCAAAATAAATTTTTATAGTGTCCAAGTACACTGTAAAAATTTTTAAACTTTTGTAGCATCGTCACTCCACCGCTTTTATAGAATATCTCTATTTTGACCAATGGGAATACTCCATTATACAATTAAGTAATCGTTTTCTGTAAAAGAGATGGAGTGACGATGCAGCAAAAGTTTCAAATTTTAAACGGTGTATGCACAGTAAAATATTATTTAGTAAACCTGCTCGTTTTTCATACTTTATTATTTTTAATTTTGATTAGAGGATATTGTGTGCAATGTTGTTTGTCATATTTACCAAAAACAGCATTATTTTATTTTAAGATCTCTGCAAATTATAAGGAAAAAAATTAGAGAAATTTGGAACGGTTTATAAAAACCTTAATTTCTCTACGAGTATACATGTTATCCACACAAAAATGAAAACAGTTTATTACAATAAGCCATTTAATCATTATGTACAATTTGAACCTTTTTCTACGTTAGTTCTGATAGGGTTATCCAAAAGATATTCTTTCGTTTTGTTAAAGATCCCCTATGGAGTTTCGGGAAAAAATCTTCAAAGTAATATATGAGCTGAACTATTATGCTTACACATTTGAAGTTTCAGGAAAATTCCTCATGTATTTTTCTAGATATTTAACAATTTGTCTAAAATTTTAAATGGCCGGCCACCTTTGGTCATATAGTGCAGATATAAATATATCTATATTGCATGGATAAAGAATCATAAACATTGATTAATAAACTTCCTCTGCTTATTTAAAACAGCGCATGGACATGAAAAAAAAATGATTCACAACAACAGTTATATGAAATGAAATATTATTTTTCTGCTTTAAAAAGAGTTAAAAACGTAAGTGTGTTTTATTTAGCGCTGTTTAATTTATATTTCCCACTGAAGGTAGTTGCACTGTGGACATTGTAAAACTATGCTTTTTAGTTGAATAAAGCTATTTTTCTACAACAAATAAAATGTCTGACTAACCACATTTATTTATATTTATTTTATATGACATGCATTCTATTCGATGCGCTTAAAATGAATGCAGTTAACGTACATGTATTACTTTAATCAATGAATCTCGTTATATTTACTCCATAAAGTTATTCACATTAAAATGTTTACTGACTATTCGTAAAATTATATCACAAATTAAAGAAATCTTAACTTTCATCAATACAAAAAATGTCATAAGAAAAGACTATAATTATCGGCGAGCAAATTGCAAATGGTAAAAGGAAATTTTCTTCATACACAATTGTTTGGTTAAGGCAACAGCTTCATACTTATTTGCTTTTGTATCTATTAGGTACTTCGTTTTATGTTATTATTCACAATGTCTGCAAAAGGATAATCTAAAAGGTAAAGGAATGTATTTGAAGGTACATCTTCAACATTAATATTTTCTGAAAGAACATGGGAAGAAAATGTATGTTAAAAAATATGCTTGCTTTTTTTTTGGTTGAGGAGAGTGGGGAAGTTTTTTAGATTACAAATCTCCCTTACGTATTATTTCATATTTAATATTTTTTACCGTTCAACTTACCAATACTTTTGATTAAAAAATTAATTTTTATTTTTTTATTCATGAATGTATTTACGTTTATCATAAATTTGCTATCTTGAGTTATCTTTGATAAATAAAGAATGTTAAATATTATATTTGTACAAAAGTTTTTGAAATAAGGGACGACACAATTGATAACTGACATTTAGTTCCAGATTTTGTGATATTTTTCCATATCATATATATTTTAATTCGTTTTTTGATCATTAATATAATCTGCATACAATGGAATATTTAATAGTAACTATCTAGATAAAATGTAACATTCTATCGAGTTTGCAAAAGACTGTAGAGACTTTAATAATTCAAAAAAATGGGCAAATAATTGAAGTAGAAAATAATTTGCTGAGTTATCATCTGTTGATCATTGGAATTTTTCTAAAATAGACAAATAATAAAAAAAACCCACCTATATGGGTCGTGGATGCAGCCATTTCAATGAAAATTTGCACAAATAACGAAAAGAATGTCCCCAAATCGTTCACTAGAGCTCTTTGTGAATGATAAAGAGTTTATGGTGGACGTTTGTGCAATATGTGGTGCCTAGTCACATTGCTTCTCCGGTCAACGAATTACCGATACAGACTTTCCGGAACGATAAAATCATTGGATGGATTTTTCATTTTCCTGTGGCCTTTTCAATCTCCATATTTGACACCGGCGTCTTTCTGTTTATGAAGAGTATTAAAATCCCGGATGCATTGATCCGGGCCAAACAACGTGACGCAATTGAAAAAGCGATACTCATAGAACTGTTGTGTACTTCCAGATCTGCTGCACTTTGCCACCGCTGCATTTGTAACTCACTTGCTATGTTTTATTTTTTGTGATTGTGATCATATGGAACACAGAGCTGTTATAAAAAAATTGGAGACTGTCTTTTCGTTGTTTGCGTATCTTTTCTTTGAATTGGGTACGTCAGCGTCACTCAGTGGGGTTTTTTCTGTTATTAAAAATATTCCCTTGGTTTATAGGTTCTGATCTTACAAATATTTTTTTATTCCAAGCTATTTTTTCGATTTATTTTTATTTTTTTAAAACGTCCACGGACTTTTTCCTCACCTGACAGTTCTGTGTTATTTAGCTAAACGTTGAATCAACACATTTTCCTTTTACGTATTATTTTAAGACCTTTGAAAATTTTCCTCTAAAACAAGAAAATAATATAAATACTATTGACAATCATCTTACATAAAAGATTATTTTCACGTTGCATCTATCTATGCAATTTTATCCATCAAGTTTTTAATTAAAATCTTTGCTAAAAAATAGTAAAAACGTTGGTTAAACTAGCGATTTTATAATGACATCAGGTACTTAAAAACTTCTGATGCCTTTAACCTGCCGTATCAGTGCCAATGCTGACGGCAGATATCAAATGACTTCTTACTTTCTCAGGTGTTAAAAATTCACTACTTATCGCTTTTTCTATAAATTTAAAATAACCCATACATTCCGATGCAACAATCACCCATTGGCAAGATCTTTATTTTAGCCAGTATATGTATATTATACTGTTATTTTTTTCCTTCGCAGTCTTTTCTTTTATTTCCTTTTTATTGTGATAAATTGCCGGTATATTAACTAGTATATTTTACTTTAAATGATTCCTATCAATGATTTTATAAAATTCTCCTTACATTAATTAATTTTTTTACTTAATTTACTTAAATATGACGCGTTTGGTTTATTCCTAAATTGCATCATCATTTTTGACCAATTTCTTTTATATAGTGTGAATTTGAATATTTTTAAAAGAAACATTTCTTTTCTTTTTTGTCCTCTCATTTAATTCCGGGATTATTTGCCCCCTGCGATATTTTTACTTCTCATATTTTTAGCTCATTACATAATTTTGACATAATTTAACAGTTTTGCCAGAACTCTTTGCAGAATTACTCTCATTTTATCTTCTTCCGTGATGTTTTTGTGTCTTACGAATCAGACGCGCGCAACTTCATGCTTGTAGATTTTGATCAAAAAGCAGCAGCATTAATGAAATCACAGAGTTTGTGTGATTTCCATCTTGCTTACAATTACGCTGTCTGAAAGTTTCCGTTTGGCAACTGCTTTTTTCATTTTAAATAATCTTCTAGTACCCAATATGATTTAGCATAGCAAGTCCTAAGCTTTAACATTAAGGTGAAAACTGTTTTAGCTGATGTGCAGATAATAAAGATTAGAAGCAAAAAGATGCATTAGTTTTTACTTTGAGGATCTCCAAGTGAATTTCATTTCATTGTCTATGTAATCACTTCAAGACCTGTACTAACGACATGCAAGGTGTCGGTGTTCACTTAAATAAAACAAAAAATAAGAAAAAAAGTAGGATGCTCCGGTATCGACATCGAGACACACGGCTCGCAGAGCTTACGTTTTACTGACTGAGCTACACAGACGCAATACCTTCTTCACAAAGTAAGTACTTAAGTTGTTTTATAACATTAGACCCCCTGTTTCTGAAGAACTAAGGACCGTTGTATAAAATTCGCTAAACCTGAGATTAAGGGGCCTCTACCCTACAACATATATAAAAATAATCAAAATGTGTAATTTCCAACTGAGCGAAAAATAATAGTATATAAAAATAGTATATAATATAAAAAAATAATAGTATATCTAAGTATCCATCGTTATATGGAGTTCCATTACCTACGGGTTTTTTTGCCGAGCTGTCTAAATGACAGACCAGATGTTATGACCAATAAGGTTATCTGAGCAAAAAATCCCAGCCGGCTATCGCACAGTTAGCTTAACAGTAAAAGCATTGGCCTTGTAAGCCAGGTATCTAGGTTCGATTCTCGACCTGGGCAATTTTTCGCTCAGTTGGAAATATTCAATTCGTATGATAACTTTACCAAGCAATTTGATTGTGTTAAAAATAATAGTAAAATATGTACTTATCAAAGTTGGCCCTCTCCTTGTAAGATATATACTAAATATAATAAACTGTTGACCTTTATTGGTTAAAATTTTAAAACTATTTTGCGTTTTCTTAGTAAACCAATTAGCCCACTATATATTAAGTATGGGTATTTCCATGAGTACTTGTCGTGTAAGTCACATTACTAGTAACTGCAAAATTGTTGGCCACCGTTATTTTCGAAGTTTTGATAGCCTAATTCAATTTATGAAATATATCTGATAAAATAAGTCACATTTGTCCGTTCTAAAATACTGGTATCCAAAATCGTAGTATGTGACTTACACGACATATGCTCATGGAATTACCCGTATATAGATTTATAGATCAAATAGAGGTCTGCAGGAAGTAATAAGATTTTTACGGCTATAGCAAGTTATTACTGAAATCTGTTTTTTAAATGTATTATGCTTTTGCTAAAATGCTATCTTGGTTTCCTCATTTGAATTATCCAACAGCAACGTTTTTTAAAACTGCCTGGAAATATTGTAAAAAATGGTTCCATAACTTACAGTTGATGCATGGCTTTCTTGAAATTGAAAAGAACAATAATCAGGGTAAAGTAGTATTCTGTATTCCATATTAAATCTTTTATAGCCTTTATGCGTATTGTCTTCATTGATTTTTTTAAAATATTACAAAGAAATATCTTTTTTATTTTTAGAAATTTCATAAAGATTAAATAAATGGTTTATAACAGCCGTTATATATTTATTGTCAAATGCAATGCACATTCTATCGAATATTTCCGAAAATGTTCCATAATGTAAGACAGATGTGTACCATGTATAAATTGTCAGGTAGACAGGAAATTGACCCAGTGGTAACTAGTTTTACTTACTAGTTCCATCTTTTGTTAATAAGCTTCCATTTTAAATTTATGCATTAATATCCAAAGTTTATAGTAAATTTAATACATAAAAGTGAAACAAAGTTTAAATTAAATGAAATTAAGCAGATGCTTTTCCAAATGTAATTTACATGCACATTGTTTTATGAGATAGTTATTAAATGAAGTTGCACCCTTGTTTAGATAATTCTTAACCCAGCAGCGCGCGCGCAGGGCCTGAAAGGCCCGCAGGTTCGAAACTTTACCAATCCTATCACCCCTTTTCGACTGAAGTATGCGCGGTTCGGTGTAGCTGTATTGAAGATCACCCTCTTTCAAAGGAAAAACATTCCTTCAGTCTAGTGGATTCTACTGTAGGAGAAATTCATTCGACGGGCCTTTTAGACCCTGCGCGCGTCGTGGTGTAATTTTTATGGAGTGCAAATTTTAAAAATATCAGCGTCAAAATTCTTCGTCAATTGAATTATGCCGATGAAATGAAACGTTTAGAAACTTTATTAGCTGAAGTATCTACTGGTGAATCGTCATTAAGTGAGGAAAGCGAAGAGTTAAGCGATTATGAAGATTTCAGTCCCCATGAAACTTCTGAAGAAGAAGATTTAGAATCAGAAGATATAGAATCAGAAGATTTATCCGATAATTCGGACGAAGAGTACTTTTTAGGGAAAGATAAATGTACAAAGTGGTATAAAAAGAAATATCGTCAGAATGTTGGAACTCCCGCTTGTAATATTATTTCGAAGTTTCCGGGAAATATAGGGGAAGCTAAAAGTGTCAACTCCAGTTGATTCGTTACTAATGCTAATCGATGAAAATTATTGTCAAATATAGTAAAATATACAAATATTTATATCGAAAAAATAGCTGAAAAGTTTCAGAAAGATCGCGATGCTAAAAAAACTACAGTAATTGAAGTAAAAGCACTTATAGGTTTACTATATTTACTTACTAGCGAACATACTATTCCAACATGTACTTCATGTTATTAAAATGTAAGTATTCCTTATATTTTGTTTTAATTGAATACATTAAATCTTAAATACATTTTAGAAAATGAATTTGTAACGCGATAACTCATGATAAAAATATCCGATTCATTTGAAATTTTGTATATAGGTATAGCCTGATAAGGCACTTCCCTGATTAGTTTTTGGAGTTCATTCGATACGTATAAGAGGGGAACGGGGGGCTCATCCCCTCCCCTTAATTGATATAAATGGGTTTTTAATGCAGAATTATCAATTTTCGTTCAAATTGCTGAATAGTTTTGGATGTTTAATGATTAAGTATAAAAGAGGGGGATAACTCTTAAATTATATAAATGTTTTTTTATTATTAAGAATTTTCCGATTTGCTCTGAATTTTGGATACAGATTTTTTTATGATAAAGCATGTCCGTGATTAGTTTAGGGGGTTCAATGATTAAGCATAAAAAGAGGAAAGGGGGTAGCTGTTTTCCCTCCTTTCATTTTTTTCGAACGGAATTGATCCTTGAAAATATAAGGCTGTAATGTACAATTAGTATGCGTAGCCTGTGAGCTCAATGCCATCAGTTTAATTGGGCAATATTATTTTTATTAAATATATTTCTCAAGTGAGCAAGCAGTATTTGTTTGACAAAAAAGTCGCTATCGGGCATTTTTTCTATTTCATACGTTGTTGTTTCCAGGATTGTTGGTGAATATGACTGATGGACATTTTTTTTTTTCATTGACAAATGACTATTTTTTTAATTTAATGTAAATCCAGTAACTAATGTAGAAGATTCGTTTGATAAAATTGTAACATGTATAGATATTTTTTAACTGTCCATATAAATGTCCATACACGGAAAAAACTCACAAACACAACTGCCGATTTTGAAGTGCATTTCATTCCAGCGAAGTCAATTATTTTGAAAACTTAAACTAACAAAACGCACTATTAAATACTTGAATATAGCTACGTAGGGTAGATTTTAGGGTAGACTCATTGAAGGTGCCTTAGGGTAGATTTTTTTTTACTTGAGAATGTCTGTGTATTTAACATCTTCACCAGAAGATTTTTTGTAAATTATTGAACGTTTTATAGTAAATATATTGCTGTGTTATATTGTAGTTGCATATTTTATGTGCTATAATTTTCCAAAATCCATACATATTTCTGTAAATTGTGATAAAGCTTTTATATTTCCATACTACTGCAGAATGAGCTTTGATTTTTTTTCTAGAGTTTCTTATATGATTGGATTTGTAACAAATTAATTAAACAGCTTTGATTTTTTTTGGTTCAAAACGATTTGTCTTTCTCAGAAACAGTTATATAAATTATTTTCTCGACATATCATATCATTTATCACTCGCTCGCAATACCTTATCCAAATTTAGTTCTTTATAATATCCATTATTTTATTTGCTATTTAAGCAGGAAATGTCAGTGATTAAGTACAGTAGATTAAAAAAATTTATTTAAAAGGAAAAAGTATCATGATGCAAATGAATGTGTCTCTTAGAGACACAAATCTCTTTCAGACGAGAAAACTATTAACATGTTAAAAGCGAGTGCTCTTTTTGCGGGAACATCTATTATATATTTTTTTCAAATTTTGTAACTATTTGAGAAAAAAATAATTTTAGAAAAGTTAATAGTATGAAGTCTAAAATATATTTATTTCAAAACACTATTTCTTATTTTACAATTTTTTTACAGATTTTTTAAAGTAGAAAATTTTTGGGTTTTCGACTATCTCATGTAAATTAGTTGAGAAGAAAAAAAATCATTCATTCTATTCATTATTCTCAAGTACAGTCATATTTTCAAACCAACATTTCTAGTAACACCATAATCAAAAACTAGTTGGATGTGTCAATCCCAAAACTTTCTTCTATCTCATAAGTACATTTTAATATTTATAAAAAAAACGTGGTGACCCCAAAGTTACCCACTATCGAATTTCCTCGAACATTTGACCTAGCCTAATGAGATTCTGGTATCCGAAAAGCCTAAAACGCAATATTTAATTAATATTCTGAGAAAATGAGCTTAGTAGTGCCTCATGTTGGGTAATTTATACTAAAACCTAATAAGCATCTATTTACGTCAAGACCTAACAGAATCTGAAATTTGATGGAATTTCGTCTATTAGTTCTTGAGATATAGTTATAACAAAAAAAATTGCAAAACGTAGCACAGCAACACCATACCTTGGACAATTTATGCCAAAACGTAAAAAAGCGTCTAATTATGTTATGGTGTAAAAGAATCTGAAGTTTGATGAAATTCTGTGCATTAGTTCTCGAGATATAGCTAGTTTAAAAAAAAAAAACGTGTAAAATATAGCACAGCAGCACCATTAGTTGAAGGATTTATAACAAAACGTAATCCTCGTGTAATTATGTTATATGTCATTTTGTAACAAAATCTGAAGTTTGATGAAATTCTGTGCGTTGGTTGTTGAGATATAGCTATCGGAAAAATCGTGCAAAATGCAGCATAGCTGCACCACCTGTTGCAAGGTTAATACCAAAATGTAATCAGCGTCTAATTATGTTAAGTATTCTAGAGTAACAGAATCTAAAATTTGATGAAGTTCTCTGCATTAGTTCTTGAGATATAGCTATCGCAAAAATCGTGCAAAATGTAGCATAGCAGTGCCACCTATAAGGCAGTTTACACCAAAACCTTATCAGCGACTATGTATCTCAAGGTATCGCGGAATCTGAAGTTTGGTGAAATTCTGTGCATTAGTTCTTGAGATATAGCTACCATGAAAATCATGAAAAACGTAGCATAGCAGCGCCACCTGCTGGCCAATTTACACCAAAACTTAATCAGCGTCTATGTATATCAAGGGGTCACAGAATCTGAAGTTTGTTGAAATTCTGTGCATTAGTTCTTGAGATATAGCAATCCTGAAAATCATGAAAAACGTAGTATAGCAGCGCCACCTGCAGGCCAATTTTCACCAAAAACCAATAGGCACTAATTCATATCAAGGTCTAACTGAATATAAAATTTTGTTAAATTTCGAGCATTAGTTCTTGAGATAGAGTGCCCACAAATTTTTTGTCACATACAGACAGACAGACAGACAGACACACAGACAGACGGACGGACAGACTCACAGACAGACATTTTCTAAAAATAGTCAAAACGTGTTCAGGACCTTGTAAAACGTATAAATCCGTCGAAAACCGGAAGTCGAAAATTTTCATGAATCCAATACTTTCTTCTTGTAAAGATAGAAGAAAGTAACTAGGGGTAATATATTTAAAGTAAAAATAGAGAGGTGTTTGAGGATTGTTACTACAACGGGAGACTTGGCCCTTTGCAGTAGAATTTTTGTTTCTTCTTTGTCTGAGAACGCACTTTCAGAAAGAAAAAAATGCACTCCTCGGAATAAAAGCACAAAAATAAACGTACAAGAAAATTTTAAGCACCTGTGTTCCGAGAAACAACGATACGGTGAAATGCATTTGTATTTAACTGTTTTTTAGTTTGTTATTTTGAAAAACATAGTGTATTTTAATCGTTTGGTAGTTCATACAAATAGTGTTTAGATATGTGTTAGTATATGGGACGTGTAGATCTCCTAGATCAATTCTTAATCACTTACAGGCCTCATATCAAAGGTAAAAAGTGGTTGTGGCCTTTTTTTTACAATTACTTTAAACATGACTGTAGTCGCAGCGTGAAGAATTCATTAAGAGCTCAAAGAAGAAATGTCCCAACTTACTTTCTTACGACATTTATCAACTACTTTAATGAAAACAGAAATTAAAGAAAATACAAATCCCCGTATACGACCTCACGAACCAGTAAACATTATTGTGCGTTTTGATGGAATAAGTTATTTTATTGTTAGTGTGGACAAACAATTTGCATTTAAAATATGTAATAAAAATACTGGTATGAAATGTCAAAAATGTAATGTAATGCTGTATTTTCATAAGAGATTTTAAAGAAAATAATTAAAAAGGTATGCCTCTCTATGTTAAAACTTATTTCTTAATAGTATTTTTTTCTTAAAATTTCTCAAATCAAATTAAACTTATGATTTCTTAATTCAATATTAAATACTTTATATCTGCATATATTATAAATTACCTGTTTTATTTTATTTTTTAATGAATACTAAAAAAGAATTTATATCTTATAAAAACATTAAAAAACAAATCCTTTTCTAATTAGCATAAAAACGAACAGCTGAATTCTTCCTAGGGAAATCCCCTCCCTCCCCATTAGGCGCTAAAGCTCCCGCTACGGGAACATGCCGAATTTTCTAAGCGGTTACAGTTTTTGAAAAAAATTCTTATGAAAAAAAATCTGTTGTATAATAGAAACATGAAACGTGCATTAAAAAAATAAAAATGTTATATTTATTTAAAGTTATTTATATAGCCGCATTTAATGGGTTAACATATTTTTGTTTTATTATCCGTACATTATAATTTACATATTTCCATTGTAAATATTTAAGTAATTATTAAGTATTTTTTTTGTATGTTCAATTAACGATCTGTATATGAACCATTTATTTAGTCTTTATAAAAAGATATATGAAAGGAAATATAGGAGAAAAAGGTATATTTTTACATAAGTTATTTTATTGAAAACACTTTTTACTTAAAATGTGTAGATAATTCCAGAAAAAACTGGAGATTTGCAGCATTTTCATACTTTTTTCGTTAGAAAATTCCTTTTGAATGTACCTGTCGGAACCAATGGACGTGTCTGTAGGCAGATGGTTAAATATTTACAAATACATTATGTATCGTAAAGAGTGGATCGACGTTGTGGGCCGGAACGTCCCCAGACAGTGTAAAATATTTCGAAACCAATTGTAAACTTAAATGATAACTGAGCAAGCAGCATATATGGGTGATTCTCAAAATAGGGGACAATGGCAAAAGTGAAATCTTAAAAAAATTACTCTTAGCAAAATTTCTGAAAAAAATAGGTGTTGTTAATATAGTATTAGGTATACTTTACATGTAGTCAGCAGAGCTAAATATTTAAAAATTAACTTTAAAAAAACAATTAGTATTTTTTGAGCCATGCTAATGACAAAACAAATTGCATGGAATAAATATATTAAGAAATTTTTATTTTCTTCCTGTTTAAATATTTTTTTCTATATTTATTAGCCTTCCTTTTCAGCAAATGGTTTCCATTTTTACATATATACATATAAGGAGAATAAAAACATTACCAAAGAGCAAACTTTGTTTACATGAGCAACATTCTGACACTGACAATGTAAGAAGCTGTCTTAGTGATTTTCTGTCAGATTTAATGCATATTTTAGGGATAATAAATGTAATACCTAAATTTATATGTAAAATTAAACTTTATAAAAAATACAATATAAGCAATAGTTACAATTATGCACATAGGAGTCTTTAGCATGGACAGAAAAACCATGCTAATGACACTGATATCTGTCCATGCTAATGACAAATTTTAATTTAAATAAGATTATGAGCCATAATATAATCACAATGCAATAGTCCTTTCTGGGGCTTTTTAAAACACAGAAGTCCTATGCAAATAAGTAAAATAAAAATTTGAATTATAAAATAAACATGAAAATTATTATCCATTCTAATGACATACAATTGATGTACACCCCTAATATTCAACTTCTTAAAATACAATACATGCTTCTATTTTCAGGCTGGAATAAAATGGCTACTTGTTGCCATGGAGAAACTTTATATTTTCAAACTATTGTCACATGTGAAAATGAAATTTTGATTAATAACCAGCTGTTATAGTATGACCTTGTTTTGAAAATAGAATATGGAGGACAAACTTTAATTCTTTCTTTATATACTATAATTTTATTTTTAAAAAGAAAATTGTTGGATAAATCCTCTCCTTGATTAATTTAAAGAAAGAATAATATTTGTTTTATTTTATAAACATGATATTAACTCTTGAAAAAGCTAGTATATACAAGGCAGAGCTGCTGTGGACATCCACGCTAATGACATTTTAAACATTTATTCTGTTATTTTAAGGTGTTTTTAACTAAAAAGTGAGTAATTCTTGAGTGCAAATAATGAATAATATTAAGACAAACATATCTAAATATAAAAACATGACAGAAAACCTCTCAATTTTTTTTGTATGCCGAAAGACATAAATTGTCCCCTATTTTGAGAATCACCCATATCTGATATAATAAGATTGTTTTTCTTTACGCTGTGTCTAGGGAATGTTTCTCCCTTACTCCAATATTAAGAGAGTTTGTAGGCAGTGCGCCTTCAGTAGAAATAAAACATAAATGTAGTGTTTTACAACAGAACAATTATATTTTACGTCAGCTGTCCTATCATTTTGCTTACCCATCATACGTAGTATAGGTAAGTCTTGCAATCGTTTTGAAAATATAAAAAAAAATTTTGACGGATTTACACGTTTCAGATACTGGAGATTCCGAAAAACATATTTTTAGAAAATTTTTTTGCCGTCCGTCCGTCTATGTGTCTGTCTGTCTGTCTGTCTGTAAACGTTCTATCTCCCGAACAAATTGAGATAGAGACTTGAAATTTTGTATGTACTTAGTATGTAAGAATGGGACAAAGCCTATTTAATATCAGTAACCTCGATTATCCGGAACTATTTTTTCCGGACTCTCGAAAAATTCATTCTGATGAAAGGTACATAAAAATTTTCGAATTTTTTTATTTTAAGGACTGGACGTAAAAGGCAATAAAATAGCACAAATTTTGCATAGAAAACGAGGTCGATCGGATTATTAGTTGTCGAGATATGTGTAATCCTGTTTTCCAAATTCTTCGATTTTTCATGACCCTGTATTTCATTCAAATTTCAATTCACAGGTATATTTTTATTGGAAATGAGACGCTCAATCCAAACCAGTAAATTTTTAGTTAATATGATTATTATTTTTTGAGTTATAAGGATGTTTCTGTTACGCAATCCGGTACTACTCGAATCTTTTGGCGTTTTATATAATTAGTCAAAATTGGCTCATCAGCAATTCATTAATGGAGCATTATTGTATGTTAAAATTATTTATTTATGCGTTTAAATTTTATTTTGGAGTTGCCATAGACACGCGTTTTATTTTCATATTTTATATTATGATGGGTAAGTATTACGGTGCCCCCCCGAACGACTAATTTATAAATGCAATGTCTAATTGCCTGTGATGGCACCCACAAGGAAGATGTGTAATTAAAATAAAAGTTTTAGTTTCTCCGATCCTTATTGTAATCAGAGATTAGCGTACTGACTCTATGTCATATGCAAATTTCCTCCTTGCGCCCCAATCGAGTTTTTTCTATGGGGGGGGGGGAGGATTCCCAGAACGGATTTTTGTGCGTGCATAACACGTCCGTTCCTTGCGATACACGTACGGGGTCCAACGCTCTTTGGGGTTTTCGCATGCGCTGAGCATTTTGCGATGAAAAAAATGGGTATTGCTATTGGAAATTTTCGAGTTTCTGTAACTATAACAGTAATCGTGAGCGCCATTTTGTTGTTGTTCACAGAATCTCGAGTTCATACCTCTGAATAGCTATATCTGAAATTTCATTCCAATCGGTTGAGCGGACTGGCTGCTAGAGCTCCGTATATCGGCAAAGTTTTTTTTATGGCCATCCTGTATATATATATATGTGTGTATATAGGGTGTTTCTAAATTCATGGTACAAACTTTAAAGGGGTGATAGTACACATCAAGACAAACAATATTAAACAGGAAACTAAGGGTCCCAAACGTCTTCCGAAGGAGATAGGCGACATTAAAATTTAGGGTAAAAAAATTCAAATGATTATATATATATATATATATATATATATATATATATATATATATATATAAACAGAAAAATCGGTCGATCTGTTTGTGGTTTTCACTAAAACTATTCTTTTATGTCAGTATTTTCTCGTAAAGTTCTAATTCAAATTTATCCAAAGTACCTTTATTTGCGATTTCTTTCGTTGCCTTAGTTACGTTAGATTTTAATACTTTTTTTCTTTTAATACAGCTTCCATCTTAATAATATTTTCAAAGAAATACAAATTATATTCAAGTAATAAATATGTAAGAACTTACAATTTTCACCTTATCCATGGGCAATAGTAGCACATATTAAGACATCCCATATGTCTATAATGCATATTTTCGAAGCTAAAGTCTTATTGAAATTAAACTTGTAAGTTTTTACTTATTCAGAGGTCGCTCACTTCTCCGGCCTCTCACGACCATAAATAATATATATGTATAATATTACTAATTAAAGCACACTAAACACAGTTATAAATATTTAACGTTAGGACTGTATTTTTAAATTTTAATTACAACGGATAAGCAGCGAATACACTTCTTTTCACACATTCTAAACAACCATTTTTTCTCTACTCAGTTCACTTCAAATTTCAACCAAAGGGAGTTCACGACGCCCTCTTATGGGACTTATAAATTCTGAAATTTCAACAATAAACAAAATGTGCTGTGCGTTTGCTAAAATATTATCTTGGTTACCTCATTTTTATTATTAAACAACAACGCTTTTTACATAATCTATGGTTGTTCATGTTTTTTATGAAGAATAGTAATCAGGGTAAAAATGTATTATGTTTTTCTTAATATATAATTTATAGCCATTAAATGTATTTTCTTCATTGATTTTTTAAAAATGTTGTACAGTAATACTTGTTTTATTTTTAAAAATTACCATGAAGATTAAATAACTGGTTTATAACAGCCGTTAGATATTTAAATTATCAAATGCAATGTACCTTCTGTTAAATATTTCCGAAAATATGCTCCATAATATAATTCCGACTTCTATGAGGTATAAATTGTGAGGTAGACAGTAATTTGACCCATTGATGATATATTTTACTTGTGGATGCTTCTATAATGTTTCCGGGAGACAGAATTACTTATTTCTTTGTGACTGATACATAAATAGAGTTTACTAGTTCAATCTTTTCTTATGAATGTTTCTTTTTAACCCTTTACATAACAAATTATGAATTCGTGAAATTTTTACATTCTAAGTCATTTTACGTAAATTGTATAAACTAAATTAAAAATTTACATAATCATTTAATAATTTTTTGAAGGATTTTAGAAGGATTGAAGGATTTAGAAGAATTAATTAAATATGAATTTACAGGGATTTTGTGCAATATTTATAACCCCGTTCAAATTTATTATTTTAAATTGTTTTCTTATTATTTTTCAGAATTATAAAATGTACAAATATGATGCTCTTACAGTATAAATATAGAAATACTTAAGAATTGAAAAATCCACGTCTTTCTCTCTCAGGTCCAAGAAAGCTGAAAAGATACAAAGGCAAAAGAAATCATCCTTTTAAAAATATTTGTGTTTTGTGCACTGCATAAAGCTTTTGGATCAAATTAAATTAATGTATCTGTAACTCATTCTAAACAGTATTAAAACTAATTGACGTAATAATTTTTATAATAAATAATTTTTATGGTATTTATAAGTACAGTCGGTAGATAAAGAGTTAAATTTATCTTTAATATATAATGTTTACGTCAAATTTACTAAATATAAATTGCTTTAAGTTTAAATTGCTGCTTTCATTAAATAAAACCTGTTTTTAAAAATTTTATTTACATGCACATTATTTTTTCAGATAGTTATTAAATAAAACTGCCGCCTAGTTTAGATAATTCTTAATAAATATTCCTCAACTTAATTTACTAGTAAAATCTAATTTTGCATTAAATTACATATAGCTATGAAGACCTGGTTTGTTCTGTTATGTAATTACTGTGCCTTATCTAAATTTTAAATCATACTGTCCAAAGATAGAATTAATTAATTTAAACAACATCATCATTATTTTAGAAAATAATCTCACTTTTTTGTCCTATGTTATTTTTTACCCGCATTATTTTTCAGCAATAAAAAGAAATCTTATGGATTTATTCAAGAAATAATAGAAGTATACGATGAAAACAAACGATAAGATATTCTAAAAAAAAATCTTTATTAATAAATTGATTAGCTTTATAAATAATAGATTAAAAAAAAAATAGTTATTGTATCTTAAATTTGTGGTGTTTTTTAAAAGTGTTTCTTAAATGAAACATTTTGTACATGGCTTTGTACTAAGTCGCTTTTTATAGATAAATCCTTTATTTTATTAGAATCACAATAGAAATGGTAATTTTCAATGACACATTCAATGACATAAATAAATTTTAGATCATAAATCACTTATGATTTACAAAAGAATACATTTAATATTAAAAACTTCAAATATAAGAATATGATGCAGTTAAAAGAACTATATTTGCATTTGTTATAATTAATTGCACTTCCATTTTAATTTCAAACGACTTTTAAAAAAAGAAAAACGTCACAAAAACAAAAACAAAAATATAAAAAAATAAAAAATTGTCTTTGTTGCATTTGTCCTTGAGATATATTTATTAGGAAAGCGTGAGAAATGCAGCTCAGGAGCGCCATCTTTCGGACGATTTACACCAAAAACTAAGCAACACTAATCTATATCAGGGATTAACGGAATCTGAAGTTTTAGAAAATTTCGTGTATTGGTGCGTGAGATAGAGTTATTGCAATCATGGGGAATAATGCACCATGAAAGCACCACCTGTTGAGAGATTTACACAAAAACTTAATCTGCATCATGATATATCAAATACTAACTAAATATAAAGTTTTAAGAAATTTCATGCATTAGGTTTTGAGGTATAGCTATTGTGGAAATTGTAAATAATGCAGTTTAGCAGAGCCACCTGTTGAACTACATGCACAAAAAACTAATCCGATCTAGTTTATATCAAGGTCTCACAGAATCTAAAATTTTGTGAAATTCTGCGCATTAGTGTTTGCAATAGAGCTATTGCGATAAGCACGAATAACGCATCATGGCAGCACCAACTGCTGAGTGATGAACACCAAAAACTAATCATATCTATTTTGTATGAAGGTCGAACACAATCTAAAATTTTGTGAAATTCCATGCATTAGTTCTTGAAAAAAAGTGCCCGCAATATTTTTGTCACATACATATAGACAAACTTATTGATACACAGACTCAAAGACAAACATTTTGTAAAAACATGTTTTTCGGATTCTCTGACCCCCAAAACGTATAAATCCGTCATGAACCAGATTTCAAAATTTTTCACGTATCCAATGATTTCTTCTTTTAAAGATAGATGAAAGCAATAAACAACTGTGTTATAATTTATTTTTAACTATTTTTCTCTTCGTTTGATAAAATTGTCACATCTGTAAATAATTTTTAATTGTCCATATAAATTAATCACATACGAAAAAAGTCACACATACAACTGCTGCTTTTCAAGTGCATTGTTTTCTTGCGGAATCAATTTTGAAGCGCTTTCTATTAGTTTTTAAAGTCTCGTATTTGTTGTGGTTTTTATTAACCGTATGTTATATTAATGAAAATTAATAATACAGATTTGTTAATAGAAATTTATGCTTAATACCAATATTCCTAAATTTTGAATGTATATATATATATATAAATTCTCCAAACACACTGAGAGGTTGATATCCCGGCAAGTATCGCATATGGGCAAAATCATCCCACGCATGTGAAAATGTGGAGGATTAAAAATTGAATACAGCCTTAATATGGCTTTGATAAAACCAGAATTTACAGAAAATTAATAAGAAAAAATTAAAATTTTGCGTTATATCAGTTGTTAACAATTTAAATAATAATAATAATAAAAATAAATAAAATTCTTACCACAATAGTTATTTTCCTACAGCAAGATTTCCTCATTAAAAAATGAAAATGAAATAAATAGTTTGATGAATTGAAAAAGAAACGAATATTTTATAATAATATTTCTCTAGCTAGATTTTCACACGAAAACTGAAAATGAGAAAAATAGTTTGCCTTACTTTAGAAAATGTAAATATATCGTCATAATGGAAATATAACACATGACGTCAAGTAAACAAGCAACGCCACGTGATTTTTTTTTTATTGAAGCATAATAAAAACTCTACTATGAATATATTTGGCATATTTTAATATTTTGAGGTTCTCTGAATCTGTTTTCAACATTTTTAAATTTTAAACCATTTTACATGCGTAGATTAAAAATGGTTCGTTATTAGAATTTTCACAAAATATTTAAGTCTCTTGATCTTATACTTAGAGAATGAAATCGGTTTATTTCTAATCTTGATCTAGTTTTTATTGATGAAATTAGAATTTAACTTAAAATTCTGAATTCTATCTCCACCTGTAGACCAAACCAAAAGATTTTTTTGGCATAATCCTAAAACACCCGAGACACTTGGCATCATTGAATTTCGCGAGGTGATAAATCGCTTTTTCTTGTTACCAGATCGTTTTCTGATTTTTTTTCCACGTGTACAGTTGTTAGTTCAGGAATTTTGATCGGTTTAATCGGATTGCACGGTTTCTTATCTTTTGTTTGATTGGCTTTTATGAAATGCCATTGTTACATCAGTGTATTATTGTTTTAATTAAAAAAGGAGATTGCATTATATATGTATGACTATATTTTCCCGGCCTTTTTTTCGTGTTATTTTAAAGATATTGCTTATTTTAATAAATAACATACATTTGGAAACGAATATGCGATACGGCAGACGAATATATTGAGGATATGCTTTTCTCGAAATAAATATTCAATGATTTCAGTTATGATTTGTCAATTTCATTTAAAAATTTGAGATGGCGCGTTTATGTTCCTGAAAGCGAATTCCTATACCAGAAAAAATTTCTTTTTTACTTGAAAATTCGCGGAATTTATGCGCCATAAATATTTTAAAAAATATTTCAAAATTTTACCTCGTATTTTTGTATAAATTTACAAAGATTTTAATAGTTGGATATCTGCATTAATAACCGCAATTATGCTCATTTTAGAAATTTCTTCAGTTCCACTTTTGATCATCCAGAGAATAATTTTACAGTTTTAGTGTCGTTAGTTAGCGCAGGTTTGACAAGTTTTCCGCATTATAGGGATTCTAACACAGCGAGTTTCGTGAATTCAGCGATTTATTTGTTTTGTTTTAATGGGTGCGGAGCATTCATGCATGCGTTACTAATTGCGGAGTTGACAAGTTTGTGCATTTTAGTGATGTTTTATTTAATTTTAATGGGCGCGAAGCGCTCATACACACGTTAGTGACTGCGGCGTTGATGAGTTTCATGCATTTTAGTGATTCCTGCACAGCGAGTTTTGTGGATCCACTGATGTTTTTTTTTTTAGTTTTAATGGGCGCGAAGAGCTCATACACACGTTAGTGACTGCGGCGTTGACGAGTTTCGTGCATTTTAGCGATTCCTGCACTGCGAGTTTCGTGAATCCACTGATGTTTTTTTTTTAGTTTTAATGGGCGCGAAGCGCTCATACACACGTTAGTGACTGCGGCATTAACGAGTTTCATGCATTTTAGTGATTCCTGTAAAGCGAGTTTCGTGAATCAACTGATGTTTTTTTTTTAGTTTTTATGGGCACGAAGCGCTCATACACACGTTAGTGACTGCGGCGTTGACGAGTTTCGTGTATTTTACCGATTCCTGCACAGCGAGTTTGCAACTAATTTGCTTTAATGCACTCATAATGCTTCACTTTAAAGTTACAGAAATTATATGATATAAAAATAAGATATAGAAATTATATTATTTGATAAATATCCTTAATAAATTTTAGAAATAAAATATTTGTAAAATACACGAACGTAAGTTGTAAAATCTACATAACTTTGTGCAAATTTACGCAGCAAAATTTTAAAATTCCTTTTCTGTAATTTTTATCTCTAGTAAGTTGTTGTTTTTCGCGAATTTTTAAGTATGGAACGAAGCGAGCGAAGAGAAAACTGCGACTGAGTCAAAGTATCAATTCGGCGCCCCCCTCCCCGAACTTTTTCTTGTGACAAGCTAAAAATAACGTTGGTAGTATACATTTTATGCCCCTCCCCCAAATTTCTGCGCCCTTAAAACTGCCATCTTCGCCCCCCCCCCTTTTCGTACGGCGCTGGTAAGTACACAATTATTTTTGTGACTGTTTATTGAAATAAACACTAACTGTAAAATACACAAATAAGAAATTACACAATTTAAAGTAATTCGCTTGAATGTACGCAGTTTGTTTTTAAAATTCATTTCTTTTAATTTTTACAATACTTAAATAGTGTTTTACGCTGAGTCTTTTTAAGGAACAAAAATGATTTTCATAGCCGAAATCTAGATAGATTTTGTGCTGTTAGCGAAACGAGATTGACGAATCAGAAATTTCGCTCAATTAAGAAAAGAAATGCTGGTTTCTGATTGTTCAATCTCATTTTGTTATCTCTGCATTCGCAAATTCTAGCTGAATACTGGACATTAGATGAAAACACTGCGTTGATATTAGTTTATTTATTGCTAGCAAAGCTTCAAATTTTGTAATTACTGAATCGGCCGCATGAAACGATATCTGGAAGCAGAAAGAATTCTTTTAGTTTGTTTGATAGATTTTTAGTTTGGAACACGTGATCTGTTTTCTTGGATAAATTATAAATAAATAAAATAAAGTATCCTCTTTGTAGGACTCCGTTATATAAATAAGTTAAGGTAAGTGAATTTTTATTTGATGGCTCTTGTATTTTGTTTGTTTTAGAAACTGGTGCATATAAAGTTTTGTATATTTATTGTGAAAAAGTTTTTAAAAATCTGTAGATCGGGAATGGTAAATTTCTAAAATTCGAAAAATATGAAAAGAAATCATTGTATAACTCAAGAAAATTCGTGGTAAAAGAAGTTAAATAGTTGTAAATTGTTTGATATATTGTTAGTAAAAAGAATATTTTTTTATAAAGTAATCGTCCTTGAAACCGAGCATTTAGCTAATTGTCTTCCGAAAACCACGAGTTGTGATTGGAGAGAATCTCTAGGTTGCTGAAAACTCGGTTGGCGCTCGTGGATGCTTGGCGCGTGTTAAAAAAATCGCCAAAATCAGGTGTCTCGGCTGTTCTAGAAATATGCCGATTTTTTTTAATTGTTGTTTTTTTAAGAAAGAGATTTTTTACAACAATGCGTTAAGACATTTGTGAATAAATACTGTTATCATTAAGTACAAAGCGTCTGAGATGAAGCTGTTACATTACCGCATAAGAACAGCCATTTACTTGCAGTTCTGTCACAAAAAGTCAGCTACAGAATGTCACCGAATTATGTGTACAAATTTAGGTACTGCTGTTGTATCACATGACGCTGCGAAGGTTTTATTTATCATGACCATTAGTCGGGCTATGCATCGCATAATCATGTCGTGATATTATATCCCAGGTCGAAATTCATGCTGGTATTTGTTTGCAAGACAAGCACCAAGTGCTATAAACCAACAAGTAAAAAAGATTTCAGAATTTCCAGCAATTCATGGTGTGTATTGGCCCACTTTGCTGGAAATAAGCATGGAATGCTTCCATATAGCTTGTCATGCTTTTGTTGTGCAGACTAGTGATATAGCATGTGATGCTAGCTTGCATATAATAGCATGGAAATCTAGGAGACATAGCAATACCTAGCAATAACTAGCATATTTTTGCTGCTGGTACAAACATAAATTTTGACCTGGGTATTTATAATCTTGTCATGATAATGTAACTGTTATTCCTTGTAACCATAAATGCGTATATTTTACCTGATTGCCTGTAATCATTAACTGAATTTAAAATACAGGGTGGTCATAAAAAAACTTTGCCGGTATCTGCAGCTCTAGCGGCCAGTCCGTTCAACCGTTGGAGGTGAAATTACAGATATAGCTATTCAGAGGTACGAGCTCGAGATTCTCTGAACATCAACAAAATGGCGCTAACGGTCACGGTTATAGTTACAGAAACGTGAAATTTCCCAATGGCAAAACCCATTTTTTCATCGCAAAATGCTCAGCGCATGCGAAAACCCTAAAGAACGTTGGAACCGTACGTGTATACAAAGAATCGGACACGTTATGCACGCACAAAAAACTATTCTGCGAATTCCCCCCCCCCCCAGAAAAAAACACTATTGGGACGCAAGGAGTTAATTCGCATATGACACAGAGTCGGTACATTAATCTCTGATTACAACACAGTTCGGTGAAAAATTTTTTTTTATTACAGATTTTCCACATGGGTGCCATCACAGGTAATGCGCTGGTACCGGTAAAGAAACATACGGATTACAGAGCGCAGTAACTTCAAGACCAATGATTTTGATATATCAAATACACGAGATGTTTTTTTTCTAGTTTGCTTGCGCCCTCTGGTCTAGAGCGGGCGGCGGCGACATAAATGACTACGTCATCGAGTTACGGGATGAGATCATGATGTAGGACAAGATTATTGGGTGTAGATTAAGGAATGACTGGTCTTCCTCGTCATTTCTTGGTACGATATGAGTAAGAGCGGGCGCCAACTCGCCATTTTGGCGTCACTTTCACGTCATCGAGTTACAGGATGAAATTGGTGCCAAATTAAAGCTAAAATAAAGTATTTTAAGAATATTTCAGTCTGCCTGCGCATATCCTGGTACAAACCCTCGGCAGACTGAAATTTATAACAAAAAATGACGTTATAATGTAAAATTCAATATGACTACGTCATCGAGTTACGGGATGAAATCATGATGTAGGACAAGATTATTGGGTGTAGATTAAGGAATGACTGGTCTTCGTCGTCATTTTAAGGAATGACTGGTCTTCCTCGTCATTTCTTGGTACGATATGAGTAAGAGCGGGCGCCAACTCGCCATTTTGGCGTCACTTTCACGTCATCGAGTTACGGGATGAAATTGGTGCCAAATTAAAGCTAAAATAAAGTATTTTAAGAATATTTCGGTCTGCCTGCGCATATCCTGGTACAAACAATCGGCAGACTGAAATTTATAACAAAAAATGACGTTATAATGTAAAATTCAATATGACAAGGTCATCGAGTTACGGGATGAAATCATGATGTAGGACAAGATTATTGGGTGTAGATTAAGGAATGACTGGTCTGCCTCGTCATTTCTTGGTACGATAAGAGTAACAGCGGGCGCCAACTCGCCATTTTGGCGTCACTTTCACGTAATCGAGTTACAGGATGAAATTGGTGCCAAATTAAAGCTAAAATAAAGTATTTTAAGAATATTTCGGTCTGCCTGCGCATATCCTGGTACAAACCCTCGGCAGACTGATATTTATAACAAAAAATGACGTTATAATGTAAAATTCAATATGACTAGGTCATCGAGTTACGGGATGAAATCATGATGAAGGACAAGATTATTGGGTGTAGATTAAGGAATAATTGGTCTGCCTCGTCATTTCTTGGTACGATATGAGTAACATTGTAGCCAACTCGCCTTTTTGGCTTCACTTTCACGTCATCGAGTTACGGGATGAAATTGGTGCCAAATTAAAGCTAAAATAAAGTATTTTAAGAATATTTCGGTCTGCCTGCGCATATCCTGGTACAAACCCTCGTCAGACTGAAATTTATAACAAAAAATGACGTTATAATGTAAAATTCAATATGACTAGTTCATCGAGTTACGGGATGAAATCATGATATAGGACAAGATTATTAGGTGTAGATTAAGGAATGACTGGTCTGCCTCGTAATTTCTTGGTACGATATGAGTGACAGCGGTCGCCAGCTCGCCATTTTGGCATCACTTTCACGTAATCGAGTTACAGGATGAAATTGGTGCCAAATTAAAGCTAAAATAAAGTATTTTAAGAATATTTCTGTCTGCCTGCTTACCACGGATAGCGCCAGGATACTTTACTTACGACCCGAATAGTCTTGGACTCTTTAAAAAGAAAAAGTAGACAAATTAAAGATATTGAGAGACAGTTAGTGGGCGGGCGGGCCTCTGAGGCTATCAATTTTTCCCTGCCTTCATCCCGAACATATATGTCTTATATGCCATCATATTGAATTTTACATTATAACGTCATTTTTTGTTATAAATTTCAGTCTGCCGAGGGTTTGTACCAGGATATGCGCAGGCAGACCGAAATATTCTTAAAATACTTTATTTTAGCTTTAATTTCGCACCAATTTCATCCCGTAACTCGATGATGTGAAAGTGACGCCAAAATGGCGAGTTGGCGCCCGCTGTTGCTCATATCGTACCAAGAAATGACGAGGCAGACCAGTCATTCCTTAATCTACACCCAATAATCTGGTCCTACATCATGATTTCATCCCGTAACTCGATGACCTAGTCATATTGAATTTTACATTATAACGTCATTTTTTGTTATAAATTTCAGTCTGCCGAGGGTTTGTACCAGGATATGCGCAGGCAGACCGAAATATTCTTAAAATACTTTATTTTAGCTTTAACCCGCGAGTAGTCGCGACTTTTTTCACAACGTCATTAGTCGCGCTCGGTCTTTTCGCCGCTGGCCCCCCCGGATACAAAAAACGTAAAATAAGAAATATTTTCCACTTAATATATAAATATAACATTTCAATGAAGATATAAATATGCAATTTTCTTAAGTTGTGCATTTTAATCATGAGATTTGGAGTAATGGGAAAAAGTAAAAGTGAACTGCCATTGGGAATTGTTCCGTAGAATTTTTCGTCAATTTCAACTTTGTTTCTAAAAATGTAATTGAAGGAAAAACAGAGATGTCCTGTTACATCACTAAGGTGATACATATATCTTTAAAGTCAGTTACATGGTAGATCTTTTTTGTATTTGTAATTGGGATATGAATTAGGAGAAGATAAGTTATACGGGCGGCGAAAAGACCGACACGCGACTACTGACGGGTTAATTTGGCACCAATTTCATCCCGTAACTCGATTACGTGAAAGTGACGCCAAAATGGCGAGTTGGCGCCCGCTGTTACTCATATCGTACCAAGAAATGACGAGGCAGACCAGTCATTCCTTAATCTACATCCAATAATCTTGTACTACATCATGATTTCATCCCGTAACTCGATGACGTAGTCATTCGTGTCGCCGCCGCCCGGTCTAGTCACTATATGATACACTTCCATAATAGTATCCTCAGGAACAGATGGTCGTCCGGATCGTAGACTATCACAGGTGTAGCCAATTTCTTCGAATTTCATTACTAAATCACGAAGAGCTTGTGAAATACATGGACCAAGTATTTGGCGATAGTTTCGGCGGTAAAAGCGCCAAGTTTTTGCAGCATTCATCTCATTTTGATAATAGTTTTACCAACTCACGACGAACGAAGTAATTTAAATGATATCTGCGAGCTCCGACTGAAGAACTAACATCCACTCCCTACTTTTTATCCGTTTTCTACGCTGACAAACGATGTTCCGTGATTGGTATTTTGTCTCTGTCATATTCAAATTTTCTTCATGCGCCTTGGTCGTGATTTTTTTAGGGGTGGGGGCGTTCGTAGAGCTGATTTTGTGCGAGCATAACGCGTCCGTTTATTGCAATAACCATACCGTTCTAATGCTCTTTAGGGTTTTCGCATGCGCTGAGCATTTTGCGATGAAAAAAATGAGTGTTGCTATTGGAGAATTACGAGTTTCTCTAATTATAAACGTAACCGTGAGCGCCATTTTGTTGCCGTTCACAGAGTCTTCTGCTCATACCGCTGAATAGCTATAGCTGAAATTTCATCTCGATCGGTTGGACGGACTGGCCGCTAGAGCTCCATGTATCGGCAAAGTTTTTTTATGACCACCCTGTATATCATGTTACTGCTTATGTGAGAGTCGTCTATTTATTTATTCTAAATTGTTATTAATGAATTAGTATTAAGGTAACATTCGTATGAGTATTAAACATTACATGGCGCAAAAACTATGGATCAAACCTGTGAAATTTAGATTGCATATTGCCGAAATATTCGCATTTCAAAACATCGCTATGCTTGTAAATGGCAATTTCAATGACAGTGTAATATATTAGACCGTCGCCGTCTGTATAACTAACGACCAATAATGTTACGAAATCATGGCAAGACTGGTTTCAACAGTTTGAATAGTGCTCTACGGTCATTGAATTGGTGCCACATAAAAGCTAATTAGTTTTGTTTAAGTCAGCTATTTGACCTGAAGCGGTAAGCATGTATAGTGCTTTTATTTGTGATAAAAAAGCTAATGTGAGTACTCTAATTGAAGCTTTTAAAATATACTCCACGCCTAAATTAAATATTACATACGAAAGATTTTTGCTTAATAAGGAATTTTAAAGTTCAAAATCAGAAATTTGATGATTTTTAACAAAATTACTAAGCAAAATTAAATCTTGTCAGTTTAGTGATCTACATGATAGTTTTGTTTTTGACAGATTTGTGACAGATAATTACAGTGAATGATTCTGATCGTTAAGAAAAATTTAATATATTTTAACATTCGGTAAAGTGTAAAAAATTTTTAAAGCTAGCGAACAATCTAGGTCACATATGAATTATTTTATAGAAAAGTGTAAAACCAAATGTTATAACTATGAAAAATAATTTTGCTTAGGGAAAACAATGACTTAAGGGTAAAATAGCCATGCGATACTTCGCACAAAAAATTGAATGTTTAGAGTTCTAATTAAATTCATATTTATCATTTAATATTTAAACAGTGTTAATATTACCCTTTTTTTACTTATAATATCTAGAATAATAACAAAATCCAGCACATATAATATATCCAGAAAAATGTGACAATATTAAAAATTAGCATTATCTACAAAACTAAATAATGAAGCTTCTTAGTCCAATATATATATTCACTCATTGTTAAGTAAAACCATGTAATTATTCGCGGCATTTTGTACACATAGGACGACAATCGACTGCAGAAAAATTACTATGTTTCGCTGATGTTACAATATTTCCTCCTAAATCTAATATCATGATAACAATCTTGTAATGCAGTAATGATTGGCATAAAGAGAAAAAATCGTTAGGTATTATTACTTGTTTGTGAAAGCAGATATGGACCTGTTTGTTCTTTTTCTGATTACTTTCTATATTTCTTTATATTACTTGCTTTAGGAATTAGGGTAAGATATATGTCATAGCATTGAAAATAGAACTCGGTTTAAAAAATATAGTTTTTCTTCAATATCTTTTAGATGAAAGTTTGGAATAATTTTTAATATATTTATTTTTCTTCTTTAAAAAAGAACATGTTAAGTTTTGAAACGATGCTAAAAATAGAATGTCTTCATAAAAGTGTAATAAATAAATTATATCTAGAAACAAATTGGTTAAGTACCAAAATGCAACGTAAGATAACGATTTGATCTTATGCAAAAAACTGTTCTGGGACAGTGTAAAAAATAAAATAAAATAAAACAAAATAATTAACACTGATATACAACATTAAATTTGAAACGAATTCTCCGAAAGCAATAACACTGGCATGAAAGTTTTGGCATGTAAAAAGCATAATCTTTTAAAATATGTTGGAAGTGATTTCCTTATTTTTTTTCGCAGAAAATGCATAATATTTATTTGTTTTCAGCGTATGATATATATGACCTTTGGCCGCCGAGTGTTTTTTAAACATAAAGCAGTCGAATGGTTAAGCATAAAACTATTTTCGGTCTAATGCATATGACAGCTTTCCGAAACGTAAAGACACATGGCAGACGATAGGGAAAAATAGTTTTAATGCGCGTGATTGCAATACAGATTCTAACATTTGACCTTTTACTTTTCCAGCGCAGTCTTTCCTAAATTCTATGGTGATCCTGATTCAAGTAGCAATTGCTTAGAATGAATGCGGTAATTAAAAATCCCGCGGAATGTCGTTTACTTTATGCAAAAAAGAAGCGCACGGCGGAAATTCACATGGATTTTTTTTTTATATCTGGGAAAAATATGAACGATCAAATTAACGAAATGGTATTGCGTTCTCTCTAACGGTAAGTTTTCGGCAGTCCGTTAGAAAACACTTTATCAGGCGAAACAGCTTGCAGCTACTGTTCAGACATCCTCCCCCACACTATAAAAAAGGGTCTATCTACTAAAAAAATTTAGTGATCCTTACTCGGTTACAAGAAAATCTGTAAAAATTACTAGAAAAAAGTTAGCAACGAATGGAGTTAATAGTTTTATATTTTTAATAGCTATTAATAAAACACTCTTCGTGTGGCCGTGATAGCCTAGTGGTCATAGCACCGAACTCCAGGCTGAAAGGTCCCGGGTTCGATGCTGGACACCACCAAATACGCACCGAGTGTATGAAGTGTAAGTACTCGTTAAAAAAGGGGATTATGAAAATCCTGTTGAAGCAGGTACAATGTTTGGTGCTGCCATCTATTGCGGCTTAGCCGAAATCCTCCGTTTCAAATGTCTGTCTTTATACTCACTGGATGCAGCTCGAAGGAAGCTCCTGCCCTTCGGGCACACGTACTGGTTATTAAAAACAATTTTGGAGCTATTACTAAAATTTGCTTGGGGGCTCACACTAAAAAGTTTTAAGTTAGTTGTACAAAAAATTCTTTTGTTCAGTTTACAAAAGAAATCTTTGTTTCACTTGCAAAAAAAAAGTTTGTAATGGTTACTAAAAAAATCTGTGGAATACAAAATTACTAAAAAATTTTTAGTAACCTGTTGATTTTTTTTTTTTTTTACTGTGCATTTCCTCTCATGTAGGACCGATGTTCATGAAGAACCTAGAAAAAGTAGACAACCCGTGATCAATGGAAAATTAAAAGGGGAAGTTTTAAGCCATTTGCATAATTGTTCGGTCCTTGCATCCAGTGATTTCCCTTTATTTTTTTACCTGAAGACACAATGTCTGGGTAATACTTCAAATACTGGATAGTTCAAATGCGGTTTTGGCAACAGGCGACACACTTCTGTGAGACTACGATGCAGAAGTTTGTAACCATACTAAAAAGAATGCTTCGAAAAAGGCGGCAAGTATGTTTAAAGATAAGATATATAATTGGATATTTCATAATAAAAATTTTATCGAATAAGATTTTGTAGTTTGAGCGTGTATGCGGCATTGTACTTTACTTTTCAAAAGCCATCGTATTAATTCATTAGAAATCGTAATTTTTAACTACCCCTTTTATAAACAAATAAAATTCCTTATTAGAGCTATGAAATTTAAGCGTACATTAAAAATTATATGATCAATATGATTTTTTAAACACTATAAATTTCCAAATCAAACAAATTACGCTGTCAGAGCGGCATTTTTATTCATATTATCAGAATACTTTTATACAAGCATCGGCCCCCTTAATACAGTACATTTCAATATAAACCTTCGCCGAAAAATATTCATAACTCTTATATTACAGTGCAAAAAAAAAAAAAAAAATTATCGATAAAATTTTACAAAAATCGCTGTCGCAGCGGCCCATTTAATGAGAATATTCGGATGTTTTACCTAAGCTCTCACTCATATGCTAAAAAAAACTTATGTATGAAGATTGATTCAATTAAACTTCCCGTTCTTTTGGATTACAGCGCACCTGTCACGATTGAACATAGTCTGAGACATTTGCATGTAAATATTTGATTAATTCTACACATAAATCCATATACTTTTCAAAAAAGTAGACATACAAACAGACACACATTTCCTATAAAAAGTTTTTCGTGAACTCTGAATCTTAAACAGGTAAATCAATCGAAAACCGAAAACCGAAAAACTGAATTTTTTCCTATTAAAACATTTTTTCTGTTATAAGTAAAATAATGTAAAAAGAAATCAACATCATATTCTAAAAATTCATTACCTGATTAGCTATAGAATAGCATATATATATCTTTTTTCAGAATCTAATATACGTAGAGGAACTAAAACATAAATTGATTCCAAACAAATAGCCTTAAAATGACTAAAAAAAATCAAATATGGAATATAAAAATTAAATACATGCGATTGCATTCTGAGAATTTCTATTTTATTTTAATCCCATTTCTCGAGCGGTTGCAGAGCAATTCACGCGAAAAGGTAAGAAAAATTGAGGAAGTCTTTAAAGTTTTGATTAAAAGCAATTTATATCTAAGGCGAATTTTCACTATAACTTTTAGTATAGAATATAATTTCAAAACATTGTTTTTGAACTGAAAATGACCATGATTTATCATTCAAACAAAGAATGTCTTTATGTTATTATTTTTTTTAAAAAAAATTAGCTAGTGTTACTTAAAAAAATAACAATTTATTATTTTTCATAAAATCATTTCATTTCGTAAACGCATTTAACAATATGGCAAAAAGTTTTTATGGAATACGGCAAAGAAAAACCTGTTTAAATTACTCTGGTGTCACATTTCCTATTGTTGTACAATAAAAAATTTCCACCTTCTTTAAGAAAGATGGTATTATATATTGAGTCTATTAACTTGATATCTTATAGAGAATAATATATGAAGAAAAAAGAAAACTGTTTTATTTATATATCATTGTTTGGTTACGGCAACAGCTGCGGAAGTATTTGTTCTCCTATCCATCAGGATCTTCCTTTTATATTATTATAAAAGCCTGATAACTTAAAATATGAAAGTTCTTGTGTTTGAAGTAATAAAGCTACCAATTAATGAGTTCCTGAAGGCTAAAAATGTCAGTATTTTCCTTTTCTGTGGCTATTTTTTATTAAAAGAAAAAATCCCAGTCAGCTTGGCCTAGGCGGAGGCAGATTTCGAAGAGTGCTCATTTCAACAACAAAAAATAAAATATGATTAGAGATAAACCCAGTTTAACAGCTTTATTTGGCCGCTTTTGAAAGATTTTTAATTTCATTTTTCTGTAAGAACTGGTTTTATCAGAATCATCTTAGCGAAATTCGGCTCAAATGCCCATTTTGGCAACATATTTTGAAATATATTCTGACATTATTAAAAAATCAACCAATACGTACAAAATATAGTTCCTAAATAACAAAAAACTGTCAATTGAGTAAATTTGAGAGCAAAATTGAATTTAAGAAGGAATCATGAAATAACCAATCTGTTATTTGAATACATCCTCAATTCTTTTATCATGATCGCTTAGGGAAATTTTATGCAAAGGGTCCACTTTGACAGCTTTTTAAAAAATATATATCTTTAGCCTTTATCAAAACAACTGACCAATACGGCACATTAACACTTACTACATAACAGAACCTGTCAATTGGATGCATTTGAAAGCAATACTGAATTTAAAAATGAGTCAGAAAAACGCTAGTTTCTTATTTGAATATCACAATTTTTCAATCAACATCGCATCTGGATATTCTGTTCAAAGTACCAATTTTGGGAGCCTTTTTTAATATATATATTCTGCCTTTATCAAAAAACACGCCAATCCGGCACATTATATCGTTTCTAAATAAAAGGACCTGTAAATTGGATGCATCTGAGAGCAAAAATGGATTTAAAAATGAGTCAGAAAAAAACGCAATTTGATATACTTCCTCAATTTGCAATCACGATCACTTCTGGAAATTCTTTTAAAAGTATTCTTTTTGGAGCCTTTAAGCAGCCTTTTTGAAATAGATTTTACCTTTATCAAAAAAAAGGACAATACGTCACATTATATAGTTTCTAAATAAGAGGACTTGTCATGTGGATGGGTTAAAATGAAAAATGAAATTAAAAATCAGCCAGACTATAAGCAGTTTGGATTTGAGGTTTTTTTTCTAACTTCTATTATTGTTTAATTTATTTTTGCTATAAGAATTGGCCCTACGAAAAACTTGTTAGCATAAAACTTGTAGATATTATTGAGAATATGTAAAATAAATTTAATTATATTTGATAGCTTAAGAATTGACTAAGTTATGTATTTTTGTCTTTTTTCACCCCCCCCCCCTTTTTTTTTTCTTTTCGTTTTTATATTTTTTAATCGGTAAAAGTTGGTGTACGGAGGTGTACTAAATTAAAAAGAAAAACTAAAAAGAAAAAGCAAGTAGACTGTAAATTTAATGGAATGTTTATTTTTCTAAGAGTCGCTGCTTGATGCAGCATTAGAGCTTGTTGCTAAGAGACTGTTTCTCTCAATCCACTGCGTCACACAACACGTGAGCAGGGTTACAGTAAATTGCCGATTGGCGTATAATTGGCGTGGGCTGTGTTTGTCGCCAAGGCGATGTTACAAGAACACAATACAGAAGCGGAACATCCCGCCCGGCGTTGAAATATTTTTATATTTCAAGATACATATGCAATACAAGTAATAATACAATATGATACAGATTATAAGCAAAAATAAATAAATAAAATAAATAAACACAAATAATACATGAAAAATTAATACATAATAAAGCACATTTAAAGTTTAGGATCTATGATGTTGTCCTCAATGGGTAATATGCTTATTTTTGAAATAGGTCGTTTAAAATTACCCTTAGCGGTACGAACTTCAACTACCCTGACTATCCCGTCCGCGCCTGGGAAAACCTTATTAATGCGGCCTAGTGACCAAGTGCAAATGGGTAATTGTGAGTCCTTAAGCAAAACTAGCATTCCTGGCAGAATATTAGGCCTTTTAAATAGCCACTTGTTTCTTTCTTGTAACTGGCTCAGATAATTATTCTGCCAACGTTTCCATATTAACTGCGTTAATTTTTGAGTCCTTTGCCATTTATTTAGCAAATTATCTTTGACCTCACTTAAATTGGGTTCTGGAATTAAATTAAGAGGCTTTCCTATGAGGAAGTGACCAGGAGTCAACACCTGAAGATCGTCAGGATCTGTTGACAAAGGACAAAGTGGTCGCGAATTTAAAATAGCCTCTATCTGTGTGATAACTGTCAGGAATTCCTCGATCGTGAGATGAGCTGAACCCACAGCTCTTTTTAAGTGGTATTTGAAAGATTTGACTCCTGCCTCCCAAAGGCCACCAAAATTTGGCGCCCTAGGAGGGGAGAACTTCCAGTTAATACCTTCAGAAGCTAAAAAGTTCGAAACTTCATCACTCGTAACAAGTCTACGTAAATGTTTTAGTTCTGCTGAAGCCCCAACGAAATTTGTAGCATTGTCGCTAAAGATTACAGAGCTTTTCCCACGACGAGCGAAGAATCTTTTTAGAGTCGCTATTATAGCCTCGGATGTCAAATCTGAGACAAAATCCAAGTGCACAGCTTTAGTGACCATACATACAAATATGACAACATAGATTTTCTGAAAAGTACCCTTCCTTTGACCTTTATATTTTATTTCAAAAGTCCCACTTAAATCTAATCCCACATTTGAAAATGGGGAACTGGGCACTATTCTTTCAGGAGGGAGATCCCCCATCATTTGACTAGCCGTTATAGGTTTAATTTTAAAGCATTGTAAACACTCATGTACAATTTTACGCGCAATATTTCTGCCACCGAGAGGCCAATATTTTTGACGCACAGTGTTCAAAAGAGCTTGGGGTCCTACATGAAAATCTCGTTTATGATAATATTGAAAAATTAGTTTCGTCAAGCGACAGCTCGCCGGAAGTATAATGGGGTGTTTATGATCAAAATTCAAATTTGATTTTGCTAGTCTTCCTCCCACCCTCAATAAGCTATCTCCATCTAAAAAGGGATTTAAGAATTTTAACTTACTTGCGCGATAAACCGAAGATCCCGCTTGGAGGGCCGAAATTTCATTTTTGAAATACTTTACCTGTTCATTTTTTATTAAATAAACCTCTGCCTTTCTTAATTCCTCCAGCAATAGAGGGCCGGTTTCAGATGTTGCTTTTTTACATTTATGTATGAATCTGAAAATATAAGCTAAATGTCTAATTAATTTTTGGAAATTATTGCTAAGATTAATTAAATTATCACAGAAATTAGAGTCATTATGAATAGCGAATGTCAAGTTGCTGGGAACTTTAAGCTCACTAGAATAATGTTCATCTTTAATGTCACTTATATTAGAGTCAGTTTTTGCTATTGTTTCTTCAAGAATTGAAAGAGGCGGGCCATGCCACCACAACTGGTTAGAAGACAGGTTTTCCACACTTGCACCTCTTGATATCAAGTCAGCTGGATTGTGTTCTGACGGAATATGAAACCATGGAAAGTTCTTAGTTTGTTCCTTAATTTGCACAACGCGGTTTCCCACAGACGTTTTCAGGAGATGAGGAGCAGTGTCTATCCAAGCTAAAGCCATAGTTGAATCAGAAAACAAATTGACTGAAGCTACTTGTTTGTCTAATGAATTTAAGACCTTGTTAGTGAGTTTAGCCAGAAGAAGACATGCTGACATTTCGAGACGTGGCACTGTTATTACTTTGGTTGGACACAAGCGGGATTTACTACATAATAAGTAACTGATGGTTTCACCAGAATTAGATGTTTGCATGTATATCACTGCGCCATAAGCCTTGGAAGACGCATCTGCGAAACCATTTAGCACCACTGATTGGTTCACAGCTAGGAAGCATCTTGGTACTTCAATGGATTCCAGTTCTTTAAGACTTTCGAGGAAGGTTTCCCATAGTTTGGCGACATGAGAGGGCAGCTTCTCATTCCACTCTATTTTAAGAAGCCATAGCTCCTGCATGAATATTTTTGCTTTAGCAATCACTGGCCCTAAGAGACCGAGAGGATCATAAATGCGGGCAATTTGCGAAAGTACATCTCTTTTTGTGAAATCACTCTTTGTGTTGATATTAACTTTATACCTAAACGTATCATTGAAACTGTTCCACACCATCCCTAATGTTTTAACAGTTATTTCTTCAAAATTTCTGTCCAGGGGAAACATGTGATTATCAGTAGATTGGACCTCATTGGTACACCATTTGTGTAAAACCATCCCTCCCTTTAGGAGGAGTTCAGTTAATTGCGATTTCATTAATCTGAATTCTTCTAAATTGGATGAGCCCGATAGGCAATCATCCATATAAAAGTCCTTCAAAACAATTTTCGATGCTAACGGGAATTCCTATCTAGAGCTAATTGTTGTAATACTTTGGTGGCTAAGTAGGGAGCACAAGATGTTCCATACGAAACTGTTGTTAGCTGAAATACCTTAACCGGGGATGACATACTGTCTTTCCACAAAATTTTTAAATATTTGTACTGGGATGGATTTATTTCTATCATCCTAAACATTTGTTTAATATCCGCAGTAAAAGCATAAATATGCTTTCTAAATCTAATTAATATCGAAAAAAGATCATCTTGCAGAACTCCACCCTTACATAATAAATCGTTCAAAGATTTTCCGTTGGTTGACTTGGCACTAGCGTCAAAAACGACGCGTAGTTTTGTGGTTTTACTAGAGGGTCGTAAAACGCCGTGATGTGGTAAGTAATAGCCATCATTAAAGTTCGTGTTTTCTTTTATTTCATGCATGTGATTTAAATCTCTATATTCTTTAATAAATTCTGTGTATAAATTTTTCATAACAGGATCTCGATCTAAACGTTGCCACAGAGAATTTAATCTTTTCAAAGCAAGGTTTTTGGAATTTCCCAATTCGGGTTCTAAAACCTGTGGTTTAAACGGCATCATGACCACAAACCTACCATCCGGTTTTCTGAAGTGCGTTTTATCGAAGTGATCATTACAATATTCTAATTCTTCACTGTTACAGGGTTTTAAATTTTGCACTTCTTCAATTTCCCAAAAAGACTTCAAAGTGTCATTAAGTAAATCAAGATTTTTTGTTAAGAAACAATAATTAGTATTATTATTATTTACTGTTTTGTCATAAATACAACCAGATACAATGTAACCGAAAATACTTGATTGCAAATATAAATTATTGCCTAACTTTATTTTTTCTTCATTTAAAAGAGAAAAATACAGTTCAGCACCGATAATTATCTCCACACTGCTTGGAATGTTAAATTTTTTATCCGCTAAACAAATATTTGCTGGAATTTTTAAATCTGATATGTTTATCTTTTTCGAGGGCGTGAAGTCACAAATGTTTGGAACGATTAATAACTCAATATCATAACTGGCACTATTCATTTTATTTGACAACTTTGATTTGAGTCTAGATTTAATGTAAATAGGCAATTTATTTATTCCACTTACAGGAATATTTATTTTCTCCTTTTTCAAGCCTAATATTTGTGCTGCTTTAAATGTACAAAAACAATTCTGAGATGCGGAATCTAATATTGCCCTGAAAGGAATTTTGATGCCATTTACATCTGTCAAATAAATTATTGCAGTGCTAATTAAAACAGATTTATTATTATTTTCATACGAAAAAAATGAATGAGCAGTAGTTTCGTTTTGTGATAAATCTTCCGAAACAAAATTGCTATTTATTGTTTCATGTATTGGGAGATTGTTTATAGGATTGTTTACTGGTGTTGTATAATTATGTAATGATGAATGATGGCTTGCGCTCTTGCAAACATGACAAGTGCTTTTTGAATTACAATAATTAATGAGGTGGGCTGAACTTAAACATTTGAAGCAAAGTTTATTTTTCTTAACAAGGTTAATTCGCTCACTTAACTTCATATTTTTATATTTAACACAATGATATAAGGGGTGGTTTTCGGTTTTACAAATTACGCAACATTTACTTTGAGGTTTGTTTGTTTTTATGAATAAGGATTTTGCAGTATATTTAGAGGATACATTAGAACTTATACTATTTAAGATTTGACATCTTCGCTCAAGAAATTCTAAAAATTCATCAAAATTAGGCACTTTATTATCCTTTAATGTTAGTTCATACTGTTTACGAGTTTCGTTATCTAGTTTATTTAGAATAATATTCAGCAAAATTGCGTTCGAGAAATTATCTCTATCATACTTTAAGATCTTTAAAGCCCTTAAATTTTTCTTAACGTTATCCAATAAAATGCGGAGATCCTTAGCGGATTCCTGTTTAATTACACAAAGATTTAAAATATTCTTTATATGACAATCTACCATAACTCTTTTATTCTCGTATCTTTGTTCTAACGCATTGAAAAGTGAAACATAATTTTCATCTGGTGTAAGCAAACTCCTCGCTTCACCAGTCAAAGCAGAACGCAAATAAAATAATTTTTCATTATCTTTTAAATTTGAATTATCATTAATAAGCTCGTAAATGTACTTTTAAATACGGACCATTCTTCAATTCTGCCACTAAAAACCGGCAATATGACCCTAGGTAGCTTAATGCTAGACGTTTTAGCTTGGTCCTGTTCAATAGATTTTTTATTAGAATCAGTATTTTCATAATAAGCATTAATAGAGGATTTTACGCTTACCTCTAGTTTTAGAATATCCTCGTCCAGTTGACTCAGTATTTTTTCAGTTTCTTCCAACTTTTCTTCCTCTATTATTCTATAATATTCCAGTTTAAGAGCTTCAAACTTTTCTTCAGTTTTCGACAGTAAATCCAGGTGGGCTTTCCATTCGGATAAATTAAATGTTTTTCCATCAGTTGCGTTAAATATCCTGGTGACTTCGGCCTTGATATTCCCCCGCCTTCTGTTCAATGCTTTTATCTCAGTTTCCGACATTATTCATCTTGTTGACGAAATTCGATAAATTCAATATTTAATTCAATAGAAAAGACACTGATTCGTTCATACCTCCGGGTCGCTAGGACCAAATGTACGGAGGTGTACTAAATTAAAAAGAAAAACTAAAAAGAAAAAGCAAGTAGACTGTAAATTTAATGGAATGTTTATTTTTCTAAGAGTCGCTGCTTGATGCAGCATTAGAGCTTGTTGCTAAGAGATTGTTTCTCTCAATCCACTGCGTCACACAACACGTGAGCAGGGTTACAGTAAATTGCCGATTGGCGTATAATTGGCGTGGGCTGTGTTTGTCGCCAAGGCGATGTTACAAGAACACAATACAGAAGCGGAACAGTTGGTCCGATCAAAAACTTGTAAATACGAAAGTTTTAGATAAGTTTAAGAATATTTATAAAAAAATTAGTTGGATTTGATATCTTGATAATTAATGAAGTTATGAATTTTTTTTCTCCCAAAAACCCTGTTTTTTTCGTCCGTTGAGTCCATTTCTAACTTTATTAAAATCTGTCATGCTTAAACATTTTGCCTATTTTTTAGAAGTAACATAAAATTTAAAGTGATTCGGTATCTATTTTAGTTTAGAAGTTATCGCGTTTTTTCGGTTTTCACAAAAACTCTCCCTATTTCCACCCCCTTGGTTCGATTTTGGTCATTCACAAACTCGACTAAGATTTTATACCCTTTGATTTTATATATCAGTTTGGAAAAGATTGGAGCAGAATTATAGAAGTTATTGTGTCCAGAAGAAAGTGATAGATAGATATATAGATATATAAACTTTTTTACTAATGGTAGTTTTGGGGTCTAGAGGTCATGATCGGTGTAGATCTACAAAAATTTTCAGAAATTCCAACATAGCAGCGATTGCAATAGGTAGTATTTTATACGAAATCTTCCTAATTTCATACAAAATCTACCTAATATAAAAATTCAGCATGAATTCCTTAAATAATAATTTCATTCTATTAAACCTGAAGCCAATGTTTCGAGCAATTGTAAAGCAATCCAAGCGAAAATGCAAGACAAATTATAAAATGCGTTTAAAGCTTTGCTTAAACGCACTTTGTTTTTAAGTCCAACTTTTGTCTGTACTTTTAGTATAAATATAATTTCAAAACATTGTTCTTGAGCTGAATTCTAGACAAGATTTACCATACGATTTTGTTTCCTTTATTTTACTTAATTTAAACAAATTAGCTAAAATCATTAAAAATAATAATAGAATTTATTATTCGTTGATAAATATATTTTACTTCATTAACGCATTTAATAAGACAAAAATGTTTTATGAAATACGGAAAACAAAAACTTCTTTAAATTACTAAGATGTCTCTTTAGTATTGTTGTACAGTAAAGAATTTCCACCTTCCTTAAGAAAGATGTTATTGTATATTGCCTCTATTAATTTGCTATCGTATTGAGAATAATAGATGATGAAAAATAAAACTATTTTCTTTATATATCATTGTTTTGTTACGGCAACAGCAGCCGAAGTATTTGCTCTCTTATACATCAGGATCTTCCTTTTATATTATTATTGAAAGTGTTTGATAAAAAACATGATACCCTAAAAAGATGAAAATATTTTTGTTCGAAGTAGTAAAACCATCAATTAATACTTTGTTGAAGGCTAAAAATATTAGTATTTTTCTTTCTTTTTCTATGGCTATTTTTATTAAAACGATATTAAAAACAGCCTGAATTTCTTAAATAATAATTTCATTCTATTAAATTTCGAGACAATTTTTCGAACGATTGTAATGTAATCTAAATGAAAACGTAAGAAAAAAATTAGAAACATGCACGTAAAATTTTGCTTAAACGCACTTTGTTTTTTATCTATAACGTTATCTTTTTTTATCAATTAAGTCCAATATTTATGTATAATTTTAGTATAAGTATAATTTCAAAACATAGTTTTTGAGTTGAATTCTACAAAAGATTAACCATACGATTTTGTTTCCTTTATTTTGCTTAATTTACACAAATTAACTAGAATTATTAAAAAAATAATAATACAATTTATTATTTCTTGATAAAATCATTTTACTTCGTAAGCGTATTTAATAATACAACAAGAAGTTTTTATGAAATATGGAAAAGAAAAACTTTTGTAAATTATTCCGGTGTCACCTTTAGTATTGTTGTACACTAAAGAAATTCCCCCTTCCTCAAGAAAGATTATATTATATATTGAATCTATTAACTTGCTATCTTAGAGTGAATAATAGATGATGAAAAAAAGAAAAGTATTTTCTTTATATAGGGGAGAGGGGGGCACCTTTGAACTGGGGGCACCTTTGAACAAGCTATATATTTCTCTTTAAATAAATTATTCTTTTAAAATATAGATGGCAGCACATTACAACAGCTTCAAAGAAATAAGGATTCAAAACTGCATCATTTTGTATGCACGATATTGTCTAAGCAAGGTATGTATTTGTTTCCCTCTTGAATCTAAACTTCTGAAATAATAGTTGTAAGCTTTTTGTTCATAATTTTGTGTTCCTGAAATTTCAGTTTATTGATAAATACTTACGTAAGGATGTTAGCTTTAATATGTAAACTTTGTTTTATTTAATTGCTTAAGCCTAATTGAGTAAATAGTTGAAAAGCTAAACTTCATGTGATGGGGCACCATTGAACAGAAAAGTTGGGGTACCTTTGAACAGAAAAGCTGGGGCACCTTTGAACAGAAAAGCTGGGGCACCATTGAACAAAAAATTTGGGGCACCATTGAACGTTTAAAACTATTAAGAAAAGTGTAATGAATGCATCTAAGTATTACTATTTTTGGATTCTTTTAAAAAGAAATGTGAAAAGACATTAATAAACAGTAACCTGATATTAATGTTATTCTGATACAGGGCTTCCAGATACTGCGCATCAAGTGTAGAAACTCACATAGCTTACTAGAAATAATGCTTTTTGTTTTGGTTTTTAACAAGAAAAATTATTCATTTTTAAACATATAAATTTCCTATTGTAAATTTTATTAAGATTTTTTAAAAAATGCATAAAATAGTTTAAATAAAAATGTTTTGTTTATTTTTAATTTAAAATTTAATTAAATTTTAGTTAACCTATTTTAATTATGAATGTCCATTTACTCTAAAATATTAAAAGTTGCTTTTAGTTTTAAATATGAAAAAAAAGAATAAACTGTGAAGCTCTGCACATTTGTATAAGGGTATTTGCATAATTTATACATTTATTAAGGGATTTTTATTATGCTGTGTTATATTTCCATTTTCATAAACAAAGCAATTTTTAATGCAATATTTGCTTTTGTTTTTATCCTGAATATGTTCATAAATATAGAGAATACACTTGACACTAATAATTACACATTTTCAGACTTTGAACTATACATTAATATTCACAAAGGTCAGCAGATCTGCTGACATTGTAACATTACTTTTAATTGCAACTATTTTTTTCTAGAATGTTTCTATTTTTCCTATGTATAATTCTTTTTTCTTTGAAAATGTTGACAGTATTTATAGTCATCTATCATCATAGTTTTTTTTATTATTATTTATTTTATTTTATTTTACAGGAAAGCAACAAGATGGTTAGAAATTATGTAAAAATCGTACAGAGCCAAGCATATTAGAAGAGGATATGGAAAAAGCTGTGAAAGCTGTGATAGAACAGAAAATGCCATTGAGGCATGCAGCTGATATATTTGGAATTAAGCACAGCTCACTATTTTATAGAGTAAAGAAAGCCAAAAATACAGATGAGGAAATTATTAATGATATTGCATCCAAGAAATATTCGACAAAACACACATTTCATATGAAGAATACATTTTAAAGTGTTCCAAAATTAATTATGGTATGACTTACCTTATGATAAGACAGCTGGCATTTCAATATGCAGAAAAGATTGGTTGTTCGTTTCCTTTAAATTGGAATAAAAACAAAAAAGCTGGCATTGACTGGATGAAGGGATATATGAAACGACATGTTGGATTATCCTTACGAAAACCTGAGAATACAAGCTTATCTCGAAGTACAAGCTTTAATAAGCATAATGTTGCATTATTTCAGGAAAACTTAGCTGCAGCGTTGAAACTGCATCCATTTTCTGCAGACAGAATCATTAATCTTGATGAAACGGGGGTGACAACTGTCATGCAGGCTCCAAATGTTGTTGCTAAAATGGGTGCTAAACGGGTAGGACAAGCAGTTTCTGTGGAACGTGGAAATTTAGTATCAATGTGTGGGATTATTACTGCTTTGGGCAATACAATTCCTCCAGTATTTATATTTCCTAGAGCTCGAATGCACGAATCCT
Source organism: Maratus speculifer (assembly GCA_964019185.1). Classification (NCBI taxonomy): domain Eukaryota; kingdom Metazoa; phylum Arthropoda; class Arachnida; order Araneae; family Salticidae; genus Maratus; species Maratus speculifer. The sequence goes on from OZ025291.1 coordinate 81,334,492, forward strand.
TATTGTATGGAGCCCCAATTGGAAGTTTGGGTTTGACAAATAGGCCCAATAGTGGATGGATGACAGCTGCTTTATTTATAAAAACTCTCGAGCATATCCAAAAGCATACAAGATGCACAAAAGACGACCCGATTCTTGTGGTGATGGATAACCATGAAACACATTGTTCTCTTGACGCCATAATTTATGCAAAAGAACACGGTATTATATTGCTAACAATCCCCCCACACTACTCCCACAGATTGCAACCTCTGGATGTAGCAGTGTTGGGCAGCTTCAAATCAAAATTTATAGTGGCATTCAATGACTGGATGATAGCAAATCCAGGGCGCACAATAACAGTTCACGACTTAGCAGGTTGTGTGTGACAAAGCATATACGCATTCATTTACAAAAGCCAACATTATTTCTAGTTTTTCTAAAACAGGAATTTATCCATTTTCAACAACAATTTTTACGGAAGATGACTTTGAGCCTTCATATGTGACCGATAGACCAGTGTCTGAAATTCCATGTTCCCCAGAAAAAATTGCCCACAATGATCATGCAGAAAATGAAGTAAGCCCTAAAGCTTCCACTTCTATTAATCCAGAACATATCAGGCCCTATCCAAAAGCCCAGCCACGAAAAAATATTCGGGGTGGACGTAAGAGAGGACGATCCAGAATACTGACTTTGACACCTGAGAAAAATATAATTGAAGCTGAAACGAAAGCACGTCTAACCAAGAGAAAAAAATGTAGTTCTCCTTTTCCAAAACAAATCCACAAGAAATTTTTTGTTGATTCAAGTAGTGATGAAGAAGGAACATTTTCCTTGCATGATGAATCTGACTTAAAAAAATTATTTACCAAAACCGAAGATAAAGAAGAAAAGATGCTTGTTCTAGATGATTTACACGTAAATGATTTCATTTTAGTACAATTTCACACAAAAAGAACTACTCTTAATTATATTGGTAGGATTGAAGATCAATTGCTTGATAAAACAGAATTTAAAGTGAAATTTCTTTGTAAAAGATAAAATGAAAAGTTTTATTTTCCAGAGGTACCGGATATTAGATTGGTGAATTTCCAGGATATTGTGAGAAAGTTGCCTCAAACAAATATAACTAGAGCAACACGTCGAACTGTTTCGACGATTAGCTTTGACATCAACTTTGATGGATATAAATTTTGCTAAATAATAAAAAAATAGTAATTTCAGTAAGATGTAGTTGTTTATTTTTATTCATATTATTTCCTATTTCTGAAAAATATGCAGTTTTCTATAAAAATTCTTAATATTTTCATATTTTATCCATTTTTTCAAAGGTGCCCCTTACTTTGTTTGAACATAAATCTTTCAACTTTTTAAAACCTCATAATTTATTTAATTTATATGGAAAACCTTTAATTTTTGGCTCATATAATAAAAAAATGCATTCTTTTTTATTAAACAGTACTTAAAGTGCAATAAATATAATTTAAATAAGAAATATATTGATTTTTGAAAAAATTGTTCAAAGGTGCCTCCCTCTCCCCTACCATTGTTTGGTTTCGGAAAGAGTATACGGGGTTACGGAAAGTACTTTGGTTACGGAAAGTATCTGCTCTCCTATCCATCAGGATCTTGCTTTTATATTATTATTGAAAGTTGTTGATAAAAAACCTGATATCTTAAAGGATAAAAATATTTGTGTTTGAAGTAATAAAACCAATAATTAATGATTTGTTAAAGACTAAAAATATCAGCATTTTTCATTTTCTGATCTGTAACTCTTTTTTTTTTTTTTTTTGTTAAAATGACTTTATAAAAATAGCCTGCATTCTAAAATAATAATTCCATTCTATTAAACTTGCAATCTATTTTTAAAGCGATTGTAAAGTAATCCAAACGAAAAGGTGCAAAAATTGATGAAAATGCGCTTAAAGTTTTGCTTAAACGCACTACGTTTCTAAGTCCAATTTTTATCTATAACGTTTATTAGCCTCCGATGCAATTTTTTCAGACAATCTAAAAAGTGTCGTGTCAAAAATTGTGGCCCACTTTTACTTACCTATCATACATAGTATAGGGTAAGTCTTGCAATCGTTTTGAAAATCGAAAAAAAAAATGACGGATTTACACGTTTCAGATGTTGAAGATTCCGAAAAACATATTTTTAGAAAAAAAAATTGTCTGTTTGTCTGTAAACTCCCTATCTCACGAACAAATAGAGGTAGAGACCTAAAATTTTGTATGTACTTAGTAAGTAAGAATAAGACAAAGCCTATTTAATATCAGTAACCTCGATTATCCGGAACTATTTTTTTCGGACTCTCGAAAAAATCGTTCTGATGAAATGTATATAAAAATTTTCGATTATTTTTATTTTAAGGAAAGAAAGTAAACGGCAATAAAATAACACAAATTTTGCATCAAGAACGAAGTCAGTCGGATTGATAGTTGCCGAGATATTTGTAATCCTGTTTTCCACATTCTTCGATTTTTCATCACCCTGTATTTTCTTCAAATTTCAATTCAAAGATATGTTTTAATTGGAAATGAGACGCTTAATCTGACGCAGTAAACTGTTATTTAATATGATTATTGTTTTTGGAGATCTAAGGATGTTTCTTTTACGCATTCCGGTACTACTTGTGTAGTTTGGTATTTTACATAATTTGTCGAAATGGGTTCATCAGCAATTCATTAATGGAACATTACTATGTATATTAAGAATATTTAAATATACGTTTAAATTTTGTTTTGGAATTGCAATGCATTTTATAAATAGTTTTCACATATTTTATTTTCACATATTATATAATGCATATCCATGATGGGTAAGTATCACGGTGGCCCCCAACTACTAGTTTCGTAATCTGGCCGTTAAAACGAGACATTCATAAAATTTTATTGTTAAAACGCATTTCCTTTTTCTCAGAGTCTATAAAAAAGCTTTTAAACTGAAGAAAAAATCAGTTTTTGATGAATCTAGTCAATGAAGAAGTAGCACGTCAATTTGTATCTCTTTATTATTCCGCAATTCCAATGTCTCAGAGAAAAATTGCTTATCAATTGGGTATGTCACGCCGTTCTGTTTGCTATTATATTGATTAAACACAAGAAAAATGAAGTCAGTTCATTGCATTCTAAACGGGGTCGCCCTTCTAAAAAACCTCTATCGATTTTTTTTTTTTTTTTTTTTTTTTTTATCAGAGGCGAAATTGAATTCTGCAATGGCAGAATCTACATTCAACTTGTTATAAATATAACTTCAAAACATTGTTTTTGGGCTCAATTCTAAAGAAGATTTATTATACGACTTTTTTCTTTCTTTTTCTTAATTTACAAAAATAAACTAGAATTATTAAAAAAATAATAATAGCATTTATTATTTCTCGATATAATCATTTTACTTCTTTAACGTATTTACTAATATGACAAAAAAATTTTATGAAATATCGAAAAGAAAAACTTGTTGAAATTATTCCGGTTTCACCTTTAGCATTGTTGTACACTAAAGAATTTCCTCCTTCCTTAAGAAAGATGCTATGATATATTGAGTCTATTAATTTGATACTTTAAAGAGAATAATAGATGATGAAAAAGAAAACTATTTTCTTTATATATCAATGTTTGGTTACGGCAACAGCTGCAGAGGTTATTTGCTCTCCTATCCAACAGGATCTTCCTTTCATATTATTATTGAAGGTATTTGATAAAAACCTGATACCCTTAAAGATGAAAATACTTGTGTTTGAAGTTATAAAACCTCCAATTAATTATTTGTTGAACGCAAACATATCAGTATTTTTCTTTTATTTTCTGTGGCTATTTTTCTATTAAAACGATATTAAAAAACAGCCTGAATTCCTTAAATAGTAATTTCATTTTATTAAATTTTCCGCCTATTTTTCAAGCGATTATAAAGCAATCGAAGCGAAAGAGTAAGAAAAATTGTGGAAAATGCGTTTAAAGTTTTGCTAAAACGCACTGTGTTTCTAAGGAGAATTTTTGTCTATAAAAAATATAATAAGTTAAACTGGCGTATATCAACAGAAATGCAAAAAAATATTTAAAAAACTATACAATAAATTAATTGCTCAAGGCCTTTCGAAAGAACTTAATCTTTCTTCGTGAGGCGGAAGAAGACGTGCGTGTACTATGAATGTAGGATCATGACATAGTTGAAAGAATATCATGCTGCTACATTCATAATAGAAGCATGTCTTTTTGAGCCTGACGAAGAAAGACTAATTGTAAAATTAATTTATTGATTGGTGATTTAAAGAATTTTTATTCACTTTTGTCTATAACGTTTATTATAAATATAATTTCAAATCATTGCTTTTGAGCTAAATTCTACACAAGATTTACCATACGATTTTTAGCCTTTATTTTTTTTAATTTACGCAAATTAGCTAGAGTTATTAAAAAAAAAAATAACAGAATTTATTATTTCTTGACAGAATATTTTTACTTCGTAAACCTATTTAATAATATGACAAAAAGGTTTTATGAAATACGGAAAAGAAAAACATGTCTAAATTATTCCTGTGTCACATTTAATATTGATGTACACTAAACAATTTCCCCCTTCCTTAAGAAAGATGATATTATGTATTAGTCTATTAACTTGCTATCTTATAGAGAATAATAGATGAAGAAAAAAGATAACTATTTTCTTTATATATTATTGTTTGGTTACGGCAACAATTGCGAAAGCATTTGCTCTTCTATCCATCAGGATCTTCCTTTTATATTATTATTGAAAGTATTTAATAAAAAATAACTGAAACCCTTAAAGATAAAAAATATTTGTGTTTGAAGTAATAAAGCCACCAGTTAATAATTTGTTGAAGGCTAAAAATGTCAGTATTTTTCATATCTGTGGCTATTTTTTATTAAAATGATATAAAAAACCCAGCCTAAATTCCTAAAATAATAGTTCCATTCTATTAAACTTGCAGCTGATTTTTCAAACGATTTTAAAGCAATCGAAGCGAAAAAGTAAGAAAATTTGAGAAAAATGCCTTTAAAATTTTGCTTAAATGCACTATGTTTCTAGATCTAACCACTAGGTTTCTAGAGCATTTAAACCTAGTGGTTAGAGCACTAGGTTTAAATTCTCTAACATGGTAACCTATGTTAGATAAACATAGGTTTATCTAACACCTGTGTTTCTAGGGGTAACATAGAGGTTTCTATGTTATCTCTTTATTGAGGTAAAGTGACCTCAATATATAAGGTCAACTTTTGTCTATAAGGTTGAATATAAATAAAATTTCAAAACATTGTTTTTGAGTTGAATTCCACACAAGATTTACTATACCATTTTTATCCCTTTATTTTTTTTATTCACACAAATTAGTTTTTGGAAAAATAATAATAGAATTTGTTATTTTTTTTATAGAATCATTTAATTCGTAAACTTATTAAATAATACGACAAAAAGTTTTTATGAAATATGAAAAAGAAAAACTTGCATAAATTTTTTCCGGTGTTATCTTTCGTATTGTTGTACTTCTAAATAATTTCCTTAAAAAATTTCCACTTTCCTTACGAAAGATGATATTATATATTGAGTCTATTAACTTGACATCATTTAGAGAATAGCAGATGAAGAAAAACTAAGACTATTTTCTTTATATATCATTGTTTGGTTACGGCAACAGCTGCGAAGTATTTGCTATCCTAACTATATGGATCTTCTTTTATGTTATAGTTGAAAGTATTTGATGAAAAACCTGATGCCTTAAAAGATAAAAATTCTTGTGTTTGAAGTAATAAAGCCACAAATTAATAATTTGTCGAAGGCTAAAAATGTCAGTATATATATTAAAAAATCCTTCTGTTAAAACACCTAAATTTTATATAAGATCCTTTTGCTATTTTTATTTATTTATTTACATTTTTTAACAGCGAAATTTCCAGCGAAAACTTCTTAGGTGATGGTCATTATGTGAAGTCATTTTTGAATTCAGTGCTAAATAATACATTAAAATCAATTATTAGAAATTAAAAATAGAATCATCGAAGTCTTGTCTTATTTATTCATTTATGTTAGATATTTATTGTTATTTATAAACATACTTCATGTGCATTTTCAACATTAATTAACAGAATTCACTAACATAGAAAATTATTGCTTATAGTTTAATAAAATACCATAGATAACAACGTATAATAAAAGCATTTAAAAAAATACTTAAAGTAAACATTAATTTAATATTAATTTAAATCATTTAAATTAATTTAAACTTGGTGTATGCAGATTTTTAGTCTACATATACATTACGCTAATGTATGTGGCACAAAAATCATGATTATTTGTTTGTTGTTTAATGGCAAATGAAACACATCTTATGGGTTATTATGTAAAAGTCCCCTGGTAAGATTTATGCTATGGTAATTTGGATTTATTTATGTTTTGTTCCTTCACCGGAATTTTGGAGCTTCAAAATATCGTTATTTTTATTTTTTTTCTGTTCTTTCTATTTAAAAAATAAATAAAAGTCATGAATTTTTAACTTTTCATTTTCAAATTAAAGTTATGCATTATAATTTAAATGAGTGAAAGGATTATATTTTTATATTTTAAATAATTAAATAAATAAGAAAAAATACCATGGGTATACAATATTTGGTGTTTATTACCTGCTCCAGCCTAGTATAAAAATACTGAGTTCTTGAGTTATCAGCGCAGATATCATACATGCATTACATTAGAGCGTTATTTTCCTGACGCCAATCTGGCGAAAATTCCGTTTTCAAATATCAGTTACATGCATATTTTAAAATTAATTTATATTATTTGAAAAAGGAAATAATAATTTAAAAACAGTTATTTAATAATTATAGAAGAAAACAATTTATATCATTTTTAAAAAGGAAATAAAAGTAAACAAACAGTTTATTAATACATAAATAACAATAGTCGGGTTACAATGTGAGGCACATATAATTGCTCTTTTGTTGCAATCGCGCAAATTGGGTAAGCATATGGCATCTGTGTATACTTCTCTAGCAGAATCTTTTAATTTGGCAAAAAATGAGCAATTAAAATAAATTATGAATAAAAGTAATATGAATTAATGCATTAAGGGAGACCAAACTGGTTGCGAAGAGCAACTAGTATTTTTTAAAAAATCATTCTTCTCTAGACATTTTATCCATTAAGTTTATTTTCGCCGATCTCGGAAACTGCATTTCTCCATTTCCGCTGTTAAATATTGTTATTTTATTCTTTTAACTATCACTATTGCATTTTATACCACTTCCAGGATTTTCAAAAAAATCCACATGCATCATGAGTCGCTATATATATGGTCAGCTTTAAATGAATATCATGCATTTTCATAATCAACATAATCTCGAAAACTAATTCAATTTTTTATATATATACATGTACAAAAAGAAAGTTAGTGCGTAAGAAAGATAGATGTTTTTACAGGAATTCACAGATAGATAGATAGACAAAGTTAAAATTAGGTACCTTGTAGTAAAGATAACATACTAAAAAAATGAGTTACCTTCGAAAAGCAAACTGTAAATTTTCATGTTCTGTAATACTCTTTTTTTTTTTTTTTTTTTTTTTTTTTTGTGTGTGTGTGTAATTATTATATTCCTCAGAAACCAAATATTTTTGTAATTGATAAGCACCTTTTTATGACACTAAAATTCTTTATAGTATCTTTAAATTATTCTTTAAAAAATGTTTTCCAAATTTTGTTCTTTTAAAAATTATTGGCCGTTCACTCAATAAATTTTATAAATAGCTTGTCATAATGTTTTTATTTAATCATTCATTTTTTTACTTCAAGCGTTGTTTAAGCAATATAAATAATAAGAAAATCTCACAAAACTTTAATGTTATCATGTCTCCCCCCCCCCCCTTTTCAAACTAGGGTGATAGGTTTAAAGCGATTCTGAAGTTTTCGCCAATAATATTTTCTTTATTAAAAAAAAATACTTTTTTTTATATCTTAAAAATTAAGATTGAATTAAAAAAAGTAAATCTAAAAAGACTATAAAAATACTTTCGTAAATCAGCTTTATTTGAAAAAGTTTCAAATATATTCTATACGTTTGAAATTTAAAATACATAATTATTACATAATTTTGTCGAGTTTTTTTAAATTTTATGAAACTCGGATGCATAGATCAATTACAGGGACAATCAAAAGTATTCCGTTACATTACGGTCAATGGGAAAAAATGTTTCAAATGCATTTTAATCGTGTTACACTCATGCGAACTTAATAAAATTTATATGCAACTATAAAGTACATATTATAATATACATCTTACATAATTTGTGGTGCAAAGAACATTTGTTATTGATTTACAAGGCCACACAAAAATATCCCATTACATAATGGTATAGGGAGAACATTGTTTGGTGAGCGTTTTAATTGTAATTATTTACAATTTTAGGAGATTGCTATATGAGAGTGATATTTTTAAAACTATGTTATCGTACGAACGCACCTCATTTGCTACGCTTCACGTGCAATTTCCAACTTGTTTAACATTGCAGTTAGTTGAAAGATCAGGAATTCGAAAAGAAAAATGTAATATTTCGGTATCGTGTTTAAGTGGATCCTCTGTAGCGGTAAAAAATAAAACTACTGCCTTGATCAGTAATAATTCGGGAGATTATAGTCGGGAGTTAGATTTCCTTATCATACCAAATATTTCGCAAATTATGCCCTTGAAATATATTAATATTTCAGAGCTAGGAATTCCAGAGTCTATTACTCTAGCTGATCCTGAATTTAATAGACCAGGGAAAATAGATCTTTTGCTAGGAGCTGAAGTATTTCTAGAATTGATAAAGGTGGGTCGTATGAAATTACCAAATTCTAAATTAATACTGCAAAATACGGTGTTCGGTTGCATAGTAAGTGGGAGTGTTTACGATTGTAACGATCAGGAACAAATACATTGTGGGTTAATTACTGAAACAGATTTAAATTTCGAAATGAAAAAATTTTGGGAAATTGAAAGAGTAGAAAAAAGTACACCATTGAGAAATACAGAAGAATTAGCATGCGACACCCACGTTATAAACACACATCAGAGAGATATAACGGGCAAATTCATAGTACAAATGCCGTTGAAAAAAGATCCTAGTTCTTTGGGAGAATCAAAGCAATTTGCGGAAAATAGATTAAATTCACTTTGGAATAGACTAGTCAAAAATCCAAATCTTTTAGAGTTATATTGCGCATTTATGGCGGAGTATAGAGTGTTAGGCCATATGGAGGAAGTAGAGAAAACAGATGAGCCAATACATGCGAATTATCTACCTCATCATGCTGTTTATCGCCCAGATAAAAGTTCTACAAAATTGAGAGTTGTCTTTAATGGTTCACATGCAACTTCATCAGGAGAATCCCTTAATTCCATACAGCTGAATGGAGGTGTCATTCAAGATGATTTGTTTAGCATAATACTTAGATTTCGTACACACCGCTATGCATTTACAGCAGATGTAAAAATGATGTATCGCATGATTATTATCGATAAAAGTCAACGTGATTTACAGCGCATAGTTTGGAAAGATTCTGTAAATGGTGAGATGAAATATTACAGACTATGTACAGTCACATATGGCACAACTAGTGCCCCTTATTTAGCCATGCGCTGCCTTAAACAACTTGGTATAGATGGTGAATCTCAATTTCCGTATGCTTCTGGTGTGATAAATCAGACTTTTATATGGACGATGTCCTGACTGGAGCAGCTGACCTAAAATCGGCTAAGAGACTGCAAATTGAACTTATTCAACTATTAAATACGTGCGGCATGAACTTCCATAAATGGTTTAGTAACCATCCAGAATTAATGGAGCCAGCCTGTAAAAATGAGAATTACACTTTTGAAAACATGAGTGAAACTAAGGCACTAGGACTTTGCTGGAATGCCAATGATGATACTTTTACTTTTAGTGTATCATTCAGTAAGCAAACCAAGGTAACTAAAAGAAGTGTGCTGTCAAATATTGCTCGCATTTTCGACCCCTTGGGTCTACTTGGACCAGTTGTGACGAAAGCAAAAATTTTCCTACAAAGACTGTGGATACTGCAAATTGATTGGGATGAAAATCTCCCTACAGCTGAGCTTGATGATTGGTTGCAGTTTTTAGAATCATTAAGAGCCATCAATAATATAAGTGCTGTTAGATACATTTTTACAAATAATCCAGTGCAAATTAAAATTTGTGGCTTTTCAGATGCTTCGGAGAAAGCCTACGGTGTGGCTATGTATGCTGTGTCTTCAGATTCTTCAGGAGAGCAATTTTCTCAGTTGCTATGCAGTAAAAGTCGAGTTGCACCAATCAAAACAATCACTATTCCTCGCTTGGAGCTCTGTGGTGCAGTTTTATTAGCCAAATTGATGAATAAGGTTGCCAAAACCTTAAAAGTTCCTAAAGAATCTGTTTACTATTATACAGATAGTACTATTGTATTATGTTGGATTCGAAAACAGCCGTGTGACTTAAAAACCTTTGTGTAATCACGTGTGGCTACTATTCAGAATCTTTCTGATATCAGTCATTGGGGACATGTGGCTTCTTCTGATAATCCTGCTGATCTTGTGTCACGAGGTGTAGATCCAGACAAACTTCTCCAGAGTAACTTATGGTGGAAGGGTCCACTATTCCTAACACAACAAACTGAACCTTCTTTAAATACTGTCGAACTTGAGCAAAATGATAAGGATCTATACAGAAGTGAACTTAAAAAGACTTTTTCAGAGACTTCACTTTTAATATCAGACTGTTCATTTTTTATTGACTATTTTTTGCAATTGAGTAATAATTATGCTAAATTAATAAGAATTCTTAGTTATGTTTTCAGGTTCATTCAGAAGGTCAAGAAGCCAAAAGAAGGTATTCAGGTAAGTTAACATCTGCTGAATTGAAGAAAGCTGAGCAGTTTATCATAAAATCTCTTCAAGAAAAAGAGTTCAGTTCTGAATTCACATTGTTATCTAAGGGTAAGGAGTTACCAAAAAATAGTAGATTGCTTTCATTAAATCCTTTCTTGGATAAAAATAATTTAATCAGAGTTGGAGGTCGTCTACAAAATAGCACGGTAAATTATGCCCAAAAACACCTAATTGTACTGCCCTCTAAACACAAATTAACAGAATTAATTATTGAGTTTTATCACAAAAAATATCTACATATAGGACCACAAAATTTACTTTACTGTGTTCGAAGAGAATTTTGGCCTTTAAACGGTAGGGCTATTTGCAGAAAAATTGTACATAAATGTATTACATGTTTTAGGGCCAAACCTAAATTGTTAGAGCAAATTATGCGAGAGCTCCCGAAAGAAAGAATAAATGTTGACTTTGTTTTTAATTGCACAGGAACTGAATTCTGTGGTCCATTTTTGATTAGATATAAAGGTCAACGTAAAGGTATTTTTCATAAAGTTTATGTTTGTATTTTTATTTGTATGGTAACAAAGGCAGTGCACTTCGAATTAGTTACTGATTTAACGTCTGAGGCTTTTATTGCCACATTAAAGAGGTTTTTTGCCAGACGAGGCAAACCTCGAAAAATTTTAAATGATAATGCAGGCATTTTTGTGAAGACTAATGTAGAGCTTAAAAGGCTGCATGAATTGGTAAACAAACCAGACCAGAACCTTAATAATTACTTGTTATCTGAAGGTATTGCTTGGGAATTTATTCCCCTTAGAGCTCCAAATTTTGGAGGTTTATGGGAATCGGGAGTCAAGTCCTTCAAGTATCACTTTAAACGTCTTGTGGGCAACTCTAAATTAAAATATGAAAAAATGTTAACTATAATTGTCCAAATTGAAGGTATCTTAAATTCGCGCCCGCTTACTCTCTTGAGTACAGATTTTAATGATTTGGAGGTCTTGACCCCGGGACATTTTTTTATTGGTCGCCCACTTAATGCCATTGCTGAATCTGACCTGAGTAATATTGAAGATAATAGACTTAACTTATGGCAAAAGACCACTAAAATGGTTCAGACCATCTGGAAAAAGTAGAAAAATAGTTACTTAAGTACATTGCAGCAAAGGCATAAGTGGATGATATCAAAAAACAACCTCAAAATAGGAGATATGGTTATAATAAAGGAAGATGATCTTCCAGTGTCTAAATGGTTATTAGGGAGAATTGTAGAGGCATTTTTTGGTAATGGTAATAGAGTTATAAATATAAAAACCCCAAATGGAATATATAAAAGAGCAGTATCCAAAATTGCTGTATTACCTCTTGAAAAGTAATTAAGTTTTTATAAGAAAGTGTACATTATTGTAAAATTTCTTTGTTTATTATGTATTATGTAAAATTGTTTAAATATTTGCTTGAATTTAACTTAACTGTGACTCACTTATATTGTATTTAATTGTATTGTTCTTTATATTTTTTACAATGGTTGTAATTGCAGTGTTTTAGTTTGAAACCCCCCTCAGAGGTTTCAAGAGGGGCGGTATGTTTGATAAAATGCTATTTAATTTCCTACTGGCTTTGTCACCTAGCAACCAAGATATACCTAATTATTTCAAAATATAAAAAGTTTTCTGTGCAAACGATAATTTGTGATAAATAAGGTACCCTGGGGTAATAACGCCAGGCGGGGTAATAACGCCAAGTGCTTATATTTTGCATAATTATGAAATAATGAAGTAAATAACACCCATGTGCTCTGCGCAGAAGGGTTTTGAGTCATATAAATCGCAAAAAACTGCTTGAAGTTAATTTTTTTAATTTGTAGGGCTTACCGCTTTTAGAAGCAACTAAAATTAATGCTTGATCTAAAATTTGCGAGATACGTTTTGTGATGTGAAGACTATGTTTTTATCCGGAAATACTTTGTTAATTACATAAATTTGTAGTGCATTTCATGTACTTTTAAAATGTTGTTGAAGATTTTGGATATCTTCTCGAGATAATTTGTAATTTAAAATGTACAGCGCAATAACTATAACGGGGTAATAACGCCAATCCTTGGCATTAATACCCGGGTTTATTCCCTACGGTAGCCTAGCTTCATCCTAAATACTGATTCAAATAAACACAGTTAAAACTGTGCAATGTTTCTAATAATTCTACTTAAGCGGTCCTTTTTAAGCAAAAAGAAGCTCACGGTCTGTATTCTTTTGCCTCATCTTCCCCCCCCCACACCATACCTTTATTTTTCTTACACTTTCACAAAAAATTGAACATTTTCAATAGCTTAGAATGCAATTTGTCAATTTCTAAGTTTATAGAGTTTGTATTTTTAGAATTGGGCAATCTACATGCAATTATTCCATCTTATTTCATAGCTTTGTTTGCATGGCGTTATTACCCATATAGGTGGGTAATAACGCCAAATAGCATTGGTCAAGAAATCGCGCCATTACTTTTTATGAATACATATCTATTAATTTTTTTTATTTTATATAGATAGTCAATGAGTTGCTTTATCAAATCATATATTTGTTTGAAAAATACAATCTAAAACTAAGCCGTGAAAATTGATAGAACCTTAATATGGCGTTATTACCCCAGGGTACCTTACATTATCTGTTTATTTCTTCAGTTTTTACCTAAGCTGTGTGAAATAATATTCTTTTTGTTTTTGAGTTTGATTAGAATGTTTTTTATGAGAATATGTGAAAAAATCTTACGGTTTTTATTGGAGTTGTGTTTTGTGAAATTATTAATGTTCGAAAGAACCTGAGTTGAGTTTACTCATCAGAATAAACTATTTAAAATGAGAGATGCGTATTTAATTTTGAGTTAAGTAAAATATTAATAAAATAAACTTTCGAAAAATTGAAATCTTCAAATATTGCTTCTGGATTCAATCAGCCCAAATTTTTCAATCAGTGGTGATAATAAAACATATTCGGATGTTCGGTTTCCGAAACACGCATGACAAAAAATAAGCAGCTGAATTGACTTCTTGTGATAATCGCCAATTTTTTTACTTGAGATTTTTAGAAGTCTGTGCAAAATAATCAATATTAATATTAAGGAACGAGGTGTTTTCAGATTTTTACTCGTTGCTATAACAATGGCGTTCTTTGAATCCATTTTAATTTTTAATTTTTATATATTTATATATATATATATATATATATATATATATATATATATATATATTTTTTTTCACAGTGAGAAGAAGATTCATCCTCGAAACGGCCATATGTGATATTTATGTGTCATTATGTTATACGTATTTGCGTGTTTAAGCGTTGTTAAAGGTTTTTAGCTTATGTATTTAATAAACAAATATTATTAAAAAAATCGGTTGTTTTTAAAATAATTTGATTACCGCCAATGAATAAACATTTTAGAAACAATTTACTATTCCTAGCAATTTTACAGTTGTTATGTTAAATTTTTATATTATCAAGAAATTGATGTTGAATTGTTTGTTGTACTACCATTTTAGCCTGCATTTTTTTGTGTATTATTTTATGATTTCACTAAATCAGCAAATTTTATGTATTCCTATGTTTTTGAATAAAATCATTTTAAACAACACTGTATTTTGCATTTTATATTTTCTTATTCATTTTATGCATTTGAAAACTTACTTTCATTAAAATATAAAGTTGAAGAAAGTTAGTAAATATTTTGAAGCTTATTGAACAAAATAGTAAGGATTTTCTCTCTTACCACACATAATTAACCAAAGTTTTAATTATAAGCAATTTCTAAATTTAAATATCTTGGTTTTCATTTGTATCATTTTTCAGAAATTACCAATCCCATTTTCAGCTCAATAAAGATTGAATTTTAGAAAAAAAAAATGTAATGGATTTTTATATAACAGTAGGAAGTAGCAGCTAAAATTTTATGATTTTAGATGTAGGCTTGTCGATTTTCGCTACGCATTGATGATCCAGTTAGGAAGCACGCTGTAATATACATACTAAGACTGTCAAATGCACTCCATTTAACCAATTATGTTTTTTTTTTTTTCAAATCGACAAGTATCTGAATTTGATTCTATGCAAGATTTTATTCACACTTGAATTTATTGCTAAATAGATAGAGTCCTAGGAATTTTTACGAAATGCGCAGATTCCAAAATTACCGATTTCTGAGGAATCGTATCGAAAAGGACGAAATAGGAAAACGGCCGGTTGCAAGAACCAATATATAAGCTGAAGATTATGTAAGGGTGGATTTTGAAGAGGAAAAAAAATAGAAAGCCCTAATTCCAAATAACCGATCAGTAATTAAATTCCCTATGTAAAATAATAACATAAATAGAGGGTCATTACACGATATTTTAAAGGGGAAAGCAATAATTACATAGAAAATCTAATAGACCGCCGCAGTCATCCTGATGACCAAAACCAAAGCTACAGAAAAATTTCATGGATAACTAAAGCAATAAATGAAAGTTCACCAAACGTAAATTTTCACAAGGAATTATGCTTAATGTCATAAATCATAAAGTCAGGAAATGCTTGTATAATGGTGATTAGAAATATCTATGCTAATTAATAGCACACGCAGATCAATAAAATGAAATCTCCAAAGCACAATCATCTGTCCAAAATATTAAAAAATTAAGGCGAACGGTAAGAAATGGCATGAAAAAAAATGGATACGTAAGAAAATAAATTAGTGATAAATATTAGTAATAATATTAATCTATAATATTTAAATGACAAATTGCTTTTTTTAACTAATTTTTTAATTCAGTTTTGCTCTCAAACGTATCCAATTGACAGGTTCTCTTATTTAAGAAATGTATAATGTGCCGTATTGGTCAGTTTTTCGATAAAGGCTGAATATATTTTTTTAAATAAGCTGTCAAAGTGGGCACTTCGCACAAAATTTCCCGAAGCTAGAGTGATTGAAGGATTGACATTGTAATCAAATAATAAATTAATTATTTTATGACTCATTTTTAAATTCCATTTTTCTCCCAAACGTATTCAACAGACAGTTTTTTCTTATTTAGAAGCTACATAATGTGCTGTATTGGTCGTCTTTTTTTTTTTTAACAAAGTCAGAATATATTTCAAAATAAGCTGTCAAAATGGGCATTTGAGCCGAATTTCGGCTAAGAGGATTCTGATAAAACCAATTCTTGAAGAATTTTTTTATTTTATTTTATTTTTTTTTTTTTATTTTTTTTTTTTTAAGCGGCCAAATAAAGTTGTTAGACTCGGTTTTCTTTAATACTATTTTATTTTTTGTTGTTGAAATGAGCACTCATCGAAATCTACTTCGGCCTATATGCCAAGCTGACATGGGTTTTAAGTTTTCGTTTTTATTTTTTATTTTTTATTTTTTTATTCTCAATAAGAGTTACTTCTATCAAAAACTTTTCAGCATAAAAGTTTTAGATAAGTTTAAGTAAATTTACAATAAATTTAATTGGATTTGATATTTTGAGTAGTGAAAAGGCTCAGAATTTTTTTTTTGTCCGCAAAACCCTAAATTTTTCGCCACTTGAGCCCGTTTTTAAATTTATCAAAAATCTTCAATGCGTAAACGTCTGGCTATATAAAGTGTAATAAGTAATATAAGTAATATAAAGTGTTTTATTGATGTTACTTTTTAGGGTTTAGGGATCATTGTCGGTGTAAATCTTTAAAGTTTTTTCAGAAATTCCAAAATAGGAGCGACCTCATCAGGTAGTATTTCGTACTACAAGTTCATAGTTAAATCTACCTAATAATTACTTTTGTAATACTAAATTTACAGTTAGTAACATATGAAAAATAATAGTAAATAAAATGAAACGTAGCTAATTAAAAATACATTACAGAAAATTAATTTTTACTTATTTAATAACGTTTGAATCTCGAATGACAATGTGTTACTTAATTTTCAGTGTCATTTCCTTGCTTTCCTTTAATGTTGCATATTTTCTGTTAAAGTTATATCATTCTTTTTTAATTGGTTGTAAAATATTAAATAATTTGAATTTTTACTGTGCATTTTAAAAATTGCCATCACAAGTCAGTATGGAACTATGTACCAAATATATTTATAGAACATACATCTGACGGCATATACTCATTTGTGTTTAATAATAAAGAAAAGAAACATACCATCAAAGAAACGTTATTAAATCCGTGTCTAGAAATAATTTTACATAAATTAATTGAAGGTCATAACTGTTGCTCTTTTTAGAGGAAAAAAAGAAACTATGCCAAAAAGCTAATAAATAAATAAATAAATAAATAAGAACTAACACTGCAACAACAAAAGCCGCAAACAACTTTTCTTTCATAAACGGATTGAACTTTTTTTAATGAAAGGAATTTCTGAAAATGAATTGAATTTCCAATTACCATTACTTAACGTAAAAAAAACATTGAAATGAATAATTTTTCTATAAAGTCTTATTCCTTATATGCAGACACTATTTAAATTAACACAGATAATCGCGAAACGCAAAATAAAACATAAATTTATTTTTAAAAAATAATAATACATTGGCTGTTGTAATGTTGATAATTTATTATCTATAGACTTTCAATCTTGAAAAGTAAATAAAGCAATTCAGATATTTTCTGACAAATAAAATAAGGTGTTGCATATACAAATATAGAAAAGTGAAAGTTAAATTAAATACGTTAAATTTACGGTGTGCTATGTTAAAATATTTACCAGTGAGACAGTTTTTTAAGTACGTCGCTTAAATAAATTTTAGTTCTACCGTGTTTGATATTCATTTTTATTTTTTATTTTAAGGTAATGATTCATTCAAAACTAATTAAGTATGTGTTTAGAAAAATTTATTAGTATGTCTTTAGAAAAATTTGTGTGTATGCATCGCAATAATGGATGATTAATTTGAACTTGCTCAAATTTAAATAAAAAAGATGTCATTAAAAATATGTAGTTTAATTGTATATAAATAAATATTTGTTTTATTATTTTATACTTATTACTTTAATTTATTAAATAATAGCTGACCCGCCCGGCGTTGCCTGGGTCCATAATAATAATGTTAAACGAACTTGAAATTTTTATGATTTTATCTTTAACTCGAAATATGTGTAAATACACTGTTAAAAATTTGACCCTTTTGCTGCATCGTCACTCCACCGCTTTTATAGAAAATGATTACTTCAGCCTATTGAGCATTCTCATAGGTCAAAAGAGATATATTCTATAAAAGCGGGGGAGTGACGATGCAGCAAAAGGGTCAATTTTTTTACAGTGTACATTATATTAAATACGTGCCCCCTGACTGTGTCAAAAATTGGTTAAAAAAACTAATATTTAGCTGCAAAAATACCTAAAATGACTGCAATGGGAAACGCAGGAGGGAATATGTGTCCAACGATTGCGTGATTTTCGTGCTAAAGTGTTGATATTTATCCTTAACATTACTGTTAAGTGACTTAACTAAATACTTTTTTCACATAGATATCCCAAGTGAAATATTTTGAATTTCAAACTAATTATATCACTCTTAAATCCGACTATACCGTGAATGAAATCGATTCTCGATGATTAGCTAAAAGGTTAGTATATAGTATTATAATTTCAGAGCCATTTTACAAATATAGGTGTATATTTTTTATCAAACATGCATAATGTTCATTTTATGAACAAAATCCTAACCGTAACCTAATTGTATCAGAATCATAACTTGTCTGTAACCTTAACGTATCTTAACAGTAACTTAACTGTAACTTAAATATACCATAAATGTAACCTGGCCGTCACCTAATCATAACCTACTATAATCTAACCACAACCTAACCGCAACTTAACTTTAACATAACTATAACTTAACTATGACCTAACTGTAACCTAACCGGAAAATAAATATAACAAAAGGGTCACCGGAACGTAATTGCAACCTTACTGTTACCTATCCGTAACCAAGTTCTAATTTAACACTAAGTATAAACGAAATATCTTAACCATCTCGCGCTAAGTACTTAGTTTCACTTTCCACCGCTACGGAGCGCATTATGTTTTGTAGAACATCCGAATTTTAGGTTCGGATTGGATTCATGTTCATGGAAATTATTTTGTCTTCTTCGGATACGGTTATGGTTGTTTGGAATATTTTTGTTCAGTTTAGATTCGGTTCAATTCAGATTTCGTGGGGTTTTTTTCCTTCAAATGGGATTTTTAAGTTCTGGTTGGGGTGTACTAATATGGAAATTATTTTACCTAGTTCCAATGAGGTTATACTTCACTGAAATATTCTTCTTAAGTTCAAATTTCCTGATTTTTTTTTTTTTTTTTTTTACAAATTTTTTGGTTTGGATTGGGTTTATGTCCATGGAAATTATTTTGTCTTGTTCGTATCTGGTTATAGTTATTTGGAATATTTTCGTCGGATTCAGATTTGGTTCGATTCAGATTTCAGGTATTTTTTTAAATTGATTTTTAAGGTTCTGGTCGGATTCATGGCCAGGGAAATTATTTTGTCTTGCTTGGATCCGGTTTTGGGTCTTTGGAATATTCTTTTCGTTGTTCAGATGTCGTTCAATTCAGATTTCTGATTTTTTAATGGAATTTTTAGGTTCAGGTTGGGTTGCCATCAATGGAAATTATTCTGCATTGTTCGAATAAGGATATGCTTCTCTGGAATATTTTTTACAGATTCAGAATTAGTTCATTTTTTAGGTTCGGATTGGGTTCATGTTCATGGAAATTTTTTTGTCTTGTTCAGATCCGGGTATGGTTCTGTGGAATGTTTTTGTCAGGTTCATATTTGGTTCGATTCAAATTTCAGGTATTTTTTTTTTTCAAATGGAATTTTCGGTTCGGATCGGGTTCATGTCCACGGAAATTATTTTCTCTTATTTGAATCCGGTTATGGTTCTTTCGAACATTTTGATCGGATTCAGATGTAGTTTGCATAAAATGACAGGTCTTTTTTCAAATGGAATTTTTTAGGTTCGAGTCAGGTTTATGTTCACGGAAATTATTTTGTCTTGCTCTTATCGCGTTATAGTTCTTTGGAATATTTTTTCAGGTTTCGTTCTGGTCATTTTTCGGGTTTTTTCAGAGAAAAATTTTAGGTTCGGGTCGGGTTGCATATACACGAACATTATTTTTCCTTGATCGGATTAGGGTATGCTTCATTTGAATATTTTTGTGGGATTTATTTTGTGGGGTCAGATTACAAATCCATAGTTATTTTTCAAATGGAATTTTTAGGTTCGGGTCGGGTTTATGCTCATGGAATTTTTGTCTTCCTTGGATCGGAGTATAGTCTGTTTTTTTTTCTGGTTGGGATCGGGTTATGTGTTAATACGCCTAAACATTATGTTTTGCTACTATTCTTTTAGTGACTATTTTTGATATATAATTTATTTTGCTATTTGATAATTTATTACTGTGTATGAATTGTCTGTCTATTCGAACAACTGTACGTCAGAGAGCCATTTCATTTTTGTTTTAAACACAAATTAAAGTCTTAATAAAATTTTAACTTAAATAAATGAATTCAAATTTAATCAATGATTTAAGAAAAACTGCTAAAGAAGCCTCATATATACATATACATATATTAACTGCAACATAGCCAACCACAAATACATTCTAATGTACGAAATACACATGGTCTGACGTAACAGCTATGCTAAAAAATCCTAAGTTAAACTGACATTTTGCCATTCTATGAATTTTAAAAGTCTTTGGGAAAAAACAGTAACTTTCGAAATGTCAAAATCTCAAATTGGTTTTTTTTATAGAGTAAAAAGAAATTAATAGAGTGGAAGTATTATCTCTGGAGATTATGCTTAAAATGTAACCCTACATTAATTCAATTAAGTACCAACAAAAGCACATGCTTTGACACGCCTATCAATTGAAACAGGTTTAAACCCGTATTTTTTTTCTCTCGTTTAAAAAAAAAAAAAAAATTAATTTAGCGCTTCACCGGTAAAAATTTATTAATCATTTTATCATATGTGTTTTAAATATCAATATAGAAAATTATTTTAACGTTTTGCTTGAAAATATAACATTATTTTGTTAGTACATTAAAATCGTCTGCAGTCAGAAATTTATATTTTAGATTAATATTTATTACTTAAGTTTTCATACATGATTTTAAAAGAATGTTTTCGTCATTATATTTTAAATATTTATTTACATGCAATTATTAAGTCATAAACATTTTTCATCTACGTTATAAAGTATTTAAAATTACATTAATGAAGGAAACTTTTAGTTATACAATTTTTAGTTCGTATCAAATGTTTTTAATATCTTATTTAATTTTAATTTGATATCTAATTATTGCTAATTTTCCAATTTCCTTCATTTTAAAAGCGAATATTTATTCTAATAAATAATAATAAAACAAAGACCAGTTTAAAAATTTGCTATTTCCTCTTGAAATATGCTTCAATTGTAATTCATTTCTTTCAATTCGTCTTAAAATACAAAATCCCTTCCACATCCTTTTGTTTGCCACATTAAATTTGAGCGATAAATGGTTTCATATCGCAAACCTTTTTTGAGGCTTACTTCACCTCTACTTATCTTATTCCTCCATGGGTTTCTTTAATTCTGTCTCAGCTTTCTGATTACTTCTGCGAAAATTTTTACACAACCAACCAACCGTAAACAAACGAAAGAGAAAGAAATTGGGGAAAAGATGATTTTTTATGAGAGTGACCTCTTGATTTTAATTAATTACTCAGTTAATAATTGGAATTTTGAAATTCTGAAGCTCAGATGCATCAGGAGAGATATTGGGCTACTCTTAAAAAAATTTTGAGCTTTGTACGTGCTGTAGATTTTGCTATTCATCGCAGACACACAGACACACACACACACAGACACACACACAGACAGACAGAGCGTTTTGTTCTTTTATTAGTATAGATATACTTTTTATTAGTTTCCAAACGTTTTTTCTTGAAAATTATGCATTTTGATGCATTTAAAATTTTTATAAATGTAAATAGAACTTCATTCTATTATTCTATTATGCCACACAATGTATAACATATGCCTCGTCAATATGTCTAAAAAAAGTAAATACCTCGTAAGTACATTAAATACTTCTATAAGCGTATTTTTAATACACAACAGTCGCTATTAACTAAATTTTATCATCCTACAAACGATGTTTTCTTTAAAATGAACAGTTTATATTACAATTCTTATTATACGTTTTTTATACATTTTATACCCTTATAAATAACAATTGAACTGCATTCTATTACTCTACCAAAAGTCTCGCATAATAAGGTGTCCTGGGGTAATAACGCCTCATTAAGGTTCTACCATTTTTTACGGCTTCATTTTAGATTTTGTTTCAAACAAATATAGGAATTGATACAGCAACGCATTGTCTATCTATAGAAAAAAAATAATTTAACAGTTATGCATTCATAAAATGTAATGGCTTGATTTCTTGAACAATGCTATTTGGCATTATTACCCACATATGCCAGTAATAACGCCATACAAAAAAATCTATAAGATGGATTAATCCCACGTAGATTGCCCATTTCTAACATACAAACTCTACAGCCCTAGAAAATGACATATTGTTGACAAAAAATTTTCTGAGCGGTAGAAAATGCTTAATTTTTTGTGAAAGTGCAAGAAAAAGAGGGGGGGGGAGACAAAAGAATATCAGACCCTGAGCTTCTTTTTGCCTAAAAGAGACCGCTTAAATAAAATTATTAGAAATATTGCAAGATTTTAACTGTGTTTATTTAAATCAGTATTTATGTTCACATATATGCATTCTGTGAAAATATTCAGAAAATATTCAATTTTTTGTGAAAGTGAAAGGAAAAAAACAGATTGGGAAAGTATCTACAGTATTTAACACCCTGAGCTTATGTTTACTTAAAAAGTCCCACTTAAATATAATTATCAAAAACATTGCACAGTTTTAACCTTATTTGCAATCATAATGTAATATTTTTATTAGGTGAAATTTTATAATAACTAATGTTATGTGTAATAAATATTTTTGTTAAAGCTGTTAAAGAAGTTTTTTAAATATTTTTAACCCATAAGCCCCACACTAATGTGCATTACCTCAAATTTAAAGTTAAAATGTCGGCGTTATATTAAATATTCCTTAATAAATTTGTATTTTTAATTAAGTAAATAAGATTTCGCTATTATCAATATCACTGTCAGATCTCTTATTAAATTTTACACATGATTAATATTTTATATTTCGTCTATATTAACAACAAAATTAACCGTTAACTACTGCTAGCGCTCTCACTTAACGCTGATTCTTTTTTTTTTTTTTTGCCAAATTTTATATTTGAACTTGTAGTTTCCAATTTAACTATAGATACAGCTGAAATTCTCTTCCGTTTGAAGTACTCATACTATTCATAGAAAAATTTAAATAGATTAAACTGAATTAAACTTAATCCTGTACAAAAAGTTTAGTGCATCAATAGTACTCAATGAGTTTTAATCATTGATCGCAATTTTAACCTTTAACTAATGTTACCGGTCTCACAGACCATTGCTTTTTGCATTTTTTATAGTTTGACTTGTAATTTTCAGTTTAACAACAAACACTATCTAAATTTCGTTTAATTTGGAACTTTAGTACTATTACCAGACACTTTTAAATAGATGTATATTAGTTATAATAGTTTTGTACAAAACATTTAGTACAAAATAGCATGAGTTAATCATGTTTTTTATCCATCTTTTGATTTTACGGTCTCACATGCCCCTTCACATTAGTTACGTTACAATTTATATCACACCAGTTAAAGGTTAAATTTTGAAAACGTTGAAAAAGAGAACGCTGAGAAAGTGGACAGTTAAATATAGAATTCAATTGAACAATCAAGTGGGAATTTAATAGAAACCTGATTTTGAAAATGCATGAGAACATCGAAAACATTTTGATATCGTTTTTTATAAGAGTTTAAAATAGTTTTTACATTAGTAATAAAAAGAAAGTTCAGTTATGGGTATCGCACCCCCTCCCCCTTCCCTTTAATCTAAACATTTTAACAATGACTATAATGCTGTCTCATACGTAAAATAAAAAATAAACCCCTTTTGGATGTAGTTCCGCCACTGTAAGGAATCAACCCGGGTATAAACGCCAAGGAATGGCGTTATTACCCCGATATACTTATTGCGCAATTCATATTAAACTACAAATTATCTCACGAACATATCCAAAATCTTTTATAACATTTTGAAAGTACATGAAATGCACTACAAATTTAAATAGAAACAAAATATTTCCTGGTAAATATAGTCTTCACATCACAGAACTTACCTCGCAAATTTTAGATCAAGCATTAATTTTAGTTGCTTCTAAAAGCGGTAAGCCCTACAAATTAAAAAAATTAACTTTAAGCTGTTGTTTGTGTTTTATATGACTCAGAGCCCGTCTACGCAGAGCCCACAGGTGTCATTTTTCGAATTATTTCATAATTATGCGTAATGTTAGCACTTGGCGTTATTACCCCTCCTGGCGTTATTACACCAGAACACCTTAGATGCCTCAAATGCGTCATCTTTTGTAAGTAAAGTAAACATCTTATTAGGTTTACTTCTAGTACATAAGTGATGGTAGAAGTAAAATTTCAATGTAAAAAAATTCTCATGTGAAAAAAAAAAATTATTTTTAATTTAAAATATAAAAATATGTTTTATATAATTTTTTTGTTTATTCACAAGCTCCAAAATAAAAAACCAGAAAATTTTCTCATGCGAACAAATTCTTTTAAATTAAAAAGTGGAAATATATTTTTTTTTTACATATATTTGTGAAAAAATAAGTTTTTATCGACCAGAAGCTCCGAAATTAGAAACCGGATATTAAAATAACGAAATAATTTTGCCTCTTAATATCATTAAAAATGCGATTAAAAAATCTGCAGTAATTAAATCTATTTAAATGGACAATTTCATTATATACTAAATCTAATCTTAAAACTTTATATTTAAACCAACAATACATAATATTGTTTTGTTAGTATTAAATATAGTTAATGTTGTAAATGCTTCCTTTGCTTACGGTATAAGTAGGGTAGAGCGGTTCATGAAATTGTGAAAGTTTGTGACAACAAGGAGGGAGGTTGTAATAAAAAATGCGATGTTACACATTTTGGTTAAATTTAAACCATTAAAAATCAACAGATTAAATTTTGAAGTTATTTTAAAATTGAAGTTGTGTTCATAAAGTAAAGATAAGATTTAAAAAAGCCAATGTACTAAACTGTATTTCAAATTTCTTGATACTACTGCTTTCACAACTCTTTCATATTAATATTACATTACTTTTCTACATTATTTACTTTTTTTATTGTAAATCTTAGTATTATTTAATGCAAAATAAATACATGAATCATTGTTATTTTTATGCTGATAAATGTTATTAGAACACAAAGTTAAAGTTTGAAAATAAAGTTTGAAATCTAATCTATAACGTAATGTATTGTTTCTGAAGCACAAGTACATATTTATGCAATATAGCTTGACATGTTACAAGAGGAGGGGAGGGGGGGTAAGGTAAAATGTGATACTTTGTGACAAAGGGGGGAGGAGGTCAAAAGTATTAAAAACCATGTGACATCATTTATGGATAGCCCCTTTGGACAAAATAAGTAAGCATCATAGAAATGTCTATAGTATTAATCATCAAAATGTCTATATTTATAAGAATATTTTACCATTATAACGATAGAAATGTTTCTTTAAAAAATTGGTGGGGGATTGATAAGAAAGAATTTTTTGTAGAGTAAATTACAAGAAACATTTATAGATGCATATTCTTTATTAAAAATATAACGTTCTGAGAAAAGAGTATACCATAAGAATGTAATAAAAACTAGTAACAAAACTAGTCTAGTTGTGTTGTAATTTTATATTATTTATAAAAAATGCGTAAAATTTCTTTTAAAGTTTAATTAGTCTGGCTCTGAATGCCAGACAAAGCTTAATTCACTGAAATGCTGTTCTATGTGGAACATTAACGTCTCTTTACATGGTTATTAATTTCTTAAGTGTTTTTCTTCGGATTAATTTTTGTACAGTAAAATATAATTATTCCCTGCTGTGAAAAATAAAATAATTACCAAACCTAAAATGTGATTTGTTCTTTTATATTAGTGATATTTCTATTTTGTTCAATTTCACATAAAAGTTTCTCTAAAAAAGTTTTAAGTATCATTTAATGATACTTTTAAGATTATTTATAAAAGTTTTATTGTTCTGATACTAGCAACTTTTATGAAACTTATTTAAAACATAAAACAAACAACTAAAATTTATGATTTAATAAGGAACTCTTCTATAAATAAATATTTTTTATCTATCTTGTTTAGGTTACATCAGAATGTGAGAGCATGGAAGCTTAAACAACGTTTTTGAAATTGAAAATTTTGCATATGTTATGGCTGTTCAGGGAAATCTCATATCAAAACAAGCTAATCCCTTTATGTAAGCTTTGGGATAAACAACTTTCTTCAATTTCAAAAATTTTCGTCTTAAAAATTTCTGGCAAAATACATTACATTTAGGATCAATGCAGAACAAAAGATGAAAACAATAAAATTTTATGGAAAAGGATAAATTTAATGGAGTTATTTTAAGAATTTTAAAGTAAATTCCGAATTACATCTTTGAGTTAATTTTTGAAACTCTTGAATATTCTATAATGACAACGTAGTAACTAAATGATATTAAATATTACTTAATAATGAATCGAAGACTTCGATCAATTAAAATGACTTCCTGAATTTATTTACATCCGCAAATTTAAAAGAAAAATAAATATATAATATTGTTATATAACCTATATAATTAGTTGTATTTTTTTTTCTTTTGGAAATTTATTTTTAACTGTGTTTTATCGCTAAATCCAAAATTATTCTTCGTTTTTAAACATCAAGTCAGAAATTTTCCCAAATCGAATGTTTCAAAAATAAATGTAAAAAATGACGAACATTTGTTATAATAAAATGCAAGTAATGGCTGTTTGTAAAATTTTGAAAATATGTTTTGATGTATTTTTAAGGGTAAATCAGAAAATGTCCTTAATTATTAATGATCACTTCAGAAATTTTCAAAATAAGAAGTATTTCAAAAAGACGAAAAAGTAGCGAAAATTTGTCAAAATCTTACCAATTGAAACTAAGTGTTTTACGTATATCTGTGACAATTTCTAGTCTTATAAATCGTCAAAATAAAATAGCCATTGAGTGTTCCAGAGTGAATATTTATTTAAACATTGATATGTATAACATAAAATGTGAAAAAAAAAACATTTGTAATCTATTTATAAAATGCATTGCAATTCCATAAAAAAAAATAATAATAAATAAATGTATGTTTAAATATTTTTAACAAAACGGGACCATATTGGATTACAATGGGTGACTATGGGAATTTTACACAATACTGGAAGTAACGCCAAGTTGACGTCGCATTTAGCAAATAATTTTTATCGCCAGGTTGACGAAAACTTGGCAAGAAACTTCGACGTTTTTTGGTCGATGGGATTATCAAATAGTACTGAATTCCATAAAATGAACATTATTATAACTCCCAAAATGATAATCATATTAACAAACACTTTACTGAATCGAATTAAATATCTCATTTTTAATTAAAATGAATTCAAATTTGAAAAAAAATACAGGATCTTTAAATATCGAAGATTGTAGAAATTATTATTACAAATATCTTGGGAACTACTTACCAATTAACCTCCTTATTTATGCAAAATTTACGTCTTTTATATGCATTCTTTGAAAAAATAATTTCGAAAAATTTTATGTATCTTTTAACAAAAAAAAATTATTTGAAAATCCGAAAAAAATAGTTTCGTATAAGGTTTTTGATATTCAATAGGCTTCTTTCCATTATTGCATACTGAGTACACATCAGTTTTAAATTTCTAACTCATTTTTTTCAGTATATAGAGCGTTTACAGACACACAGACAGACAGCCGGACTGACGAATAGATAGACACACAGACAGACGGTAATTTTTTTTTCCTAAAAATATGTTTTTCGGAATCTCTAGTGTCTGAAACGTGAAAATCCGTCAAAAAAATCGATTTTCAAAACGATTGCAGGATACGATATCTTACGTATGATGACTAAAGTAATAAATAAGAGTGTCCTTTTAAAAAGTATATGTTAAGAAATGTTCTTGAATCCACATGTTGATTTAGTGATTTTACTGATCCGAATTAAGTGAAAAAAAAATATTTTTTAATATGGTGAAAGAAAATTGTTATTGTATTTGATCAATTATTTTTTTTCTAATTATGAATTAAAAATAAGCTGCATGAAATTTTCACATGAAAACATAACCTTAATTATTTCATTAAAACCAGTAGCGATTCTATTTTGCATTCATTTTTGCATTTTGTTAATGGAATTTATATCCAAAATTAGCTTTACTAATTGATAGCATTGATCAAATAAAACGAGGGACTATATAGGCTTCAATAGGCTTCTTCCCATTACTCCATACTAATGCTAAGAACACACGAACCCAGTACCCAAAAAATATTGGGCCAATATCGGCTACATCTTGGAGCAATATTGGCACATTGGCTCAATATTGGTATGAAACATTGCTCCAATATTGGGTGGCTTACATTTTGCCCTTATTTAGCCAATATTTGCAGCCAATATTAAGCCAATATTGCCAATAAAACGCCAATGTTGGTTAAATATTGGAATTTCATTGGGAATATTTCCGATATAATGCCAACATTTTTACAATATTGACGTTTTATTGGCAATATTTCCAATGAAACCCCAATATTGGCATAATATTGGCTGCAAATTTTGGCTAAATAAGGTCAAAATGTAAACATCCCAATATTGGGGCAATATTGACGTTTTATTTGCAATATTTCCAATAAATGAAATATTAGCGCAACATTGGACCAATATTGGTTTGCTACTATGTCAAATTTCTATCTTAATTTGTTTGGGAGATAAAGATTTTACAATAGACATATAGACTGGCAGCCGGCTATTTCTTTTTCGTTTTTCGGAATATCCGTTGTCACAAACGCGTAATTGCCGTGATTTTTTTTCGATTTTTAAAACGATTAGAAGACTTAGGCTATACTACGTACAATGGGTAAGTAAAAAATGCACCATTATGAACCAAACAGTGAAAATGAGAGAAAAACTGCACGGCAGAGAATGGTTATCATGGCAGAGATGAGTGGGGGAAAAGATTTTCCACATGTTGAGTAAAAATGTAGGAATTCTAAATACACATTATTTTAATTATTTAATTGTAATAATAAGCATAATATAAGCCAAAAGATTAATATGCGTTTTTTTATAGTATGATATTTTCGTAATTTTTCGAATAGCTATTAAAAAATAAATAAATAAAAATTGCCATTTGAGAAAACGCCTGAGCTGATAGTGAAAACTGAAGATTGTTTTCAGTTTCAGTATTAAAAAAACATAAAGATTCAGCTACCAAAAACTAGAAAACACGACATAACTTATATTTTGCAGTCTAGTATAATTTCCACAATGTTAACTTTATAACAAATAAACACGATTAAATATTTAAAATAATAGACTGTCAAAAATGAATGAACTGTGTCATAAAAATAATGTTTAAAATGATAACTCATTTGAACGATTTATATTGTGTCCTTAAATAAATGTTAGTGTAAATTATATAGGCGTATTTAATTTGAAACTAATGAGAAATATGTTGGTTTACAAATAGTTTTTATTATTGACTTTTACTAATGTAGGTGTAATGTAAAGAAATAAGAATGCTTTTAAGTAAATAAATTTTTTCATACTAAGAATGCAGGTGTTAAAAAAACCGCCTACAACTATTAGAGTATTTATACACAATATTTAGATTTCTAGATATAATTATGTGAAAAACACGTAACGTTATTATTATCGAATAATTGTATTTTAATTTCCCAACGTTTTATCTTATATTTAAGAAGAAGACACTAAATCATAAGCAATTTAAGACCATTTTGAGTTTTATTTAAGCAAGTTTCCGATAAAAAATATTTTTTACTCTGCTTTTCATTTGCACAACGCGATGTTCAGAAAATTCAAGCCGTATATTTAAAGTAAAGATTATGGATATTCAATGTTCTTGAGAGGTTTGTTTTATGAAACTTTAAACATTAAAACCCATTATTATTTATTTATGCAAACCGGTGAATAAACGGGACAGCCTATTTTAATAAATTTTGAAATAATTAAAGATATTTATTTTATATAATTAAGCCAAAAATATAGATATCTCTATTAAATCCCATCTCTTTAAGGGATTATTTATAACTGATATTTTAGCTAAATATGATTTAAAACTTTATTTTCAATAACCTGGCCTTAAACTGATAATGAAGTATTATTGATATGTTTCTAAAATCAATGAAATTGAATTATAAAGATTTGCATAAAAATGTATTTAGGACAGTAAATATAATTAACTTTAAAAGTAAAATAATTTAAAAACATATTTAACTGTTTATTAAAAAATGTGACGGTGTTTTATTATATTATTTATTATTATTATATTATTATTTTATTTATTATTATTTATTATTTATTTATTTATATTATTATTTTATTATTTATTATTATTATTAATTATTATATTAAATTATGAAATTAAATACTTTAATGATCACATATGTTCAAAGGGATAATCTTATAATTATGTATTTTCACGATCTATAATTACGATATTAAACTGTTGTTATTGTCATTGTGTTGTAATTGGAGTTTCACAAGTGTTGTTAATTGCATTTTGAAATAAATTAACAAACAAGTAGTTCTAACTTTGTGTTTTTTACACATTCAAGAAAAATGCTACCACTAATGAACATTTTAATGCACAAATTTCATGTTCTGTGCTCCTTTGATTTAAATGTTCATGATGTAACTATTAATATTTTAAGATCACTGGAGATATTAAATATAAAATTTGCTTCTAGAGAGGATCTCTAAAAGACGAAAGAAAATTTGCTTTTTCCGATGCCTTTACGTACAGTATATTTTGGTTGTATATTATTACTATTTTGCGAGTATCGTTAATAATTAGGTAAATAAACATAAAAAATGATTGACTATTTATCACAATATATGAGAATAAAGTATAAATTATTTTTAGTTGAAAACTGTTTAATTTATTCTATAGTACAAATATAATTTTTGTTCAGATCTTGTTTTCATGGCAAATAATTTTCTCTGTTTTAGGGGTATCACATTCAGATCAATTGTTTACTGCAACTGATATTGTGGGATGCTTTTGTATTAGTGCATTTTAATCTCCTTGCAGAGCTGCCACATCAACTATTTTTTTTTTAATTTACATTTCGCACTAATTTTTTCAAATGAAAAATACATCAGGTATAACAACATATGGGAAAGAAGTGTACTACAAAATGTGTTCTATAAAACAAAAGTGCCTGCAAAATATATAAATAGTTGCTTATGGCCGCACTATGTTAAAAACTATTCCTGATTTTTCTGTAATACTTGCAGATGGAGCGCCAATTTAAAACTGTAAAATTGGCTTTGGTAAACTGTAAAATAATCAAGTAATATAATATTAAGCAGTAATGTACTGTTGGATACATTTACGTGATGGTATATTACTGTATATTTTAGAGTTATAAAGTTTACAGCAGCATCAACTGCATGTATTATACCATAAAATCAGGAAATATTTTTAGCAGTGTAGTATTACAACAAGTCAATAATGTATTTTGAACTCAAGTAACTATTTAACGGGATAATTGCATTAAATAATCACACAATTGTGTGCTTTCAGTCTTATGCACGTGTTATGTCTATGCGCTGTGTTATGAAAACATAACGAAAAAATTATCTTCTCATTTTTATTAAACTACATATGCAGTATTCAAAGTCCAGAAAAATAAAATATTTTAATAACAAATTGTCTGTTGTATATATTCATCCGCGTGTGAACAAAGTTGGGAACCAGTGCTCTACAGATTTATTGTTTAGAAAATTGAAAATAGTTTCATTGAAAAGAAAATACAAAAAATATTTCTATACTATTTAACTTTTAGGTAAATTAACTCAACTTGGTAAAAAATGATTGCAAAAACGTTTATTGATTATATATATTGATAATATGGAAATATGTTTTCTGATTGACAGATTTCAGTTATATTAGTGATTTGAGTCAATTTATATTAGTGACATTTATAATATTATTATAACAATCATTAATAATATTATTTTTCTTTTTACAATTTCTTTGGGCGATCAATTTCCAAATGTGTTAATTTTTGTACAAATGTTCACTATTGACATATTATTAAGAAAACTTGTTTAAAAAATATTTTTTTACAGTGAGTAAATATCAGTGAACTGATACATAATTTTCAAAGAATTCGCATTCGAAAGTGCATATTTTGTCTTGCTTGAAGTAAAATTTCAATTTATGAGATATGTTGATATACCGTAGGAGCAGAAGCATAAACGCGAGCCATTGCTAGCACCATATACATAAAAAATGGCACATGTATTTACTAACCATCCAAACGTAAGATATGAATTTGTGAAGACGACAAAAAGAAAAAGTGAAATCGAGAAAACTTTGTGGCTTGTTATAAAAATAAACTAATAAATATTAAACAGTAAAAGAAAAAAATCCTCGGACTTAATGACGACCAATAATGTATATTGTAAGAATATTGTAAGATTAATTGTACAAAATGAAACCGAAATCTATTTAAGAAATTAATTTAATTAAAAAGGTTTTTAAATTATAAAAATTCAGTAATAAAGTAAGTATGAGTAAAGTGAGTAAAGTAATTCAATAAGTAAGTATTTTAAGACTTTGACTGCTGCTAATTAGAGTGCGGAATATATACAGATATACATTTTTTTTGGAGGGGGGGGGGTATTTCGGGAGATCGAAGTTTTTCCGGAAATTAAAAAAATATTCGATTACAAAACGTGTTGTTGACTGAGACTTGAAAAGACACATCTGTACATCTGTATTCCCCTTTTCCATATTTTAATTAAAAAAGAAATAAATACATTTTCTTTTTGCAGGGCTATTTTATGTTTTGAGAACACGTGTTCCTAGATTATGTTTCTATTTTTTTTGTCTGTTTATATATTTGAAAGATTTTTTACTTGCTGGAAGAAAGAGAAAAATTGATATATATTTCATTTTAATGGTTGAAACATCTTAAAAAACATTTTTATGTATGAAATTATTATTATTAATATTATTATGTGTATTAGAATAATTTAGCGCCAATTTAGAGTTATGAACGTCACTTTACATATACGTATACATATCATATATTGGATTGCTTATAATAATAAGCAATCAGCTATTTACTTAATGTTGATGCGAAGTCGTTCCTGATATATATATAAGATGTTACATAAATCTGGAGATTTTTTCATGGTGGACTGAAAAACGTGTTTGAGTTCAGTATTAAAAATGTTTGTATCGCAAGTTAAAATTACACAAAGGAATGCTTTATTAATATAGTATAACCATTTTTTGTGTTGCAATTCTTTTATATTTAGTAAAATGTCAAAACATTTTTTTATGATGCAATTCTTTCATATTTAAAAATATTGTCTAAACATTTTTTTACTGTGCAATGACTTTTAATATATATATTATAACATATTTTATACTTCAAAGTTATCATTTTACTCAATTGAAATTTTTTATAAATGCTTGATTGTAATAATTTAATGTACACAATGGAAAAAAAGAATTGAAGCGAAGAAAGCGTATTAAAAAAGTACAATAAAGCATTAACAAAATAGAGAAATTAAATATTTTTAATAACGTACTTTAAATTTTGTTATTACGTAAGTTATAAAATAACATTTTTTTGAAACGATTTTATGAAACGTTTTAAAAGAATTAACTTAAAAAAGGATTTTTGGAATCTTTATTTGGAGCGTGGAATTTCTAGAATAATTAAGGTAAAATAACTTTAATATATTATTACAGTTCCACTGATACTGGATAATTCTTGAAGTAGAATGTATATTGTATTAATATTTATTTTAAAATGATGCGCAAAACAATTCGAAAATGCTATCAACTGTGATAGTCCGTAGGGCAAGTGAGCATATCGTTCAGTTTCGTTTACCATGTCACGCAACTAAGTGATTTTTTGAAAATGAGTCATCTTGATATACTTTTTAAAAATTTACAATGTTCCCTAAGCAAAACTTGCACATAAATTTATAATTCTTAACGAAAAACATGCATTTCAGTTCATATTATGCAAAAACTTGTGTTAAATAAAACTGCCAAGAGATGGCGCTGAAAAAACATTTTTTTTTTTGTTTCATTATAAAAAAATTTAGAATTATCTATGATGTTAAATGAATTTTTATATATTTTTTGCACCATGTAAAAATAATTCTTACAGAAAAGATAGTTAAAAGGGTCTTTAAACATTTTCTGTTTTTTTTAGTCGAACATTTGATCTGTTTGTAAACAAATAATGGCAGTCTCCATGACATGTTGCATATATACGTTAAAAAGTTTTTCAGAACTAAGTTTGAATAAAATTTTTCATTAACGTTTTCTGGTTTCAATAGTTTAGAATATAAACGGGTTAGATTATATTCTAATCTATCTAGAATCTATTTATAATAGAATAGAATAGATCATAAATGGGACAAATATTGAAATTTTCGTCCCATTTTCAATAAAATTCATTTGACATTCATTCAGAGATTTTTAATTTTTCGAATACCTTTTCAATTTTTGGTGCTTTTTTGCATTTTGCAGCAATGTTTTGGTATTTAAAAAATAAATTTGGTTATAGTACTTATCCCTAACATAGTAAAATTTGTTCTCAGCCATTTTACAATTTTTCATGCGACTTTTAACGATTTTTTTTCCGCAGTGTTTTTACATTCAGAAATATTATTATTATTATGATAAATATAACGTACATGGGATATATAAATATATCAACAAAATGAATCAATTATAGAGCACACAGTTTTTATGCTACTAAAAAATGTAAGCTTTTAAATTAATTTTGTTATTTAAAACTAATGTGAAAAAAGCAAATTTGAAAAATGAAATAGTTTAAAATATACCACGTGACATTAATAATGTAACAATGTACGGTATTTGAACATTGTTTAAATCATAATAAAAGAATTCCAAAAGAATTATCTGATTACATATTGATTTGGATTATTAGACAAATTTTTCTGCTTGATGCTTTTTAAAAAAGAAATAAAAGAATAAGTGAAAGAAACAGGAAACTTTAGACCAGAAAAATGCATTGAATCAAATAAAATTGCTCCTAATTAAATTATTTCACATAAAAAAATATTATTTTCAAAGAATTATCAGATTGCATCTAAATACATATATATATATATATTTTTTTTTTTACTTTGAATGTAGCATATCTATCAATTCTCAAAGAATCATAATAATTCTTTATATTTTACTGTGAATAGTACTTTTCCATGTATGATGTGTGTAGGTGCCCCTTAAATCTGTCTATATTAATTTTTTTCATTATTATTATTGATGCCATAAATTTTATTGATCTTTCTTATGCATGTTTATCTACCATTTAATAAGACAGGTTAAATACAAAGTAAATATTTTAATACCAAAAACAAAAACATTCAAATAGCTTTTATGGAATGTTGCAAACTTTTATTTTTTTCTCTCCAAAAAATTATGTTCAACTATTTTTGTTTTTCATTTATTTCAATCTACTATTTGAGAATAAAATTAAATAATGACGAAAAACTTAATAAAATTAAAATTATAGCTGTATTATTGTGATATTACTGGAAATTGTGATGAACTTTTTTTGCTTGTAAAAAGATTATACGCAAATTTTCTGCAGTGAGCACTGTAATTTTCCTATCTGTGCATATTTTCTATTTGAAAAGTAAGACTAAATTAATACAAATATTTTACTATAAAAATTAAAAACATTAAAGTACTCCTTTTTGTATATGATAATAAATTAACATTTAAAACTTATAACATACGTTTAAAAACGAATACGGCAATAAATTTCCATTTACGTGTAAAAAAAATAATAATATTAATAATATTAATAATAAAATGTGCAATTACATTGTAGTCTATTTTTCTCATCTATCTGCATCTACTATAAAAAAGTAAGAATAAACAAGAGCGAAATTTTCAATACAAAAATTAAAAGCTTTAAAATAGTTTTGTTTGAATACAACTATTGCAACTATTTTGTGGGCAAAATTGTATTTTTCTCATTTATGTGCATCTACTATTTAAAGAGTAAGATTGGATTAATACAAATATTTGAATAAAAAAGTTAAAAGCATTTAAATAGTTTGTTTCAAACATTGCAATAAATCATTTTTTTTCTTGTAAAAAAAAATATGTCCAACTGTTTTGTGGGGAATAGTCTATTTTTCTCATCTATGCATACATTCTATTTAAAATGTAAGATTAAATTATTGTAAATATTTTAATATAAAAATTGAAAACATTAAAGCAACTTTTTACCAGTATTGCAATAAATCTACTTTTATGCTAATAAAAAAAATATGTGCAACTATTTTTGGAGAAACATTGTATTTTTCTCAAGTATGCTTATCTAATCTACTATTTAAAAAGTAAGAGCAAATGAATACAAAAATTTTAATATAATAATTAAAAGCTTTATAAAATCTCTTTTCCTATATTGCAATAATAAACCTACATTTTTTGCTTGTAAAGAAATATGTGCAGATGTTTTGTAGGGAACAGTCTATTTTTCTGATTTATGCATGTATTATATTTTAAAAGTAAGATTAAATGAATACAAATATTCATATATAAAAATTTAAAACATTAAAGTACATTTTTTCGAATATTGCAATAAATTGAAGTTTTTCCTTGGAAAAAAAAACAAATAAAAATATAATACAAATATAAATAAATAAATAAATAAATTGTGCAACTATATTTTGGGGGACATTGCATAATTTTCATGCATGCTTATCTATTATTTAAAAAGTCAGATTAATTGAGTACAAATATTTTAATATAAATATTAAAAGCTTTCTAAAAGCCTTTTTCATATACTGCAGTAATAAACTAAATTTTTTGCTTGCGAAAAATATGCGACTGTTTTGTTGGGAACATTGTATTTTTCTCACTTATGTATACATTTTATTTAAAAGGTAAGATTAAATGATTTTAAATATTTTAATATGAAAATTAAATCTTTAAAGTACTTTTTTTCGAGTGCTGCAATAAATTTACTTTTTTGCTTGTAAACAAAATATGACCAACTATTTTTAGGGGAACATTGTATTTTTGTAATGTATGCATGTCTACTATTTAAAAAGTCAGATTAAATAAATACAAATATTTTAATTTAAAAATTAAAAGCATTAAAATTGCTTTTTTCAAATATTGCAATAAATCTGTGTTTTTTGCTTGTAAAAAAATTTATGTGCAACTATTTTTTGTTGAACATTGCATTTTTCTCATCTATGTGTATCTAGCATTAGGAAAAATACACATTTTCTGAGTTGCCAGACTTGGCAAACGAAACTTACTTTTTATGTATCTTTTTGCATGTCGCCCCACGGACTGAGAGATAATTACAGTAGTCTACAAAAAAAAATAACAATTTTTATATAGCAAATAATTTTATGTGATTCGTATTCTGTGTGCTAGAAGCAATGTAGAAAATTAAATAAATCTTTTATGACACGTCGCAATTTTATGATATTTCAATATTTATTCTTTTACGTTTTTTATAAATTTTAATTTGAAACTAATTTAATTCGGAAAAAAAGCTTCCTTATTTTTATTTTATTTTTTTTATTTTTATTTTATTTTTATTTTTATTTTTATTTATTTATTTATTTTTTTTTTTTTTTGTCAATGGTACTTTGCGGTTGAGGTTTCCCTAATTACCTACCAGTCTGCCAACATCGTAGGGCTCCTTGATATCGTTTTTCAATAACATCTGTATCTTGGTGAAATCGCTCTCTGTGTTTATCACTCATAGTTTCAATGTTTAGGAGGGGGAATGTGTAGCCATAATTATTATAATAAAAGATCCAACTTCACTTCATGGTTAAATGATGTAGAAAATGAATCATGGACATCGCTCGTTGCAGTCACTGAAAACATTTTAGGGAACCTTAAATCCCCGCTATATTTTAAGCATAGTGAGAAAATGTTACAAGCTTTTCATATAATGAAATGCAACGTTTCTTTGAAAATACATTTTTTGGATTCGCATTTAGATTTTTTTCCCCAAAAAATATGAGAGCTATGAGTGATGAATACAGAGAGCGATTTCACCAAGGTATAGCTGTTATTGAAAAACGATATCAAGGAAAATGAAACCCTGCGATATTAGCAGACTACTGCTGGTTGATAACTAGGGAAACTCAACCGCAAAATACCATCGGAAAAAAATTGAAAGAGGAAACTTTTTTTATCCGAAATAAGTTAGTTTAAAAATAAAATTTGTAAAAAACGTAAAAAAAAATAAAATAAACATTGATATATCAGAAGATTGTGACGTGATAGAAATGTTTTATTTGACTTTCTACACTATTTCTAGCACACAGAACACGAAAAACATAAAATTAATTGTGATATAAAAAAAGTTGATTTTTTTTCTTAGTGTTATTGAAAATGGATACTTGTGTCAATATTTTATTTCAAATTCAACGAAATTTGTAGTGCTTAATAACGGATATTGTAGCATGCACTGCACTAAATATATGGGTCATAGCATTTATACTTCTTTTATAAAAAGGATAATACAAATTAATTATTAAAAAATTATTAAAAAAATAATATTATTTTTTGCACTTTAGCACTAATTATTATCAAATGAAACATTTATATATATATAGGAAAACTATTATTTTTACTTACTTTCAACTCCTTTTTGTAAAATATCTTTGTTCCTTGTTTAATAATTTGGTTTTTGTGTGATGGTAGTCCCAAATTCGTATTGTTTTGCTTTTTCATGGCAAATACGAAGATGAAACCACACACTCCATTTGTAGTTCCAAAGTATTTGGGACCTGAAGATTCTGCTTTGGTTCTACAAATTTCAATTGTATTCAAATTATTCTTTTTTCCTTCCATGTTCAATGTACTATAAGTTATTAAATTCAATGGTTAATATTGTTTACTATAATTCAATTTAATTCTTTTATTGATAAAATCCATTGGTGAATCTTGTCTACTTTTAATGGTATTATATATATATATATATATATATATATATATATATCATGTTTAAATATACGCACCGACATTCGAATAGAAAATAGGTTCGACAAATTATTTTACAGAAATATATATGTGTATGTTTGTTCTTCATAGCCTACAGCTTGTTGAAAATACTGGTAAATAAATTGAAATAAAAATGATTTTTTACTATGGTTATTTTTCACACTGTTAGTAACACTGGTGGCTGTTTTCAAAATAAATAAATAAATAAACAAGCCAATAAATAGGTTGTCTGCATTTTATGTTTTCTTATTTAGAAACTAAGCTCTTTGTTAAAGATTGATCTAATATGAATATGTTACCAACTTTAGGATATCACTTTAATAATACTTAATCAAAATTTATTTAGACATAAAAACCATTAACGATGCCACTTTTATATTCCTATTAAAACAAACATAATTTACGATATTTTGACATTGAACGCATTTTTGCTGAGAAGCTGCCACCAACAGATGGTGAAATTTTCGAGCTTCCTATTGTAATTGTTTTGCAACTGTTGGAACTCTGCTTCAACAAGAGCGCCAAATGTCGGTACGAGTTTTACCATCTGATGACAGCAGCTACTAAGAACCTCAATTTGGTTCAACCTAGGTAAAATTTTTAACAGTGTAAAGTAAAATTAATTGTTAAATATAAGTCACTAAAAATTTTAAATATTCGCTATCCCAACCTTTTAACATATAGATAATGCTTATAGAAAATAAGATTAGAAGAATTATTCACAAACGGAACAAATTGTAGTAAAAAAATAACAATAATCCAGAAAACTAAAGGAGACATACAGATCAACACGTAGTATTTAATCATCATTTGGCAATAAAACATGTTGCTAAAAATACAATATTCCAAAGAAGAAATTGGTAAAACAGAAAAATAATTGTCCGTTATTTCTCATATAATACCTTAAAATCCACAACACATTAAAAAAAATATTCGGAGATAAAAAAAAGCGAACTGCACTCACAAACATTATATACATACATATATACATAATTTTTTATCTATTAAAAAATATTTTAACATTTGAAAAATAAACTATCATAAAAATATGAGCGTTTTTTTCTAATTAAAGCTACATAAAAATAAGAAAGAAAAAATAACACTGAATTTATTGTTAATTTAATTTTTTATTTATACGAATTTGTTTCATATAATTAGTAATTTCATCTGCCTTGTTCTTACAATTAAACGATACAATTTTATAATTTCATTATTTCATAATGGAAAACAGGTTATGTATCATACATGATTTTATTAAATGAGTATTGGGAATTTTAGTTTTTAACATTGTGACACAAAATCCCTGTAAAAAACATCTAATAAAAACAATTTAAAACACATAAATGAATAAAAAAATATTATAAATGATAAAATATTTTATTTTCAATATTTAAAAATTATTCTTTTTATTTCAGATATAAAAAGCGTTTTATGCGCTTAAAAGCGTAACCAATAAAAGTAAAATGATCAGTGCATGTGGACGAAATATGACAATATAGAAATAAATAAAAAATGTAATATCAGACTCATTTATAACTTGAGATTATGAAGACCTGGAAGATAAACCTGAAAGCTAATCTCTTTGACTTTCATTGCCAGGAAGAAAGAAGTTCTGACAAAATAATGCGAGAATATTAAGAATATGGATCAAATGTAATATTTAGTTAGGCTAAAAATCGTAAACACGATTTGTTCCACAAGAGAAAGAGAAAAACATAGATCGTGGCAAATAGATAGATAAAACGACAGAGTTTTTTCTGCATTTCATCAAAATGGTAATCATAGAATATTAATATTAATCTAATCTAATCAACTAAAGCATTTCTCCTAGGTCGCGAATGAAAAAATAGATAGTTTAAGGCTATTTTTCGACTATGTGCTTAAAATTGACAATAATGGAATTACAGAATTTATATTATGTATTTCTTGTAATAGTATTCATCTGATAAACAGTTTTTAAATACAAATAGTGAAAAAATAATTAAGGAAATTAACCTGATAAATAATTAATAAGTATCTATTAGCTGTATTAATTAGTATCTGTAAAGTATTAAAGTATTTGAAAATTTGATAGATAAATTGACTGCTCTTAAATAATTATTTTTATAGCATTATTGTTATATAATAACTGCTAAAATCAATTGTAAAAATGTTTCTTTATCATTCGTAAATATTGTTTAATTTATTAATGCAACACTCATTTTATTTATTGTTGTTGTTGTTGTTACTTAAAATAAAAATGTTTCCGAAATAAATTTGCCCTTACTAATTTAGCATAATAATAACACTTGAATATTTTTTTATTACATAATTTCTATTGTAATGTAAATTTTGAATGCATTTTTCTCATTATATGCGTGTTTCTTTTTCATTTTGCTTTTGAAAATGTACGTTCAACTATACATTTCGTAGTAAATGAATTAAAATATTAATAAATTTGTAAGCACATATACTGATACCACCCCAATAGAATACTGTAAAAGATCATCAGCATAAATGAGTTTACATAAATAAATAAGTTCAATTTGCGTTATTCCCAAAATGAAGCAAAACGCTGACGGGTTGTAACCATATATCCATTGAATAGTTTCAATATAGTATGCACAATATTGCACGCGCTACTTAAAAGATTTGGATTCAGTTCCTCATAACTTTTGCTTCATTTTGTAAACAACGGATTTTGAGCTTGTTTTATCAATGATCATTACCACAATTTTTAAGCTAGGTTTTTGAGACTTTCACAAAAGTTGTTATATACAATTAAATAACACATTATGTCAACTGTACTTTTATAACGTTCACGCAAACGCAGTGAAACGTTATTTAGTAAACCTGCTCATTTTTCATACAATTTTGTATTATTTTTTACTTCTGATTACAGGGTATTATGTACAATATTGTTTGTCATATTTTCTAAAATACATTTTTTATGTTAAGTATTCCGAAAATTATTTTAAAAATTTGGCAATATTTGGAATTTTGTACAATATTTGTACATTGTTTGTACATTATTTAAAAGTAAACTTTACTACAGTCCGGTCATTTGGTACAAACAGCTTTGTTCGATGTTAATTTTTTTCATAATTAATGCGTTTTTTTTTTTTTTTTTTTTTTTTTAATCATGACTGCATTTACATCAATTATTTATTTTGATTATACTCCTAAATTGCTTATTTTTTTTTTAAGATAACGCATAAAAATATTCATATCATCAATTTATAAATACCGGTATTACAACCATGTCATATTGTTCTGAAATGCGATTTTGTGTTAGTAACAAAAGCAAGACTCTTTGTTTAAAAAAAACATGAAAACAAGTATCAATGTACTTCTAAACGATAAAAACATTTATGTGGATGTTTCGTTAAAATAAGTAGTTTAAATAAAAATATTGATATTGTTTTAAAATCTATTATCTTTTAAAAATGTATTATACAGTAAAAGATATTTAATACACTGTTAAAATGGAATTTTCGATTCAAGTAAAGTATTTTTGTGAAAAAATAAAGAAATTATTTAATGAATATTGTCCTGAAAAAAATATACATATTAAAGGTGATAATTAATATGATATGGTTACCACATTCGCTTCAAAAACCTAATCATTAAACGTTAGCTATCATAAATAAATTACATGAATTTTAATTAATGAACATTGCTAAATAGTTTTAACATAGATAGTCAGTTGATATTTTTCAAAGAAAACGGAAGGAAATATTCAACACCTCTCATATCCTTTAACTTAAAAAAAAATTCAATTAACATAATGTAGATTTTTTATGTTTCAGGTTAATTAAATAGGAGTATTTCAATGAGAATTCTTCAAAAACGATCAGTGAGAAATTAATTATCTCTGTGCGTAAAAAAATTAATTTTCTTCTAAAATCGATAGTTACTTATGAGTCGTAACGTATAATTAAAGTTCTTTCGAGCCTGCTAATGAAAAATCTAATTACATTTATTTTGATAGCTTGTTGCTGTACATTTCTTTTTTTTTTATCCAGCTCAAAAAAGCTTACATTCTAAATCTAACTATGGAAATAAAATTAATTTGCCTAAATCTGACATTAAGCAGATTTATTAAAAGATAATTTAAAATTCGGATAACTTTAGGCATTTTTTTTTTTTTTTTTTTTTTTTTTTTTTTTTTTTTTTTTGCCTAATAGATGAATTGAAAAATAAGTTTATTCAACGCCGGTTTTTGAACCATTTACACGTTTTAGGGGCCAGAGATTCCAAAAAACATGGTTTAAAAAATTGTGTGTCTGTGTATCTTTGCGTATGTGAGTTTTATTATAAGATAAATCTATAATTCGTCTTTCATTCAGATTAGTTTTTGGTGTAAATCGCTCAACAGGCGATTTACACCAACAATTTATAATGCTGTTATGATGCACTTTTATCATTTATGCAACAGCACTATCTCAATAACTAATGCACGGATATTCATCAAACTTCAGTTAGTCCTTGATATTTATTGACATTGTTTACATTTTGATGTAAATCGTTGAACACGTGGTGCCGCTTTGCTGCATTTTTTTAACATTATCCCTATAGTTCTATCTCAAGAATTAGTGCACAGATTTTCTTCAAACTTCAGATTTAGTAAATCCGATGAAATATTTTAGATTTACGTTTTGGTGCAAATCCTATAATAGGTGGTGTTGCTATGCTGATTTTTTATCAGATACCTGGAATAACTTTATCTAAAAAACTAATGCACGAGTTTTCATGAAACTTGAGATTCAGATATAGCTTGATATTATTGTTTTTATATTTTATTAAATCACCCAGCTGGTGATTCTTTTATGTTGTATTTTTACGGATGTCCGCAATAGTTCTATTTCAAAAACTAATGCACGGAATTTCATACCTTTAAAATCCTAACGATGAGCATAGATTTTCATTAAATTTTCGCATTGTGGTAGTGTATTTTGAAGTACTAACATGCATGTGAGCGAAAAAAAGTTTTGGGAGTGGTACATTGACCGGTTTAAAAGTCCTTGTTTCAGAATAAAAAGTCCAAATGCCGTAAAATTTTAAACACGTTGAAATGAGTCGCAAAATGCAGAACTTTTTTTTTTTTTACATAAAAAATAATTTTGTATGGAATTATTTATTCACATTTTATAGAGAGGAAATGCAAGTGGAGAAAATAAGTGTAAAAACAATTAAAAAATCAGATATATTCAAGGATACATTTGATAAAACTTATTTTAGTCTAATATATCGCTTATTTAATGTTATTTTTATTTATCCATTTATGTATATTATTGGCATACAAATGAAAAAAAAACCTTGATTCAAATTTTTAATCAAAACGATATGTTTAAAATCATGAAGATCTAAACATATTCATTTTCAAACCCTCATTTTTTCAAAAAACGGTTCTATGCTGCAAATT
Organism: Maratus speculifer; assembly: GCA_964019185.1. Taxonomy (NCBI): domain Eukaryota; kingdom Metazoa; phylum Arthropoda; class Arachnida; order Araneae; family Salticidae; genus Maratus; species Maratus speculifer. The sequence continues at coordinate 81,379,065 of OZ025291.1, forward strand.
TCTAACAGTGTACGTAAGACACGTTTTAATCATCATAAAAAAAGATGTTTTTACTGATTCTTTTTTTATAATTGGTTCTGGTATATTAATATCTAATCCATGACGTACGTAATATAATGCTCTATTATTACTTAAGCCATGTTTTGATCATCATAAAAAATATATATTTCCTGCATTTTATTAACTCAATGGGAAACTTATTTCGACTGAATACTCCTTGCGACATTTTGCTTTGGAGAATGTATGTCCACATTTTATTAGTTTATATATTTTGTTTTTTGGACTGAATGTAATCTAATAATTGAAGTAATTTAGTTTAACGAGTTACACGTGATTAATTTTATTATTTTTTCCTATAAAAAATTAGTATTCTGTGTAAATATTTTGAAAACTTACCTCAAATTTTAAGGAAAATGGATAATCTTTAAAATCAGAGAAAATTTTTCAAGATATTTTTTTTAGCAATTTATACTTTTTTCGTTGAGAAAAAAATAATATCTTAGTTAACCTTACGATTAGTTAAAAAGATTCATTTTCCAAATGATTGTTGTAATTTGTTAAAATACAATTTTTTACTTATATATTCCTTTTTATACGTACGCGCAAATTTTAAAAATTCGAATCAGTCTATGTTCGATGCCAAAACAAAACTAGTTTTTTTTTTTTTTTTCGCAATATGATAAACAAGGAATAAATTAGGCTTAAATTTCTAGATTTTTGTTTTGGACGAACTTAGAAGCACGTGGATTGCATATATGTTGTCTAATTCCAGTTATATTGAATTAATTGAATAGATGTATTTGAATGTATCCGTAAGGTATAAATAATTGAATCTATGCTCGATTAATATTACATCAATAACTTTAACATGTGGACTTAAATTTAGACATAGTTTCTAAAAACTATTTTTTTTTTTTTTTTTTTTTTTTTTTTTTTTTTTTTTTATCATCAAAAAAACATTTATATAATTCTTCTGAAAATAATACGCATTTTATTTACATTTTTTTCAATTGTTATAAAAAATGGCAACAGAAAGATTACAATATTCTATAATTTTGTAATCGTTTTCCCTTTACTTTCATAGAAATATAACACTTCAGTTACTGATTTAATAGGGAACCGTCGTGTATCAATTGACCGGAACCTCGTGTATTTCATTGAATTTAAATTAATTTAGCTTAATTTGGGAAAAGGTTATGAGAGAATAAATTTAAAAATGTTTTACTACTGATATATTTTAATAATAATAAAAGACGTGCTGTACTTTTACAGTCCAGTAATGCAAATAAAATAAATTAATTTACTGCTCATTTGTAGCAGTGACCGTACAAAATGTTTTTTACTTTTAACTTTCTCATTAACTTAAACGTATTTTTCGGAAATTTCTTCAAAGTTATTGGAGTAACTTCCATCTACATTCCCCAAAACACTCAATTAATTGAAAATATTGCATGTTTTCATTCTATTATTTTATAAAATGTAAAAAAAAAACTATTAAAAAATAAATTAAAATTAACTTTATCATGGGTCAAATGCTTCTATAGTAAAAAAAAAAAAAAAAAATAGCCTCAAAAGGAATGACTCCTGGAATGATGCTGATGTGTAAGATTTCCGGAAATAACGCGTCCGGGTGGACCACTCCTTCCACGAGTCGAATAGACCAATCAGGAAAGGGCTCCGTCTATGCATCGTGAAGCGATTCCATGGGGTATTGACGAGCGCAGCAAACAAGGGCAGCCTACAACTTGGAATCGCGAAGCGATCACGCGGGGGGTTGGCGAGCATAGCGAGCAGGGGGGCGGAGCCCTTCTATAGTTTAAAAGAACTATATCTGCTCATTCCAATTATGCATGTCTGGGGCACCGCACCCCACTTTGCGTCCCCCCCAAAGAGGAACATTTAAAATTTTTATCCACAGCACTCGTGTTGCATATCTTTAGAAAGGTCTGAAACTGCCTTTTCCTATTATCGATGTCTTGTGTGTACCCCTCCGCTCTTTCCCCAGGGGGCACATTTTTAATTTCTTTACAACACCAGTTATGTGACACATTATTTGAAAGGTCTGCAACTGCTTATACATATCTTTAGAAAGGTCTGAAACTTCCTTTTCCTATTATCGATGTCTTGTGTGTCACCCCCCCCTCTGACCCCGTCTGCCTGCCGAAAAAATGTGCCTCCAAGGGGGGCACATTTTTAATTTCTTTACAACACCAGTCGTGTCACACATCATTTGAAAGGTCTGCAACTGCTTATTCATATTATGAATGTCTTCTGTGTCACCCGCTCAGCTCTGCCCCCCAGGAGGGGCACATTTTTAATTTACAACACCAGTCGTGTGACACATCATTTGAAAGGTCTGCAACTGCTTATACATATCTTTAGAAAGGTCTGAAACTTCCTTTTCCTATTATCGATGTCTTGTGTGTCACCCCCCCCCCCCTCTGACCCCGTCTGCCTGCCGAAAAAATGTGCCTCCAAGGGGGGCACATTTTTAATTTCTTTACAACACCAGTTGTGTGACACATCATTTGAAATGTCTGCAACTGCTTATTCATATTATGGATGTCATGTGTGTCAACCTCCCCACTCTGCACCCCAGTAGCGAGCAGGGGGGCGGAGCCCCCCCCCTGTAGTTTAAAAGAACTGAAACTGCTCATTCCAATTATGCATGTTTGAAGCGCCGCACCCCACTTTGCGTCCCCCCCCCAGAGGATAACTTTAAAATTCCACAGCACTCGTGTTGCATATCTTTAGAAAGGTCTGAAACTGCCTTTTCCTATTATCGATTTCTTGTGTATCCCCCTCCGCTCTGCCTCCCAGAGGGGGCACATTTTTAATTTCTTTACAACACCAGTCATGTGACACATCATTTGAAAGGTCTGCAACTGCTTATTCATATTATGGATGTCTTCTGTGTCACCCCCCACTCTGCCCCTCAGGGGAGGCACATATTTATATTCTTTACAACACCAGTCGTGTGACACATCATTTGTAAAATCTGCAACAGCCTATTCATATTATGGATGACTTGTGTGTCACCCCCCCATTTGCCCCCGTCTGCCTGTCGTAAAAATGCGCCCCCAAAAGGGGGCACATTTTTAATTTCTTTACAGCACCAGTCGTGTGACATATCATTTGAAAGGTCTGCAACTGCTTATTCATATTATGGATGTCTTCTGTGACAGCCCCACACTTTGATCCCCCCAGGGGGGCATATTTTTAATTTCTTTACAACACCAGTTGTGTGACACGTCATTTGGAAGGTCTGCAACTGCTTATTCATATTATGGATGTCTTGTGTGTCAATTCCCCCACTCTGCCCCCAGGAGGGACACATTTTTAATTTCTTTAGAACACCAGTCGTGAGACACATAATTTGAAAGGTCTGCAACTGCTTGTTCATATTATGGATATCGTGTGTGTCATCCCCCACTCTGCCCCCCTACCCAGGGGGGCACATTTTTAATTCCTTTAGAACACCAATCTTGTGACACATCATTTGAAAGGTCTGCAACATTTAACTTATTCATACCATAGGGTATTGGCGGGCACAGCAAGCTGGGGTAGCCCACAACTTGGAATCCCGAAGCGATTAGGCGGGGAGTTGGCGAGCGTAGCGAGCAGGGGTTGGAGCCCCTCTAGTTGGTTTAAGAGTAAACAAAATTTAGTAAAGAAAACTTGTTAAGTTATGAACGAAGTATGGGCATGAACGATATAATAAGTACAAAATACAATAGGTTTAATTTGCGACTCTAGAAAACTAACATAACAAAAAGAATAAACAAAATAAATTTAGCTATCAGATACCTCAAATCGTAATAAGAAACTTTAGTAGAAAAATAGTGATAAAAATAAAGGACAATGCACATGTTCTATATTTAATAAAAAATACTTTTATTTTTGTTGGCAACATATTCATCATGCAAATAATTATACATATAGAAAATTCTGGATATATTTGTTTACGGTATGGATAGCTCCAGAACGAAGTTCAAGAAGGGTAAGGTATCATAATAATAGTACCAACTAATCCAATTATATTTTCTGTTCTTTCAAATGGAGTATATAAATATGAAATAAATTAAAGTCAGACCTTTTTTTTTTATCAGAGCCTCACGTTTATAGCAATTTTTAAGTACATGAACCTAAAAAGCAACACCATAATAAAAAGTATAATAACATCACAGAATTAGAAATCCGACAATGCATTCTTAGATTAACAAATGGAACCAGTGTATTTTTCTTAATTTGAGCGTAATTGGTGCGTGAGGGAGCGGCGCGTTTCGAAACCCCTTTTTAAATACTTGTTAAACATATGGGCATAAAAAAGAAAAAGAAATATTTTTTCCCCGAAGTAAAGTAAAACAGGCACTTGTTTTTGGCTAATTAATCAAAAAATGACCTTATATATTTTTTCTTTTTTGATATGTTAATTTTTTAAACCATAGGATACCCCAAAAATCCCTTAATGTGTATTCAAAGGAAAAATGTAGCAATAATTTTACTCATACAATAGCTAAGTAGTAAATACTTTTGCAAAACGATAAAAGTACATATTAAGATAAAAGGTTTTATGTGTTGCTTTTTCGGAGTGTTTAATTTGTGGTAATTACGCTTTGTTCTCTAGCGATAGTCAATAATTATGTAATCATCCAATCTATTTTGATTCCATTCTTCTATAAGCTTCAAATTTTAATAGAATATCTCACCATGCTCATCATTGATTCCAATAAGTGTATTCGGGAAGTAATCAAGATAAAGCTTGATGTTAACGTTGTAAACAAGAACTTTGAAGCTCTCTGAGAGTCCCTGGACTTTTTTTGGTGCAAATTACTACTCGCAAATATCCAAAAAATTCTTTGACAAGGGTTTTGACGGTTAACAAACCCTTTTTTGGGTGTTCTGTCATTTTTCTGATGCAGTTATTTTTTCTAATGAACTACCGAATCTGCGGACCATCAAATATTCCTATCTTTATATTTACAAAAGACCAATTCAGGAATTTCGAAATGAGATACTTTAACCCATAACTACTGTTAGCGGTCTCAGAGACCGCTGAGTTTTTCAAGTTTCACAGTTTAACTCGTAATTTTTAGTTTAACTCTAGATGCTGCTCAAATTTTGTTTCGTTTGAAGCCTTATTGCTACTTCTAGAGGCTTTTGAATAGCTGATTTTTTTTATAATCTGGTACATAAAGTTTAATATTTAAATAGTATTTTGAGAGTTAATATAACATTTAGAGTTACAGAGTTAATGTAACATCTTTAAATTAAGCGGTCTGACAGACCGCTCACAGTAGTTATGAGACAATATTTGTCACATAAGTTAAGGATTAAACAACCTCCTTTATTTGTCAAAGAATTTACGAACTGCTTCATTATATCGTTAGTTTTATATACAGACTTGGAAATGTGATGATCATCCTATCGATATGTGGTTGATGCTACACACCAGATTTTGGTGGCCCATTCTACTGGAACCAATGCTTCTGAAAAGCTCTATTGTCTCTGAAGGGATAAATTAGGAAACTTGTTACATTTACGTTACAGAACAAGAAGGAAGATAACTTTAAGTTCAACAAAGAGTATTAATTCGTGCACGTGATATTGCAAAAAATCAGTGGTTCTCCATATTCTCATTTTTTGGCGTATATAAATGGAATGGCCTATTGCGACTGCTCCAAAAACATTTTGATTGTGAACCACCACGTACATCAAACTCTTCTTTGAGCTATCGATGAACAGTTACTATTCAGTTGCAATATAGATGGAGTTCATAACATTTCTATTAAATGATGTACTTTATGTCACGAAACAAATCTATCGTCACTTTGAAAGAATTGAAAAATAGTCCTTACCAAATCATGTTTTGATAGTAATTATCTGAACACCCGATTTTAGAGTTTCATTAAGTTTTATCATGCAGTTTTCAGGCAGTCAAAGGTATGTAAATATGCAGGACAGAAAAAAAGAACAATGGTAAACCTACCACTCAATCTCTAAAGTCGGCTCTAAAGTTGGTATTTTCCTTTGAGATATGACATGACAAGCAAGTTTCATTTTACGATGTGAATCGTACTTTAACTATTCCTGGAATTTTAGTGGTAAACTCGATTAGATGATATATTTTGCTGACACTCCCAGTGTAAAATACATAGATTACTTCTTAAAAATTAGTATTTATTTCAAAATTACTTTTAACGAATAAAAAAATTAAAACTGTGCAGAAAATTGTGTAGAAAATTGAGGGTAAATCGAATACTTTTGTTACGATATCTTTTACAATTTAATTCCTTTAAAAAGCTTTTCAGCTCATTAAATGTAATATATTCTGAATAAGTTTTTAATAAAAAAAATCAAAAGGAAAGAAATAAATAAAGAAATAACTCAGAACAATTAGAAGTATTTTATCAAATAAACATTTCTACGATTGTAAATTTTCAAAATTAAAAGTAACAGAAATTAAATGAACTTAATTACCGCTCATTAGTGGACAAAATGTTTCATTAAACCGTAATTTAATTTTTTATTTCTGGATATTTAAATGTATTCTAAAAATCTATTAATGGCGTCTTTACAATGGTTTGATCTTTTTTCTCAACAAATAGAAAATACATAATTACACTGTCTGTATATCGTTTTACTAGCATAAATAGATTTCAGGATCATTTAATTTCTTTTCAGATTCTTATTAAGAAAAATGATTCAAAAAATTAACAACAGTTACTCTTTGTTAAATATCCATTTAAATGTCCTGCACAATTTCTGTTTTCGTTTTATATGCGAAACTAAATATATTTTGTAAAATGAGAAGAATTAAAGAAAATTAAATTTATGGTGTTTAATTATACAAATATGTTTAAAAATCTTGTAATTATACTCGAAACTATTACCGTTACTATGAAATTTTTTAATGTTTTCTCATTTAATGTAATATAGTTTTTGTTGGAACATGAGTTTGTAGTTTTTATGGATCGTAAGGACGCTCAAAATAATCACCAACATTACGCTCAACAGAAAACAAATGTGTTAAAATTTATAACACCCGTAGCAGGAACGTGGTGACATGACGACTTGCAACCTCGAGCCACTAAATGTACCAAATAGCAATATTGTTTAGTTATTGTTTATATTTGTTCTTTTTCTTTCAAATAAGAAAATGATAAAACTTATCGTCCTATGTAACTTCCCATCTGATATTGAGATGCTTTCGACATATTTTAGAGGTTTATTTGTGCAAAACCTCACTAGCAAATCTTGCAAGAATTTCTATCCGCTTTTACTACTAAATGTTGGTTTCGGTTTTGTATTCTATTTTATTGAAACGGACTAGAGGTTGTTTAGAATATTACGATATGGCGAAAAAATGTGCCACACACAACTACAGAAAAACACAGGAGATAAAAATTACAGAAAAACTAAACTTCCATCTATAAAAACAGATATCACTTTTTGGTCATAGTTATTACTGAAATACTGCATTAATAAGGCGCTTAAATTAGGAAAAATAATGCTTTTCAAATTTTCTGTCGGAATTTCTTCCCAATTGTTATTAGTAAATACTTAACCAGTTATCGTTGAAGCTTGACATTTCTGATGATACAGCATTTCCTCTTTATTCAGAGTTCCATGATGATAAGAAGAAAAGAATGACTTTATCTACGACATCTACCAAGAGGAAAAATCAGATATGTATGTATACATAATAATTTATCTTTTAATATTTTGTGTAATTGTGCATATGTGTATAATATCATTCTTCCTTCTCCCTCAACTCAGTAAATTCATCTAATTATAATTTTCAAATCTATCGTGAATTACAAAAAAAAAAAAAATGTAGAAATTCAACCTCAAACTCAGTCAACAAATCTTGAAAAGAAAACGGGATAATCTAATAAATATTTCTTTAAATACATTGTATGATTCAAAAGTTCGGGAAAAGGTTGTAAAAAACGAATTTCTCCGAATATTTCACAGCACCGAAGCATATCCACCTTCAAAGTAGTCTTATGAGACATACACTTCTGCCAGCATTCGTAAAACTTTTGAAAGCATCACTGGAAGCCTTTTTTAGCAATCTCCCATAAGGCCCCTTGCGACATTGTTTTTACAGCATCTGATCACTAATAACGGCATCCGTGTAATTTTTTTTTCATTGATGGGACCAGTTAAAAGTCTAGGGGCTATGTCCAGTTCATAGGTTATATGTGGAAGCAGATTAGTGCGAGTTTTGTCGAAGAATAGTTTTAACGGTTGTTATGATTTTGCTGCTGCGTTGTGAAGCTTAAATTCTTCGAACGAGTCGATGGAAACGGGCGAGTTTATCGTAATTGATGGATTCTCGGTCCTCTTTGAAACATCGATGCCACTCAGAAACCTTATGTTCATTCATCGTACATTCATCGTACATCTTTCTTAGCATTTTTATCTTCATTGGTGTTTTATGTAGTATTTGACAGAATTTAAATCTGCAACGCGTTCAAGAAAAACTATCTTTTTTTTTACATCGTGGAGCAAAGATACCTAACTTTGGAAGATAACAGCTGCGCGTACGGTTCGGTCACATAATATGGGCTAGAAAAACATGAGCAAGTAGGGAAGAGTTGGGAGAGTACATTTCAGGCGGTTTTACATTAGGCACTTGCTTTCGTTTTCAAGAATGGCTGCATTCCCCGAAATTTAATCGTATTATATATAATAAATAATGCCTTTAATCTGGATTTAGTAAGTTTGAGTTTTAATGGCTTTTCTCCCCATGTAGTTTAAAAATTGAAAAGACCATGATATGTACACCTAGTTTATATTTAACTATAATTAATACCTGGTTTATGATATATTATTGCCTCAGTTCTAATTGTGTTATGTATAAATTTGCATCCATTTCTCCAGTTAAATATAACCATTTCCAGAAAATTTTCGTTGCTAATTGTGTTTGTCCCAGAAGCAGTGTTGCCAGACGAATACTAAAATTTTATTTTGAATACCACTATTTTCGTCCAGTATTATTCGCTTGTTTTAATCGCAACAAATTTGTTAATAAATAAGGCGAAAATCTCTTTATGGAAATAGTGGTATTCAAAATAAAATTTCAGTATTCATCTGGCAACACTGCCCAGAAGTTTTATTAAAAATCTACCACATGGGTTTCAACTATGTTACTCCAGTATCATAAAATTGATATACTGTTATGACGTGTACCAACATAAGTTTTCTGTAGTACCTTGTAACTTTGTTAACTGTTGTAAAATTTTTTGAAACTAAAACTTTTTCGATGGGGGGGGGAGAGGGGGGATGTCGTAACATTATTAGATAATTTTCTTCCACAAAATAACTGCGCAACCGAATTATTTTGACTGTCTTTGTAAATAAACAATAAATGATTTGCAAAACATATTCAGCATAACAAACGCTTTAACAGACTTCTTGTCAGTTTCATTTTGGTTGAAATAGTGTAATATTAAAATATACCGCGAAAACATCTACCACTGGGTGTAATGTTATGTGATTATTTCTAATGACTTTCAAAATGAACTAAAATGCCACAGGCTCCCTTTTCAATACAATAAACGTCACAATAAATATAAACAACATATATTAATTGCTTAGTAATCTGAATAATTGTATGAAAATTAGAACACGGTGACACGGTTGAAAGACAAACTGAATATATAGGTACTTTTAAAATATATTGAGAAATTTCTTAAAATTAGTATTATATCTTAATCATCCTGTACGTTCAGGAGAGCTTTTAAAATTATATAAAAAACATATCATGAATTAGGCATCATTCTAAGACAACATGGGCTCCAACTCATTTTATGGAGATTAAATAAAGTTAGTTTACAGCTCGGAAATAGTAGTAATCATTGGCTCAACTGATTCATTGATTAAATAATGCAAAAGTTATTGTTGGAAAATGAAGAAAAAACTTATAATTTTAAATAATTTTATATAATTTTATATAATTTAAGTAGTATTTAAAAATAAGTTCCTGTTTATTAATTTATTGTACATTTGTTTGTTATATTATTAAAGGAAATTATGTATTTTATATTGAATATGTAAAAACTAAATTTTATGTAGTCCTAACTATCGAATGTCGCACGTTTATAAAATTTCAAGGTTTTTATCAGTTTTGTACTTCTTCTTGTATTTTGTACAGTTTATAAGTCTTAAGATTTAGACTTGTTAATAAAATACATTTTTTTTTCCTTTTTGTTCAACCTTATATTAATAAGTAGAATTATTAAATTAGATACTAAGTAAATATATACAGTCAAACCCCGTTATAGCGAACCCGTTTTATAACAAACCCCCGGATATAACGGAAAAAATTTTGGTCCCGCCGTTTTCCTATTGTATTTAATGCTATTTTATCCTTTTATAGCGAACCTTCGGATACTTAAAAATCGGTTATAACGAACTCTTTTCTAGTCGAGCATGATCTTTTTTTCTGTTTTTACTTTTCCGCTGATGTGAAAAAAGGTTTTCGACTATAATTTTATAAGAAAATGCATGCCGGCTAGTAAAACATGGTGCAAATTAACGATAAGCCTTTTTATTCAAGATTAGTAAGACCTGCATTCTTTCTCTTTTATGGTATTCATTCTGCTGGTGTGATCACGCCCACCCGTCAGTTATTTTCCATTGCTTCTGTCAATGCAGTTCAGTAACACATTAAGCTAACTTATTTAACTAATGTATTTAAGAATAATTCGAGATATGGCAACATTGAAAAGAACGTCTTTTTTGAAGCAAGCAATAATCAAAAGCTTTTTTCCTTAAATTATACTCTGTAGAGTTCACAAGATTATGAAAAAAAACGAAATTTAAATGATAAACAAGTAAGAAAAATCATGCGTTAAGCATAGATTATGAAGCACTTTCCAACTATTAATGTAATCCTTAACAAAACTTTGTTATTTAGGGAAATAATAGTGTATAGTATACCAAATATACCCAAATATGTATTCCAGTACATTAGAACAGCATGTATTTCAAATGTCAGTTCATATAATGGGAAAATTTAGCTTAGCAAGAAAATACCCAGTAGCTTGAAATTTCTTTTTCAGCAATTCACACTATTAGATGGAAATATACTTGAATACTTTTATTCAGCCCCGTAGTTTACATTGTACCTTTATTACACGTCAGCATTAGGCTAAAAATTATAGTAAACTAAAACACTTTTAAAACAACTGAAATCACATTCTCATAAATCATAATTCATAGGCGTCCATGTACCGCATTCTTTGCGTGGTCCTGTATATCCCTTTATCTATATTCTGCAAACATTTCTCAGTAAATTGAATGCAGCTCAGCGTAAAAATGCATAGCTTATTCAAGAACCAAGTTTAAATAATTTACGCTCATATTCAGTAACGTTGGTGAGCTCTTTTGGGTAGCCCTGTATATCAACCATAACATTTATACACACCATATAATGTGCATATATTTAGCGAAATATAAACGCGAATATCATAATTAAAATGCATTTCAACATCGGACACATATACGGTACTTCGGAAAGAACATACTATTTGAAATATTTTGTGTGGCCCTGTAAATGCTATGTACTTCAAATTATGCAAGACAGTAGCGTATAATTTATATTAAGCTTCAGTGACATATATCAATTTTATTATATATGAAAAAGTTTAATATATTTAAAATATGTCACACACAATTCTTCCTTTTACCATTATCTAATGGAATTCTTTTGTGTGGCCCTGTACACATTTCAACCTGAAGTTCACTAACCCAAGGTTGACTAAACTCGGCTCTGAAGTTCGCGATGAATTTCAAAAATTAACCGGCGATTAGATTTGCTAACCTAAGGTTTCTCAACAATAGCTACATTTTCACCTTATATTTTATAGAATGCATATTTTAATATGTTTGACAGGGTATAACATCTTTAAAATTCCTTTGAAACGATTTTTCCCCATAGGCCGTAATGTAATGGGAAATTTTGATTCGCCCTGTAGATAAACTAATCATGGTTAGAGAAACTAATCATGGTAGAAACTTCATTTTCAATAGGACTTGTGCTAGAGTAAACGTCAATAACGTCCTAAAATTTCATGGCAATCCGAGTATATTAACGATTTTTCCCCCATAGGCCGTAATGTAATGGGAAACTTTTGATTCTCTCTGTAGATAAACTAATCATGGTAGATATTTCATTTTCAATAGGGTTCGTGCTAGGGTAAACCTCAATAATGTATAAAAATTTCATAGCATTCCGAGTTTATTAACGGGAATTAGAGCGCGGACAGACGGACAGACAAACCGAATGCATAAGCACTTTTCAACTTTGTTGGAAAGTGCTAAAAAGTAAACAAACAAAATAAAAATAAAACTGTTTTTAACGCGCCAATAAATAGTATTAGTCATACTAAGCCTGAATAATGTATAAAGATTTTAGTATAGTCAGGATCATTCCTTAAATTGTTTGCTCATTTATCCGAACTAGGGTTGGTCTCGGATGTTTAAATAATCGGCGCTTTACTGTATTTCTATTTGTCTTCATGCTTAGTTAATTTATTTAGTATTGTGCAAGTTTAATGTAATCAATTTTCGTCAATTTAATTCATTAATGATCATATCTAACAGAATTTACGTTTTTTTTTTTAATACATCATTCCTGAACATTTAGATTTCAGGTAATTATATGCATATTTTGTAAACTCTAACATTTTTTAACGGATCGGATATAGCGAACCACCGGATATAGCGAACAAAAACTTCGGTCCCTTGAAGCTCGTTATAACGGCTTTCGACTGTATATATTCGCTTAATAAACACGTTTTTCAAGTCTTCATAATTTCTGTAAACATCTACTTATAAGGTACTGAAATTGCAACTGAAAAAATTTGTATTCTGTACTACCATAAATAATACATGGAATACTTAGACTGAAATATTATTAAATTTTAATTAAAAATAGCAACAGAAATGATTAGCAACGTTTCACGAGACATATTAAATCTTAAATAAGAAAAAAAATTGCAATTTATGTAACATTATTTAACAGAATACTAATGATAAATTATATTTGTAGAAAAATAATATGTAAACGAATAGGTTGTGCAAAGTATACACTAAAGCAAATCTTTTAAAACCAAATATTTTTTTTTAAATTCTCAATAACGTAAAGCGCCCAGGATACAATTGGTATAATGAATCAGAAAAATTATTGCTTAAAGCTATCAAAACATGTAATTGAATTAAAATCTTTTTACGATTGTAATTGCGTCAAAATTAAAATAACAGAGAGTTTAATAAACTTAATTGCTGCTCATTAGGGAATTAAAATATTTCATCAGATGGAAATTAACTTTTAATTTATATTGCTAGTTATTATATTTAAGTCAAAATAATCATTTAAACTCCAAATTAGAAATCGATAACTACTGTTACTTGCGTGATATGCAAGGGTAATTTTTCCATTTTCTGATTCAAATAATGTAAAAAATATAACATCCATGTACTTAATTATTGTTGCATATATATTTAAATATTTATTAGTAAAATTGGGGATTTAATTTTGTTGTGTGGTTTGTAACATTGCATATAATCATTTTGAAATATCAAGAATATTAAACATAGATATTAAGGTAAATGAAGTGTTGATTTTTAATATAAATTAAAATTTCCCTAAGATTCAAAACCATTAAATAATATTTTAAAAGAGGTCATATCTAGTTTATGTTTGCATATTTAATTGATCTAGATATAATGTTTATTTTATTAGACTTAAAAATTCATTACTATTTTATTTATAATAGATCAAACCAGACAAAAATAACGTAAAACAAATACTAGTCAAAAACAAAAGCAACTGTATGATCGGTTATAGTTAAAGATTTACTATTCTTATGATATGTTATTTCCTCTTTATTCATTGTTCCATAATTTATACCAAGAAAAATAATAACCTTATCCAACATCTAGCAACAGGAAAATTTAGTATGTATATTTACACAATCTTTTATCTTTGAATTGTTTGTAATAAGTAAGCATAAGTGTTTGATTTCTTTCTCTCTTACCCTTCCCGCAACCCTGAGTAAATTTATCTAAATATAGTTTTCAAATCTATGGCGCATTTTTGAAAGTTGTAGCAATTCAATCTCACACTCACAAGGAAAGTCTCCATACTGGCCATACCCAGATTTTTTTGAAAAAATACTAATTAAGCTAATCATGTATGTAATAAAGGATCAGTGAAAAATAGCGGCGGAATCACACTAGAGAACATGTAAAAAAGTAAAATACTTTCGAATATTTGGCGTGAAAAGACGAAAGTTTCATATGATTTGGCGAGCAGCACTTTTCCGTAAATGGTGTTTGAGGAATTTAATCATAAACAATAAGAGAATTTAATATATTTTATACATGTATATACATATATTAAATTTCATATGTATACATTATTTGTTGCTGTAGTTATTTAATTTCTCTCTGGAAAAAATATTTTCATATATAAAAAATTCTTATTCAATAAAATTATTTTCATACATTAAAGCGTATTCAAAAATAAAAGCTACATGTTTCCATAGCAACAAAATCGAATTGACAATGCTCAACTGGACTTTATACTTGAAACAATTTTAATTAATTTAAATTTGAATTTCGTTTCAAATCGCAAATTTTGATGGTTTAATTTATATTAAATAAAAACAAATAACAATCTTACGAAATTATACATAAAACAAACTAAAACTGACAAAAACAAAGCTATTTATCTAAACAAGTTGAACATGAAACTTTTTTCCTTTAAAATGCATTTGAGATAAAAAACATTTTTTTAGATTGCTTTTCATCGCCAACCGATGATAAATCGCCAAATAACGAAATTTTCATTATTTTTTTACGTACAGGGAACGACGGTTCCGACGAAATTTTTTTTAACGTATATATCCTCATGAGAAGAACATTCTGTAATTTTTTCAGATTTTTCGGAATATTCACGTATGGAGACCTTCCTTGTCAGTCAACAAGTGTTAAAAAAATGGGGTAATAGAATAAAAATATTATTCTTAACATAATAAGTAATGCCTCTAATCATGATTCAGAAATTCATGTTTTTAGTCTTTTATTTTCATATAATTTAAAATATATAAGACCATGGTATATGAATAATATGTAATACGTCGTACTTCATATATTAATGCTTCAGTGTCTTTTTTAATGGTATTAAGTATGAATTGCCATCCATTTCTGAAGTTAAAAAATATCACATTGCATAAAGTTTTCGTTCTTAAATTTGTTTGTCCCTGAAACTTAAAAAAAATCTTAACTATGTATCT
Organism: Maratus speculifer; assembly: GCA_964019185.1. NCBI lineage: Eukaryota > Metazoa > Arthropoda > Arachnida > Araneae > Salticidae > Maratus > Maratus speculifer. The sequence continues at coordinate 81,394,376 of OZ025291.1, forward strand.
CTATATCAAACGTAATGAAATTGATGTGCTATTAGGAAGTGTACTAACGTATGTTTTTGTAGTACATTGTAACTTTGTTAACTAATGTAACTTTTGAAAGATTTTTTTTTTTTGAAAAAGTGTAACATTATTTAACCATTTTCACTCAACAAACGATTGCATATCGGAATTTGTTTAACTGTCTTTGTAAATACATGATAAATGATTTGCTCACGAATTTATGCATGAAAAATGTTTTAACACCCTTTCTGTGGGTTTCATTACAGTTGCAATAGTGTAAAATTGAAATACACTGCGTATGTGGTTTCCCATTGAGCATAATCTCGCGAGATTAATATTATTGCCTCTGCAAATGAACTAAAAATTCTACATGCTCCATTTTCAATAGGACTAATGTCATAATTAACGGCAACAATATATATAAACCACATAATAATATGAATAAATTTATCAATGCTGGAATGCGGTGAGGTGGCTTAAAGACAAAATGAAGCTATAAACACTTTTAAAATATGTTGGAAAATGTTTTAAAATCCGGGCTATCTCTTAATCATCCAGCACGTCCGGGAAAGTTTTATATTATAGAGAATATTATTAATTGTGACTTCCATATTTTGTTTGACGGCATTTGTTACAACTCGTTTTTTGGAGATTAAATACAGCCAAATTACAGTTCAGAAATATTGGTAACCAGTGGATTAACTGCTTCAGTAATTATTAAAAGCTGAAGTTAGCATTGAAAATAAATAAAAAAAAGGTTCCGATTGTTGCCCATCGCTCTATTCGTTGTTTATTTCTTTGTTTTCTTATGGTTTATAAAATTTAAAACTATGTTTATATATGTCAGTTTAATGCATATTCGTTTTTTTGTATTATTGAGGGAGACCCGTAAGAAAAAACCCAAAATTTTTTTATTATTGATTTTAAAGTAATGAATTTTGGTATACTATTTAAGAATCGCTTGTAAGGAATAATTAGCAAAAAAATTCACTTTTTATTAAAAAGCATATTTTTTATGGGGATTTTTATGATTTTTTTTGACGAAAAATACACTTTTTAAAAATTACTACTCCTTATTTAATTTTCAATATTTTCGTATTACTAAAATTTCTTAAATAGTGTTATAGTATATAGAAAAGAACTAAGGAGAGATATTTTTAATTTTCTATTTTAATCGCCTAAAAAAATAAAATAAAAATACGCATTATAAATTTCCTTAAATTCGTTATAATTTTCATGTTTATCAATTTATGTAAAATTTTCAGATATTTCTAAAAATAAATAATATAATAATATAAAAATATAATAATATAAATAATATAAAATAATATCTCTCCTTACTTTTGTTACAAATTTTTTTAAGATTCTAAAAACATAAACACTTTGTTTCTAAATTATTTTACCACTGAGCTTTAGTACTTTGAACTTAGGCAAAATATGAAAAAAGTCATTCTCAGGAAAACACGTTTTAAATGGCCGCTAGTCCTTTAAAGTCTATAGTGAGTACAATTTAAAAAGCTCATTTTCTACCTGTTCCAAGTGTCCCCGAGTTCTGAAATTTTGCATGGATATTCGCAAATATGTATTTTATCGTTTTCTGAGAAAAAAAAAAAAAAAATATTGAACTTTTGATGATTTTCGGCCGAAAATGGGGTATGGATCTCCGTTAAGGAAATTAAACATTTTACATTGAATATGTACTTGCGAAATATATACTAGTATAAAAAAAACTCTTAAATCTAACTCTATCTAAACAATCTAAGCTCTGAAATTTTTCACATTTGTTAAATTTAAATTTTTTTATTAGTTTTGTATTTCTGTTTGTATTTTGTATAGTTTGTGATTCTTAAGATTTGAACTTTTTAACAAAGTACCTTTTTCTATACGGCTCAAACTTAATATACGTATATTCGTTTATAGATACGTAATTCAACCATTTATACTTTCTGTAAACAACTACTAATAAGGTATTTAAATAACAACTGAAAACTTTATTATTCTATATTTCAATAAATATTATATGGAACATTTAGAACTGTAATATGATTAATTTTTTATTAACAAATAATAACTAATATAACTAAAAAAATGTTACGATACGTTAATTCTTAAATGACAATAAAAACTGCATTTTATTAAATAATATTTAACAGAATACTGATGACAAAATATATTTATAGAAAAATAATATGTAAACGAATAAATTGTGTAGAAAAATGTACCCTCAAGCAAATCTGTTTTTTTTTTCCAATAACGTAAAACTTCCAGGATACATTTGGCATAATGAATCAGAAAAAAAAATAAATGCTTAAAGCAATCAAAAAATGTAATTGAATTAAAATCTTTTTATGATTGTAATTGTTTCAAAATTAGAATAACAGAGAGTTTAATAAACTTAATTGCTGTTGATTAAGGAATTAAAATATTTCATCAGATGAAAATTAACTTTTAGTTTGGGTTGCTAGTTATTATATTTCAGTTAAAAGAACCATTTTAACTCCAAATTAAAAATCGATAATTACTGCATTTTACATAATATACAACAATATATATATTTTTTCATACTCTGATTCAAAGAATGTAAAAAATGTAACATGACTTTTCTTAATTATTCCTGCATATTTATTTAAATACTCATTAGGAAAATTCGGGATGTAATTTTGTTGTGTGGCTCGTGACGCTGTACATGATAATTCTGAAATATCAAGAGTATTAAACATAGATTTTAATGTAAACTAAATGTGGAATTTTAATATAAATTAAATTTTTCTAACTGAACCTCAAGATTCAGAAACATTAATTAAGATTTTTAAAAGAGGTCATATGTAGTTTCTGTTTGCCTTTTTAATTGATCTATATACAATTGTTTCCTTATTATCAATAAAACTTTATTACCATTTCTATTATACATCAAACATCACAAAAAATAATGTAAACTATTATCAAATGTTCAGATAAACATTTATAAAATATCAATTCAATAATGCTTAATGTATTATTACACATAAAATTTTCTAGCGAAAAAAAATTACAAGTATCTCCATTCAAATCTCAGTGAAGAATAAATTAATAATAAACTTTTTTTTTCATTAAAAGAACATTATTTATAAATTGAAGTGTTTTAATTTATGACTGAGGAGGTGAAATACTAGAAATATTTTGATAAATATTTTGATGATAAGTCAATATTTATAATATACTGGGTGATCCAGAAGTTCCAGGAATTTTTAAATACTAAAAATTAGTAGACTATAATCAATTGAATGGTGCGGTTTTCACAGAACTACTTAGACGTTTGTGGGATTTTTTAATGAAAAAAAAGTCATGTTCATATCATTTTTTGCCAATACATGGTGTTTAAATTGGTAGATAGATATGATTGTAGCGTGATACAGCTCACTAAAAAACAAAAAGTATCAGTGTCCAAGATTTTCAACTTTTCAGTATAACACTCATTACTTATAAGTACTGCCGTGAGACGATGTAAAACAGCTTGCACAACATTAAATTTCTGTCCAGGGCTATCCCTGAAACATAATGCTGCATAGCATTTTTCAACTGGGTCAGTGGCATAGACCGATTTCTGTATACACGTGACTTATGTAAGACATAACCAAAAGTCACAAGTGGTAAAATCTAGTAACTTCGGGGACTATCCGTGCTGAAAAAAGCTATTCAGAACACGGATATCTCCTCTTGGCCTCAGAATCGTCGTGATAAGGAAAGTGATGTATGGAGGTGCTCCATCCACATTAATGCTACAAATTGGAGCACTTTTCTCTCTCGCAAATGATGGAAGAGATGATCCTTTAAAAGCTCTTGATATCTGTCACTTTTCATGAAATATGCTACCCGAAGTTTTCACGAAAAAAAAGGGCAATTATGAAAAAGTTGTAAAACCGCACCCCACTTTCACTTTCAGATCAAGATGTTTTTCTACCAATGCATGAGGGTTTGTGGCAGTGCATGAAAAGTTCGCATGATTACGCTTCCCCATAGAGTAAAGTGTGCCCTGTCAATCCATAAAACTCTTGAAAACCATGCGAATACTGAATTAGAAAATTCCTGCCACGCTATAAAATCATTTGACATTAATTCGTGCACATGGTAAATTTTATACTATCTCTTAAGAATGATCCTGAAAAATTACCGTAAACTTACATAAGAAAGACCAGTTTGCCGTGAAATTGTAAATCCAATGCATTCATCATCTGCTGATGATGTCGATTCAGTATCAGTATTGAGATCAATCTCATTTTACAACTGCGACGGACATTTGGGATCTCTCCCTACTTCGACTATTTTCCAATGAACGAGTTTTCAATATCTAGGAAAGATGACCCGCAATGAGCTCATCTGCTGATATAACGTAAGGTTTAGATATTTTTCGATGCACAGCAGCGGCATCTAAAAATGTGAACTATTTATTTAAAAAAAATGCCTTTATAAACAAAACTCTTACACGCTTCTGAGCGTATATATGAAAACCGCGCCTTAATTAACCCTATTGCACATAGTTTTCTAATTATTAACATTTCAAAACTCCCAAAACTTCTGGATCATTCAGTTTATATACATATATACCGGGTGTCCAGTAAACAACTGACCCTTTTGGATTCGAAAGTAGTTACAGTTACTTACAACAGCTTTTTATTAAAAAAGAATCTTTAAAATTTTTTTTTGAAATATTACTCTATGAAAATGTTACATTGCTTGTTTTTTTACCATTTTATGAGGATTGCATAAAAAACTATTTTTCGTGTCCTTAATATTAATAATTGATTTATTGCATTTAAATGTTAAAAAAATAATCGTTTATTTTGTCTCTTTTGCTGTGTTAATTCATTAGGAGATCCTATTGAAAAGGGGTCTCAAAAATCTAAAATATGAAATGTATTCATTTTCTATGAAAATAATTGAATGGACCTAAGAAACTCTCAGTACGGGTAACTTTGTACTAAAAATTTAAAATAGTTAGAAAAATTAAATTAAATTAAAATTGCTTCTTTAAAAACATAAAGTTTGCTTAATTGTTTCTTGTTAATTTTTTAGAACTGTGTTTCGACGATTTAAAAAAATGATATTTATTATTTTATATAATGGAAATATTAGTAGGTGCCGGAGAAAGTGACCCAAAGACGGTTAATGGTAGTTCAAAATTTTAATTCGATTTTGAAAAAAATAATATGCATTAAGTATCAATCTAAAATAAATTAAAATAAACCGTTTACGAATTTTCTAATGTACATACTTGTACCAAAATCTTTGAGTACTACAATACAGTTTTCATAACTGAATCATAAAAGACATACTTTGTATTTAGTAACAACAGCTTTTATAGCTTAATCCATATGGTGTTCTTCCTGCGTCAGGAGGTTTCGGATACAAAATCCTGAACAGCTAGGAAAAAGGTGTGTCAAAAATAAATGATATAGCACTTTAAGTTAATTCGAATAATTCAAATTCTTTGAAGCTCATTCAAGGTGTGATTCACAAATAGAGAAACTAAAACTAAATAATTATCTTTAAAAATAAGCATAGTGATATATTAAAAATAAGTATAGTAATAAATATAGTGATTTATGTATTTTTAATGATGTACATTTACAGAGTCTATTGTAAATTTACTGAATAACTTCTCTATTATTTAACATCATCTCAATTTTTCCAATACCTGTAATTTTACACTTGGCTTAAAATAATGGAGTACTCGTAGATTCTCGGTGTAATTTCACAGAAAAATTTTGTAAGGGAGTGGATGAAGATTTGTGAAATACATGTTGCATTAAAAAAATATGTGAATTATTAATTATGCTTTCTAATTTTTGCAGTTTAAGGATGTGATAATTCTTTCTATAAAAATCTACATATCACATGTGTAAATGATTTTTCCGGCGGGCATTTACATCAAGATAGCACGGATATGGGTATAAATAGTCTTCTAGAAAATAGATGTTTCTCATTGTGAGTCATATTAAATAAAAGTTTTCTTTTTTCTCTTCATTAATCTAATTTATGTTTTTGAGTTCCTGATTATATTAATAAAATATACTCAAAAATTGTATGGCTTGCCTAAATTCGAAAGAAATTTTGCTTGATTTTTCTCGTTTAGATATCCAACTTCAAGAGTTTCAAAATGATTCCAATATATAGGCAAATATATAAAAGATGACTTTACAGAAAGTTTTACTTTAATCTATATCAGGATTATTCAACATATGGCTCCTAAAGCGGAGCTTCACGTATTCTTATATTGTTATATTGAACAAACTTATTAATATAAATTCTGCTATAGCGTAAGCCCAGCTTTACTATTCAAAAACGTTAGTGACATGAAGTCTGAAGAATAATTTTCCCACTCTTCTTATCTAAGAATTAAACTCATATGACAGAAAGATTATAACAAAAAATGCATAACCGTATTTTTTTTTAATATGTGAGATTAAAAAAATTAGAACGATTTCACGCAGAGAACATATAATTTAAACTGCTATAAAGGAGAACAATTGCATTCGCAATCACCCTCAAATAATTACATGGCGCTTTCCACTGCCTTCTTCAAAACGTGAGGAACTCTTCTATCTATCTTTCAGAATGACAGCCCGTGGCTGTTCAGGATTATTTTATTTTCAATACAAAAAAAAAACTTTTCAGTTACTTCTAAAATGCCTTACCTTAGCTCACTCTATTCTTTCTCTAAACTCCACAGTTAAATCAACAAAAATGGAATCCTTAATCACCGCCAAAGAGGCTTCAAATATTCACCATCCAGCACAAACTAGTCTAATTCACTCAAGGGCAGAGAGCAACTACAATCTCCGCTTTGCATACGCACTCCCAGCTTTTATACTTTCCAGACTGAAGATACTGGACTAGAAATTTGGGAAAAATCCCTTGAACCATAGTTAACTGTAGACACAGAGTGACGGAGCGCCACACATCCTTAGGAAAGTTAAAGTTGCATAAAGTACAAATGTCACTTTTGAGCCACAAATGTTAGAAAAATGACATCACGAACTCAGTCAAAGAGTTTTTTCAAGAGTTATTACACACTATTACAAAGTGACTTTTCCTCACACATTTAACAAATTAAAAAAAAATCAACAGTACATTTTATTGGAGAATAATATTAAACTCTTTATGTATTAATTTCTGCAATAAAACTTATTTAAAAAGTACATACCTTAATGTCTACGCAGATGTTGAGCATGCCATAATTATGAATTTAATTAAACGGGAAAATACAATAAATAAATAAATAAATATATGAAAATCATTATACATTTCTCAGTATTCTAGATTTTTTTCCCTTTTATATATGTTTTTTCAGCGTTTTTCACTATATCATTAAACAGATCAAATAAATGTAAGATATTCTCTAATTGAAATTTTTAACTCTTTATCGCTATTCATAAATATACTTTTCCAATACAAAATGAAGTAAGTCTCTTTCAAGCAATGATAGAATATATTCAGTAATAAAAAATGTATATCTTTTTGGAAAATTTGCAGTGAAAAAAAAAAGGTAAAACAAAATATAATATATTACAAAATGTTTAACAAAACATAAATATAAGTATATATACAATTCCAAGAAGCATCATCGATGAATCTGTTGAAATCTATTAGAATATATTTAATGCATTAAATTCAATGCATTTCTTTGAAATGCAAAAATGTACTCTTTTAAAAATAATCGCTTTCCACTAGTATGAAAGCAATTAAGTCACATTTCATTGATGAGACGAAACGAAGAAAGGATTTAAAAAAAATGCTGATAGAAGTAAAAAAAAATACTTTAATAGTGTCAATCTGTCTCATTTAGTTCAGCGATTAATTTATTTCATTCATTCTCATAATGATTTTTTTTTATTTTTCATAATGACTTTATTTGAGAGATTATATTATATAAATTATTCTTTCATGATATTTTTTATATAATTGAATATTATTATTGCTATTCATCGCTATTGTTACTAGGCCTAATAAAATGAAGAAATTATACGAAATGTATTCATTTTTAAATATTCTTTAAGTACTCGTAGACCACAAACTGTGCATTTTTCTCTGAGGACGGTGTTATCCCACAAATCATTATTAATAAAATTTATAAGTATGTGTAAAATCTAATTAAATCTAAGAGGCTAAACATTATTAAATCTGGGATTTAATAATTATGATATTGTTAAAGTTTTTGAATGCTGGAATTAAACAATGACGACAGTCAAATAATCTCGTGGGTTTTTTTGTTTGTTTAAGCAATTTAATACATGTACAGTAAAATCTCCTAATAGTCACTACCGATGTAAGCACGATAATTTGATCGTACTTCGGAGGTTGCGTTATTCAGAGATACCACATTGTAAAATTCTAAATTACTTACAGTAAAATTAAAGTAATTAACCACTATTACTTTATTTTTGTAGTTAAAAAATACATACTATTATTTAATGTAAAAAATCACTTAATGACAGATTTTTTTATTTTAAGCATAATTTTTTTTTAAATGCGTAATCATTTCCACAAGCTTTATTCTGCAATTCCTTTTCATTTTGAATGAACCAAAATTTATAATTTACCAAATTTTCTGCAATTTCTAGGACAAATTTTCTACGTCATAAACCCAGAAATTGGGAGACCTTTCTTCCGACCGTTCGAAAGCCATTCCAAGAGTAACTTTACAATCTTAACCCATATCGTACCAAGCATTGAAAGAAATATTATTTTTAAATAAAATCTTAAATATATGCTTCATTAAGCCTATGTATACACACAAAATCAAAAAACTTACCATTTTTTATTAGCTTGATTGGTACAGGCTGTCCTAAAATAGGACAATGGTATAATCCACTGCTATTCATTATTAGATGAATGGAATGGGACAAAATATCTTAAGCATAGTCCGACGTTACATTTTTTACATATTGTGGTTGGTTTTCCTGTACAAGGTTTTACCTGGCATCTTCTTTGTCGGTTTTCTGGGTGTTTTATCAACACATGCTCTTTCTGAATCCTTAAAAAATCTGCATTACTCTGTTGAAGACCCAATTTTCTGTAAGATAGTTTTCTTGGAATAGAAATCCCCAAATAGGCAACTTTTATGTGCCTTCGAAAATCAAGCAGGCTCAGACTATTTTCTCCAAATAACTGATTGAGCTTCCATGAAGCAACAAGCGCTGTTTCAAATGCATTAACAAATAATGGCCAATGCCATTTTTTCCCTTGAATTGAAGTAAAGTAAGATGCTGCATGATTATCAAACAAGTCAACTCCATTTTTGTATTTATTGTAGGATGTAATGCACGCAGGTATCTTTACCTGTTTTCTACCACCTTTTACTCTTCTTTCTACTGTTGAGATACTTTTTGTTTCTTCGAAATTAGTGATTACAGAAACAACCCGATTGTCATTCCACCGAACTGCGGCTATTTTGTTCCTTGTATCGAATCTGCTGTCAGAAAATCCACGTTCCAATTTCGACATTGCTTTTGAAGACATAAGTGGACACTTAGAGATTCTATTTTCTCTAACAGTACCTGTAACGAAGAAGTTCTTGGTTGCCAGAATGGATAGCAGTTCATGGGAAGTAAAGAAATTATCCATGTAAATTTTATGTATCTCAGGATTTGCAATTATTGACAGCAAGTTCTGGACAACTGTGTGAGATAATGGCTCATTCACTTTTTTCTGACATGGTTGATTCTTTTTAATCTTTGGATTTTTTTTCTTTTGCCCTTCTAGAGCTTTCATAGCTTGGCATTTGGATGTTGATGGTATATTGTCGATAGATGCAGGTTCTGTTTTATTCTGCTTTGCACCTTGGTACAGTATAATATAATACGAGAATCCGTTGAAAGAAGTTAGCATCCATAATTTATATCCAAATTTGACTGGTTTTCCTTTTATATGCGTCTTACAGCCATGTTTTCCAAAGTATCTAACCATTCTTTCACCAATACTTAAAAATTCCGAAAATACTCCAAATTGTTGAAGGCCTTCATTCAACAGATTATAAAGTGGCCTCACTTTAAAATAGCGATCATTCCGATCAAGTCGCAAGTTATCGTTAAAATGAAGATATTTCTTTATTTCGTAATATCTGTTCCTTGACATCGATTTACTTACAAGTAAAGTTGCAGTGTCGGGTGCATTTTCCCAGTACATTTTCTCTTGAGGTAAAATATGATAACCGCTATAGAAAAGAATTGCTAAAAATTGTAGAGACACACGTGATCTGCAGGTGTTAGAGAAACTATTTAAAGATTATCCGTACAAATGTTTGGAATATCACAAAGAAGAATGGATTATTCCCATTACTTAATGTAGGGATTATGTATCAGTGGATTATACCATCGTCCTATTTTTAGGACAGTATGAAATATAAGGAAAACAGACCATTTAGATATATATTTTTGATATATCTTTTTTATCTGTAGAAAAGTATAGAATATTACCTCAATAAATTTATGTAACCGTTATTTTTAATAGTAAAATCTTTTAAGAAATAATGTATTGAATATGTAAGAAATAAATCTTCAAAAAATCACCATTTTGAAAAATTAAAAAAAATATTTAACATTAATTTAAACTAACAATAAGAGCAGAGATATACTTAACAGACTTTTAAAAATATATCGCCTTTAATTTGAATTAAAATACTCAAAAGAATTTATATAAAGGCCATTCATACATGGTGTCCTATTTTTAGGACGATGGTGAAATATGGGTTAACATAACTATGTTTTCGATGCCTAGTTTAAAATACCAAATTTACAAATTGAAACATAATTTCGAAATAAAAGTCTGTCTTTTCAGGATGCCATCTTTTTGGATTCTTCCGCAATTGAGGTTTCAGCTAATTTTCGTGAACTTACAATTCTTTACTGAACTGGATAACTTTCAACTTATCACTTAAAGATAAAATTTTACACTTTGAAATCATGCTTTTAGTGAAAAACATGTGTTGTACATAGATAATAAAAATCATCGCACGATTCACAAAGAATATACAAATGGCTATAGCTTGTTTAAACTTAAATTTACTTCCTTTCACAACACCTATTAACGAATGAGGTTTCATTAAGTAACTGCTAATGATTAGTAGACATTTCATAAGGACGTAAATAAGAAAAATTACCTCCACATTCTTCGTAATCTCAGTTCTAGCTAAAAATTAATATTTAAAAACATCAATAAATAATGCTGTGGGGTTCGGAATTCCTTATTCGGAAGTTTAGTGTAATGTTTCTTCTGTGAAATAAAATTCGGTAATACGGAAACATGACCGTAATTCGGTGGTTACCCTTATTTGGAGTAGGTATTGTAGCGAATTTTACTGCATATATATATATATATATATATATATATATATATATATATATATATATATATATTATTTATTTAATTAAACAAGAAAGTTCGAAGATAAATGGTTATCAGTAAAAAATAAGTTTTTTTTTTTTTCAAATATTATTTTATTTTACCTTGGAACTTGTACATAATGTAATATATATATATATATATATATATATATAGTTGTATCAATTATATTAGTATAATTTTATTAATTTACATTATTATATTGCACTTAACTTTTAATAAATGAGAGACCTATAACACTATCTAAGTGTATAGGGTATATATATTAATTAGCTGGTTTTAAATCTTACATCATCTAAAATTAAGATATTGTGTTTAGCTTAGCATAGTCAAATTAAACGTTTTTGTTTTAAATCTTTATAAGGTAAACAATGATGTATTTTTTTTTTTTTGGTATCACATTATTCTGTTTTTAATTTATTTATTCTTATCACGTATACGATAATTATTTTTATTTTTTTGCCCTTTTGATTTTCTATCCAATTTAGTGATTTTGTTGTGCCTTGTTTTTGCTGGTGTTTTTCATTTAATTTTGTTTTTTGTGTGTTGGTAGCCCCAAATTCGTATTATTTTGCTTTTTCATGGCTAATACGAAGATAAAACCACACACTTCATTTGTAGTTCCATAATATTCGGGGGCTTGAAAATCCTCCTTTGGATCTACAAATTCCATTTGTATTCATTTTATTTATTTATTTAATTTTTCCTCATGGTCAATATGGTATTTTTCTATTTAGTTCAAATGGTTCATATATTGTAATACAATTAATGGCTATATATATATATATAGAGAGAGAGAGAGAGAGAAAGAGAGAGAGAGAGAGAGAGAGAGAGAGAGATAGATAGATAGATAGATATGCCTAAAAATTATTTAAAGTAAAATCAAATAGATCAAATAGAGGATAACGCTAAGTAGTAAAACTATATATAATATATTCAAAAAACTCACGAAGGCAGACAGCCTTTGAAATCACTAGCGAAAAAATTAGAAAATGAAGATGAAATTTAATAACTTCCAAAATATGGAACAAACAGGCCTCTAAAACTTATTTTAAATAATAGTTACATAATAAAATAATGAAATAAGTTACTTAACGCGCACTTTTTTTTTAATTAGAGCAAAACACCTGGATGTACGTTATACACGGAATATTTTTTCACTGCTAAATGTATTTTTTGAGAATGATATTTTTTCCTTTTCTATTTTTATCGATTTATTTATTTATTTATTTATTTATTTATTTTTATAAAATATATTTTTTTATTTTTCTGATGAGTTTCATAACCAAAGCATAGAAAAAAAAGTATTAATGTCTTTACATTTCTATTATTTTCTCTACTTCTTATTTGATATTTTAAAATTTCAAAGAACGTATTTACTAATTATTAATTCTTAATATATGTATTTTTAACAATTATTTATATGTTAGTATAAATTTGCTTCTAGAATGATCAAAAACGAAGTTTTTATAGTTTTTTTTCCTCAACGTAGTCATCTAGATAGGAGAAAATAACGTCGAGTTTTTTCAGTTATGAGGAAGGTTCCACATCCATAAAACACAGGACGGAAATACTAAGTCAAAGATGGCTGATTTTAAACACGAAAGTTTTACAGTATTGTTTGCTTTATTAAATCTCAAATATCTTGTCATTAAACAAGGTAAGAAATATTAACAAGTTGTAAAGTGTACGTGAAGTGTAGCAAATGAGGTGCGTTCGTACGATAACGTAGTTTTAAAAATATCCCCCTCATATATCAATCTCATAAAATTATAAATAGTTAATTACAATTAAAACGCGCACCAAGCAGTGTTTTCCCTATACTTTTATGTAATGGAATACTTTTGTGTGGCCTTGTAAATCAATAATAAATATTCTTCGCACCACAGATTATGCTAATTGTATATTATATTATGTACTTTATAGATGCATATCAATTTTATTACGTTCAAATGAGTGTAACACCATTAAAATGTATTTGAAACATTTTTTTCCCATTGACCGTAATGTAACGGAATACTTTTGATTGTCCCTGTAATTGAACTATGCATCTGATTTTGATAAAATTTGAAGTGACTCAGCAAAAATTATGCAATAATTACGTATTTTAAATTTCAAACCATTAAAATGCATATGAAACTTTTCCCCCCATTGATTGTATTGTAATGGAATAATTTTATTTGTCCCTGTAATTGATCTAGTCATCCGATTTTCAAAAAATTTGAAATGACTCGACAAAATTATGCATTAATTATATATTTTAAATTTCAACCGATTCGGTTGGGTAGTTTTTGCGTTGTTATATGCAGACGGACAGACGGACAGACTGAACGACAATTATAGGTGCTACGTATTTACATAATTACGAACGCACCTAAAAACTGGTATCAATCGGTCATGTGTGCAGTGCTTCAATCCCTGAAGCCAATGCTTCCGCTTCGGGAACTTGCTATATTGTCTAATCAGTTACAGTTATTTTTTAAAAAATCAGTTATTTGATAATACTGGCTTCTCATACATTTTAAAAATACGTGTGAACTTTTTTATTTATTTTGGATCCTTTCAGCTAAAAGTTCAAACTTTTATATCATTCAGCTCAAGCAATTAGTTAATTACAATTAAAACGCGCAGCAAGAAATGTTTTCCCTATACCTTTATGTAAAGGAATACTTTTGTGTGGCCTTGTAAATCAATAATAAATATTCTTTGCACCACAGATTATGCTAATCGTATATTATATTATGTACTTTATAGATGCATATCAATTTTATTACGTTCGAATGCGTGTAACACCATTAAAATGTATTTGAAACATTTTTTCACATTGACCGTAATGTAACGGAATACTTTTGATTGTCCCTGTAATTGAACTATGCATCTGATTTTGATAAAATTTGAAGTGACTGAGCAAAATTATGCAATAATTATGTATTTTAAATTTCAAACCATTAAAATGCATTTGAAACTTTTTCCCCATTGATTGTATTGTAATGGAATAATTTTATTTGTCCCTGTAATTGATCTAGTCATCCGATTTTCAAAAAAATTGAAATGACTCGACAAAATTATGCAATAATTATATATTTTAAATTTCAACCGATTCGGTTGGGTAGTTTTTGCGTTGTGATATGCAGACGGACAGACGGACAGACTGAACGACAACTATAGGTGCTACGTTTTTAGATAATTACGAACGCACCTAAAAACTGGTATCAATCAGTCATGTGTGCAGTGCTTCAATCCCTGAAGCCAATGCTTCCGCTTCGGGAACTTGCTATATTGTCTAATCAGTTACAGTTGTTTAAAAAAATCAATTATTTGATAATACTAGCTTCTCATACATTTTAAAAATACGTGTGAACTTTTTTATTTATTTTGTATCCTTTCAGCTAAAAGTTCAAATTTTATATCATTTAGCTCAAGCAATCAAAAAGGTTTGTCAGTCTGCAAGTGTTCGTAAAAATGCCTTTTTAATTAAGGAGAAAATGGGGAAATCTGATTACTGGATTTTTTTATTAATGAAACCCTTTTTTAATTGGAAAAAGTTTAATATTTTGGCAAAACATGCTGTTAAATTTTGACAGAAAATGCACTGTCATAGATAAAAATATACTTAATGCATATTTTTCTTCTTGATCTATTTTAATTTCGTTTTAAGATTTTTTTACGTATATAGAAAATAACTGAATCTTTATTTAAAAAATATAGATACAATAATATTGTAAAAAAGTCAAAAAATACTATAGATGTATTATGTCTTGTTGATTTTCGAATCCCATTTTCATTCTCAACTTCATCAGATGTTTCTTTCTAGTTAATGATTTTGCAGATATAGGGGCATTCTTTTGCCTTTTAATATTTACAATCCCGCATAAAAATAACGCTGCTGAAATAAATACTTTTTCTCTATACATTCTTGTTTCATTCTATTACAAATACTATGCATTAAAATCAAAAGAAAAAAAAACTGATATCACTTAACAAAGTAATATGTAAGATTTTTTTTTCTTTTGAATTCGCTTATTCGCTTATTTATTTCTTTTTTTTTTTTAATATGAAGGAAAAGCTTATTTAAACTTTGCATTAATAATAATAATAATAAATATTAACAATAAAAACCCAACCAAAGGGGATTTTATGAAGCGAGATTACCAAAGTCTGGAAAAAAAGCTCTGTAAATAAGTATAGAAAAAACCCCTGGTATTCGACCCCTAATTCATCTTACTCAATTTTATCAACATTTTCTTTTACGAATCGATGCTTTAGTAGTCACAAAAGTTGCTTTTTCTGTAAACATTTTAGTGTCTGTTCGCATAGTTTCTGCTAAAGTGAATATTTATTCTATTAAATGTCTATTCAACTATATTTGCTTTCTTATACAAATAATACTATGTACCTGTTTTTATCATTATAAATAGATTCTTTGACAAGTCTTGTTTATGAATAGTAAACGGGAGATCATTATACCTGATAGTTAAAGATTGTAGAAATTAAAATTTTGGATTTTCTAATGTGAAAATAAAATTTGCCACGCAAAACATATAGCAATGTTGGTAACTAGATTTAGTGATTAGAAACTATTTGGTGGAATTTTATACGGTTTTGGACTTGCATATTTAAAGGTATTAAAATGGAATTCTGTTTAAAAGTTCATACTTGTTTTTCAAAAATTAATTTTCAGATAATATAAATTAAAATTGTATAGAGATATTTAAACAAATGAATTGTAAATTATACTTTTTTAACGGACACTGGCAAAAAGAAGGAAGTGTTTTTAGTTAAAAACCCTTCCTACAGCTAAATAATTCCGCTCATTTTGATCACTTGTTAAGATAATTATACCCTTTACTGAATCAAAATTTTTGTAATTATTTTGTCTTTTTTGAATCCATGGCTTTGTTCAATAATTGGAATTCTATTCAACAAAGTGGTCCATTTAAACAATATATATTTCGATTAAGAATATAAAAGTGTATACTTCACATGCATTTTACAATTAAAACATGTAATTTGTTTTGAAAAAGGGCAATATTGATATTTTCACAGATTTTTGGTTAAAAAAATAGACATTTCCTCTTGCACATAGACGAATATTAAAAAAAATAATAATAAAAAAAAATAAATAAAAATAAAATACGGAAATTGCAAATTCCTATTAAAAGTGAAATTCCTATTAAATGTCATATAATGATTTTTTGATAAATTCCATTATTATTATTATACCGCAGACCAGGCCCCTGCCTGCCGGTCTATATGCCTAGCTTAACGAGTTTTTTTACATGGCTGCGGGGCAGAAGCCGCTTGATTGCACAAGCTGAGATCTACCTGAATGTAGCTGTATCGCTATTATATAATATTAGTTACTATCCTGGCCTGTTCTAGGTTACTTTTAATTATCTGATTGGGTTAATTCTTACGATGTTGTAATTGGAAGGGAATAAAAAGAAAGGGGGTAACGCTAATTCTTCCACAGAGCTCACGAGCTGCCTAAACGACAACCGATACTCGAGTTTGATCTCGTAATTTAGAACCTTGATCGGATGACGAGATCTTCACCTGACAAGGCACCCCCAGAGGTATAATTCACAGGTAACTTGGAGGACTTTGCACCCACGACGGATTTTACATGCACCAGGTGCCGTTAGCGTACATGGTGGGTTTTTAGCTAGCGGTGAGCCTCAAATCCACGATCTTTACGTCTATAAGCATGACGCTCTGCCATCTGGGCCACCGCTGCCCATATATTCCTATTTGTCTTATATTCATTTTCTCATATCTTGGTAGTTGATGTCACATGTATTGGTTGTTGTAGTCACAATCGTTATTACCAGTTGTTATTTTCTCTAATAGTTGTAATTAGTTCATATTTTCAATTTGTTCACTTTTAAGGTATCGTTTTCTTGCTGCGCTATAGGGTGGAGCCTGTTGGTCGGCCTTTAGTTCGTCTATTATTTTAAGAGATGCCTGTTTCTACATAAAGTAGCACTTACACATTTCTTTGTTGGCTTTTGCTTATTTCTGTGATATTAAGCTCGATGGCTATCAGTTCATCCATTTAATTTGTTATCATGACTGTTATCACTTCGTTTGTATTCATGAATGGGCGCGTAGGCCATTAGTTCATCTCTAAAAGACTACCACTTTACTACAGCGCAAATAGCTCGATTTTTATGGTGCATTTGAATGCCAATTATTTATATTTTAAATTTTTTTGTGAACACAGTGCCTTTTTTATTTGGTGCAGAAAAAGTAGTTCTTTTAAAGCCCCCCCCCCCCCCTTATTTTTTTGGTTCAGAAAAAGTGAAGTTCTTTTAATGCCTTTTTTTTTTTTTTTTTTTTTTTGGTTTAAAGAAAGTAAAGTTCTTTTAATGCGTTTTTTTTGTTTTGTTGCAGAGATAGCACAGTTCTTTTAATGCTCTCTTATTTTATTTTATTTTTCAGTGGATGTAATGGTCGTCTAATGTCCCCTATTTTTCGGGGGTGGCGGGATTGAGTAACACAGGGTTCTATTTATTGCTTTTTAATTTTTTGTAATACTCTGCATTACAACTCATACTCATGTAATGATGTGTGGGTGGGGAGAGAGGCTTGGTTAGTTTTGCCACAATTTAGTGCGAAATTAGGTCTATGTTATTTATAAGCCATCTGATCACTGCTTTGCATTTGCTTGTAGGTGTTTATTTTGGGCTAGTTGTTTGTGCCAAAGTTGCTCGTTGTTGGTGTTATGTTGACCAGGTGGAGTGTTTGTGTGAGTGGGCAAGCTGTGAGGTATTGTTTGCATGTACCTATTAACCCGCACTCGGATTCTGGTGTTTCTACCAAAGCAAATCTATGTAGATATGCTGGAAAGGCGCCATGACCTGTGTAGATTTGAGAAAGCAGCTTGCAGCTTACTAATCTGTGTTTATCGACTTTAGGGAAGTATTGGTGTGTCAGCCTGCCCTTGTCCCCGTAGTCCCACTCAAACTGCCATTGTTTTATTGTTAGCTCTTTAAGTATTCTCTTTAGTGTTGTTATTGGTTTCTCTAAATGATAAGGAATTGCATTATAAGGGTTTAGTGCTGCTTGTTTGGCTAATGCATCAGCATTCTCGTTTCCTTCGATACCAATGTGGGCCTTGACCCAGCTAATTTTAAATTTATTATTTGAATTTTTTATTGTTTGTTGTATTGTATCTATTATTTCATTTACATTAAATGGTTTACTTAATGCTTGTATGGCTGACATGCAGACCGAGCGTATGCTGTTCTGACCAGTGGTATTACCCCATTCTGCTGCTTTCAGTATGGCCAGTAGTTCGGCTTGGAAAACACTGTTGCACTTTCTTAGTGGCATTGACCATGTCTTGATTTTTTGCTCATTTTTGTATGCTACGAAAGCCGAACCCGTAGCACCTGATTCCAATTTAGAACCATCTGTGTATATGGCTATGTCTCTTTCATTGTATCCTAACCGTGGTTCTACTGTTTCTGCTGGATGTTTGCTCCAGAGATTGATCTTTTTGGCATAATCTGTGTGATGTATAGTAACGTTGTGTATGTTTATTGTTCTGCGTAATCTTGTGACTGTGCCGTAAGCTGCTTCGTATTGTACTTGAAGGTGAATTGGAATCAAGCCTGAGAGAACCTGAAGTGCCGCCGTTGAGGCTGTCCTATAAGCCCTGACTATGGCCAATGCAAAGTGCCTTTGGGAGCTAGATAAAAGCTCCTTGCTTCGCCTGTTCAAGTTGTGTCCCC
The DNA here is from genome assembly GCA_964019185.1 of Maratus speculifer. NCBI lineage: Eukaryota > Metazoa > Arthropoda > Arachnida > Araneae > Salticidae > Maratus > Maratus speculifer. The sequence continues at coordinate 81,413,491 of OZ025291.1, forward strand.
ATATTGAGGCAGCATAGGTCAGAGTTTTCTCCACTACTGTCCTATACCAAATTTTAATTATGCTGGGTTGTAGACCCCATCCTTTAGAGACCATTCGCCCCATCATCCAAAATGATTTTCTAATTTTCTTTGTTTTTTGTTGGCATTGCGAAAGCCAGTTAAGATTCTTGTGTATCATTAACCCTAAGTATTTAATTTGTTCTTTGGCCTCTAACTTTTTACCATTGAATTCTATGCCCTCTATCTTGTATGAGTTTTCGGTTGGAAGATTTCTTGTGTGACCTCTGTTTAAGTATAATACTTCTGTTTTGTCCTAATTTATTGTTAAACAATTAATTGTTATCCATTCGTTAAATTCTTTTAATATTTTATTTACTAGTCTTACAAGTTCTTCTTTTGTTTTTGCTCTTAAAATTAGCATAAAGTCGTCAGCGAAAGCCTGAATTCTGACATTTTTACCCCATTGCTTTTTAAGTGCTGTGTCTGCTATTAGAAGCCACAGTAGTGGTCCCAGGCAGCTACCTTGTGGGCAGCCGCCAAATGTTTGTTTTGTTACTTTTATACCATTTTCTTCTAAAGTTACATATCTATTTTCCAGAAAACTAATGATACAATTAATTAAGTATGTGGGGCAGGGAGACTTTCAGGTTTTTAGCAATTATTGGCCATCTTATATTGTCAAATGCGCCTTTAATATCCATTGAAATTAGTAGTGTTTGATATTTTTCTTCTTTATCCTGTTTAATTTTTTTAATAAGTTCAACTAGTGCATGTTCTGTTGAAAATCCTTGTTTAAAACCGTATTGTTTGTCGCTCCAGAAATTTCGTTTTGTAAAATGTAGTTGATTCTACCGTGGATTATTCTTTCTAATATTATACTGAATGCTGGTAATAGGCATATTGGTCTGTAATTTTTTGGATCTTTGAGATTTTTACCCGCTTTGTGAAACAGTACTACTGTGCCTATTTTGAAAGATTTTGGCAAATAGTTAAAATTGAGGCAGGTATTGAATAGTGTTAGTAAAAGTTGTGGCGATGCATTGTGTATTCTTTTAATTAAGTTATAATCTATGTAATCGTACCCTGGAGCCTTGTTTTGTTTTATATTTTTGATTATTCTGTTTAGTTCCTGTTTAGTTATCTCAGGTGGGTTTGAGTCGTTAAATCTGGGTAGGGCTGGTTATAGCTTATGTTCTATAGTCCGGTCTGTTAGGTACAGGCTATTTAGGAAGTGATTAAGAGTTTCTTTTATTGTTACTTTTTTTTGTCTGATAAAATGTTTACAAGTCTTGGAATTTTGTAACTTTGCCAGAGTCTAGTTTATATTGAGAGCCGTATGTGTTTGTTGCATCCTCACAGAATTTTTTCCAGGTTTTGATTTTTGTTTTTTGGACCAATTTTTTAAGGTTAGCTCTTTCTTTTTTGTATTCCATATGCTGTTTTGATTTTAATTCTTCGTCTTTTTGCTTTTGATATCTTCTCCTGAAGGCCCTAACTCTATTTCTTGCTATTTTAATTTCATCTGTCCACCATGGTGGGGCTGTTATATCAGGCGTTGATCTTTTTTTATAGCATTTAAAAGCTACAGTTGTAATTTCATTTTGAAGTCTGAGTGTTGTGTTATCTAATTGATCTATATTCGATACTTGTTTTAACTCTTTAATATATTTGTTTCCAAATTTTTTAATGATTTTGTCAAATTTTATGTGTTTTCCGTGTTTTGTTTTTAGTCTGTGTCTATGGTGGCTGCTATTGTCATGTTGAATTTTAAATTTTATGAATTTGTGATCACTGTGGGATTCATCATCGCTGACATCCCATTCTTTAATTTTATCTCCTAGTTTAAGAGTTGCTATTGTTAAGTCTGGCCATCCCTTAATTTCTCTTTCATTTCTCATTGTGCGAAAGGAGGCGGGGGCACCTGGTGGGTTCTGGACAAACATTAAATTCAGGAGGATGAAATCTGTGAGTTTATGGCCTCTGTCGTCGATATCATTATATCACCATGCTTGGGAGTGTGCATTAAAGTCTCCCACTAGTAAGATTTCCCCTTTTGCTAACTTCAGAGTATTCTCAATTTCTGATAGTACCATTGAAAAGTCAGCTGAGGGGGGAACGTATGTGTTAATAATTGTAAATGTTTCTCTATTGTTTTCAATGGTTATAGCTGATACGAATTCCTGTTCGGATAGCGTTATGGGGTTTGTTCCTATTTTTGTTATAATAGCTGACCTGTTAGTTTTTGTTTTTGTTATTGACCAATATTTTGGATTTATACCTACTATTTCTCCTGTTTGCTTGTTCTGGTAGAAATCTTGCAACATAGCAACATGTATTCCTTCGGCTCCTATGTACCCCCCTAATTCTTCTGTGGCACATTTTCGTTTGTGAAGATTGATCTGGATAGCTTTTATAATGTCTGTCTTTTGTGTTTGTGTTGCATTTTGTGATGGTGTGTTTTTGTGATTATATATGGTCGTATTAAGCATGATATCTTCTTCTTTGTTCATCTCTGCGTTGATACCTGTCTTGTTCTTCATGAATGATCCTAAATATTTTTGGTTTTCCACCATACTTGTGAATTGAGACTAATCCCTTTATCACTTGTAAGCCTTTTGTTAGCTGTACCTTACCCTCTTGAGGTTCTAACTGTGTAACTTGTAATAGTGTTTGGTAAACCCAGCAATGTCCAGAATGGGCCGAATGGCCTGTTGGCTTCTGAGCTCTCAACCATCTTCTGTTGGCACTATTATATAGCATACACATGGCACATTCTTCACGGTTTGATTTGTAATCCTTGTTACTGTACTCCCATGCACATGTGGAACATCTCTGTGTATTTCCGCAGTGTACTGCGACATGGTCAAAACCGAGACATTTGTGACATCTTTGTATTGTTACGAAGTTTTTGACTGGACATTCTTTGAATCCCAGGCAGACCGTCCTCTTTTTAAGGAGGTAATCTGCCAGAGATTCCGGGAGAGTGACTGGAATGTGTTTCTTTTTATTCCTGGCTTCTATTGGCTTCATCATTTTTACAACATCTTCATTGTATTCGTTATTATTGACCCCTGGGATGCGTGCAGTTTTGCTGATACCTGGTCTTCAGGTACCCAGTTCGGGATGTTGAAAATAATTATTCTCTTTTTTCTACGACTTGCATTTTTAACTTCTAGTGCTTCGCTTGCCTCGCTATCTTCAGTAATTATCTTCTTAAGCTCTTGGGCATCCTTTGCGCTTTCACAGATGATCTTTACCCCATTCCTGATTTTTTTGTACACTTTTAACATTACCATGGTGATATTTGGAATGATTTAGAACTTGCTTTTCTACTTCCTCGGCTGTTCTGTTCTCTGTTGCTTGTATGATAATTGTTGATGTGGCAGCTTTCACAGCCTCTGCATAGATTACTGGCGGTTTAATTGCTTTTTCCTCATGTTTTCTCCTGTGTAATTCTTCTTCTCTATCAATTTCACCCTTTTCTAATTGCTTGTGCGTCATGTTTTCCAATATCTCATATTTTGCCTCTGCATGCTGTGCTCTGACTTCAAGTTCTACTATTGAATTTGAAATTATTTCCAATGCTTTATCAATCTCCTTACAAACTATTACTGGTAACCTTGATGTTCGTTTTTCTATAACTCTGATATAGCTTATTGCTCTGAGCGCTTTTTCGACTGTAATTGATCTTCTTTTTCCTGTTTTTGGGATATCACGTAGTGTTTGAAGTTCCGCCTTCAGTTCACGTACTTCAGGGGCATTAATGATATCGAGTGCATTTTGCTTACTAGATTTGCCTGAATCGGATTCCGAGTGAGTTTCTTCGATTCAGTGGCAGTGTCATCATCCTCAAAGTATTTATCTAAATTGACTGTTGTTTGTTTGTTCTGCTCTTCTAACTTTGTCTTCGTTTTCAATTTTTTGTTGTCTTGATTTGGCTGGGAACCGCCTGGTGTGATCGCACTGCTGAATGTTGTGTTAGCTTTTTTTGGATGTTTCTTTTGTTTTGTTTTTTGCGTTATCATTTTGTTTTGTCTGCCTAAGTTGCGTTTGATGTGTACGTTTGGCATTTTGAGACGGGGAGCTAACGGGGAGCCTGTTTGGTGGCATATTCGTAGACATGCGTTATTGTTTAACAGTATAATTTAGTCTTACTAGACAGATTTTGTACGTGGCATAGTTTTATTAATGATGATTTATGGCATGTATATTTGTATCTTTTACGACTACTATGTTTAACCATTTAAGTATGTTTACGAATTAGATAGAGATATTATAAAAGGGTTTCTTATGCGCGGTAACACCTGTATGCTAAACCTAAAGAAGGGTGAAATGAAACTAAATAAAAATATAACATGAAAATATTAGTAATCACTTAGAGCAAGCCTGACAATGAGAGAAGGATTACTTGAAATTAACTACGAATTTTACCGTAAGTAGAGCAATGAATCATATTAAAGAGAGAGAATAAATAAATAAAATAAAAAGAATACTGCCCAGTTAAACTGATGGCATTGAGCTCACAGGCTACGCATACTAATTGTACATTACAGCCTTGTATTTTCGTTAATTCCGTTCGAAAAAAAATAAGAAGGGGAAACAGCTCTCCCCTTTCTCCTTTTTAATACTTAATCATTGAACTTATCAAGGACAAAATTATCAAGGTGATGTTAAATTATCAAGGTGATATTAAATTATCAAGGACATGTTTTATCATATAAAAAATCTATATCTAAAATTCAGAGCAAATCGTATAATTCTTAATAAAAAACCATTTAGCATTTATATAATTTAAGAGGAGTTATTCCCCTCTTTTATACTTAACCATTAAACTTCCAAAACTATTCAGAGATTTGAACAAAATCTGACAATTCTGCTTGAAAAATCCATTTATACAAGTTAAGGGGAGGGCATTAGAAACCTCGTTCCCCCTGTTTATACTTATTCAATGAACACCTAATAACAGCCATGGTCTCGCCTCATCAGAATGATCCTATATATAAATTTTGAACTAAAGCTGTTAATTCGGCATGAAAATCCCGTTTATATCAATTAACGGGAGGGACATGAGCCCCCCGTTCCCCCTGTTTATACTTATTCAATGAACACCTAATAACAGCCACAGTATCGCCTCATCAGAATGATCCTATATCTAAATTTTCAACGAAAACTGTTAATTCTGCATGAAAATTCCGTTTCTATCAATTAAGGGGAGGGGCATGAGCCCCCCGTTCCCCCTCTTATACATATCGAATGAACTCCAAAAACTAATCAGGGAAGCGCCTTATCAGGATATACCTATATACAAAATTTCAAGTGGATCCGATATTTTTATCATGAGTTATCGCGTTACGCACATACGAACGTACATACAGAACGGACGGGCACTTAAGCTCTCAGGCTATGATAGCCTGTGAGCTAAAAAATAATAAAACGATGCAGTATAAAGCTTATTTTGAAAAAAACGCTAGCATGAAAATTCTCTCTCACAGTTCATACAAAGCTTGAGTGACACTAAGAGGAACAGATGAGAACAATGAGACAACTAAGAAAGAGATAAGAGATCTGTAGTGAAGGAAGAAATCCTATAATACAAGATATTAAGCTTAAAGAGATAGGGAATAAATAACAGATTGTTTAAAGTACAATGATGAAATTAGAAATAATTTAAATTCCAGAGGAAGAATGTATGTTTACTGGACTTATAAGACGTTGTAAACCATGAAAATAAACAGGCTGTATACTAAAATTTGTGGCATAATAGGAGGGGGGGTAACAACAGAAATACAACTGATTAATAAGGAATAAACAGATATTTTAAACGAAAAAACACACAAAGCATATAGTATCTTGCAACTAGTGAAAATTGAACATGAAGTTTGACGTTATAAAGATATAAAGTAACAGATTAATTGCTAAAATGAAGCAAATACACTAATGAAATAATCAGAACTGGGATTAGCATACAGAATTTGCAATGTTTGAATGCATTTTCTACAGAATTTGAGTATTACTTTTTACAGGAATTGTAACTAGAGCAATTAAAAAGAACGTTTCTTTATGGCTATACTAATTAACACATGCTCTTACCTATTTGATACGACTAATTCTTCGCCTTAAGGCCACTTATTAAATCCAGGAGGGTTTACACGCCGTTATAACTATATTTTACTTATCGAAGAGCCGCTACGTTGAACAAGGCACCAACCCGGGCACTCTGACTTTCTACCGTAAATAAGCTATTCTTCTACCGCAAGCAGGGGGACGCTGTTATCGAAGAAGTTTCCGCGTGGTTCCGATCTTTCTTGAAATTATTTAATAAGTCTTTAATTACTGGGTGCAAAATTACTTTATTTATATCTTCACATCGGTCTTGAGTAGTTCTTTCCAATGGTATGATTCACACAATGATAGACTGAATATTTCCGCTGACTTTATTATCGAAAGCGGAGCGACAAATGTCTTACCTACTACGGCCGCGCCTGGGCAAAGACCTTAATAAATTCCATTAAAAATATCATTGGAAGCATTTTCAAGAAACATTACATTTCTAATATTATAAATATTACAATTAAAAAACTTAGGTTTTCCCATTGTCATTTTCCCGGCATGTCTCACTGTGATGTTTGCAAAGTAAAAGGCCTTCTATTATACTGTATAAATATAAATTTCTAGTTTCTTTTTTTTAATTCCAATTAATACCTTGTAAAACAAACATATGAGAAAAATGACAAATTCTGAACTTTAGAAATAATTTTTCAGAATTAAAATTTGATTGTCTCTGAAAATGAATGTCATTTTCCTGGCATGCATTTTAATTACCTTTCATGCATAAATATGGCACTTTAGAGTTCTTGTTTTTTTATATATAGTTCAAGACAAAAGAAGTAAAATCAAAGCTACGCGTAAGATCGTATAAATATTTCTTTAAAAATAATACTACTAAAGTCCTTATAAAAATTGAGTCGACTTCTAATCCGATATTTTCTTCGCTTCCATAAATATTGAAATAAAACTAAACATTACATGAAACTTGAGCTACTATATTGAAAACATATTCCTATAAACAAAATTAAATTGTTAGACTTTTAAAAAAAGAAAAAGAATAAAAAAAGAACAATTAAAAAAAATATTTTAGAATGGAATTGTCATTATTTGGCAGACATCTGCCAAGAAGTGAAATGTAATTACATACAAATTAATCTATTATTTCAGTTCTTCAAAATTTATCAATTTCAAATGCGAAATCTTTTATTCAATTAGAAAAACAAATTCTAAATTGTTTTCAGTGGATATTTTTAATGCCTCAGGTGATCGAAATCTGACATATTTTGTGATATTCAACCACACACCCTTTGAGTTTGAGTTTATGACAGCTTTATAATAGTATTTCTAACATTTCTTCACGCATAAAACTATACTGGAGGTTTTTATTTCGAAGAAAAAACATATAATTTATGTATCTATTTCAGTTTTAAACTCCCTATTTTGAGTTTTTTTTCTCAACTAATTCTGAGAAGAAGATATGTGCATCCGCAGTTAGGAATCTTTAAAAGAACTTTTTTGCAAAATAAATATATGCATCCAGAAAGAATTCAGTCAGAGCTAAAAAAAGTACTAGGTGTGTTGTTGTGATTTCATGAGTTATATACATATAATGAATATTTTAATATCAATGAGCAATGGGTACTTGAGCAATGTACATTTAAATTACGCCACACACAACATTTAAAGAGCTTCTAGTCGAATTAGGTCGCTAATAAACTGGAATTCTATTGTTGATTCATAGGATGTGAAAGAATCATAAATTAAGACGTTCTCGGCGGTATTACGCATGACCCGATTCTGAACGTGATTGAGCCATAGTCATTAGAAAAATCCCTTTCTCTAACAGACGTATCAGCCAGCGGTTTGGTCGAAGAGATATTGTAGTTCAGAAATTTTGGCAACTGTAGATCGTTAGATGATATCCGTATCTTACTGTTTCACAAATGGTTAATGAATTTCTCATTTGAATTTGCTTTGCCCCTATATAATTAGTAAAGTTTCTGTTTTTTGTTGTTGTTGTAGTTGTTTTTCGCACAGAGGACGGCATGCTAATGACTATGGGAACTAGTCTGCCAAAGATAATTTATTCCGTCGTTTTAATGCTATTTTTAAATGGATAAATACCTTTATATTTAAATTTATCTAATCAAATCAAGTGCGGGTATTCTATCTAAATCAAATCCATAAATTTACAGAGAATATTAAAGTACACGATGTGTGAACTTTGCGCTCATTAAAATTATTTGGTGTACACTTTTTTTTGAAATTCTAATAATTTTTTTTTATCTTTTATTGAATAAAAAACAAAATTTTAGTAACCCGCGAGTCAAAAAGTTTTCATTAATTTCAAGTGAAAATTAGAAATATTTATCTTTGTTTTAAATAACATTTCTGCAAAGGGTAAAATAATTAGGGTGACAAGAAAACTACAAAACTTTTTTATCGTTATTTCGATAATTTACCTCAATAATTAAAGATTTGACTAAAAAATCAACCTTTCTAATTACAGGGTTTGTATATCAGTAACAGACGGAGGTCTTATAATATCGAACTAAAATTATAATTATCTTAATTCGCGGTGTGTATTCGGAAGATCAAATAATTCTGTTTCAAACCAGAAATTTTATTAGTAATCGATTTCAAATATATATTGCAATTTGAAAAGTTACACTTTATTTTTTAATTTTTCTGCGTCGAAAGATAATTGTTTGATCTGTAAATTGTACGCTTATATCATACCATTATTTTTTTTTCTGGAAAGAAAGCCAACGTCAAATGAAATTAATTTCTCTTTATTTTCTTCCATAAGATCCTGAAACCAGTATTGATTTATGTTTGATTAATCTAACAAGCACGTAATCCATACTACGAAAAGTAACTCACACAAGACCAAATTAATAACTCATACTATTATATTTCCTGCATAGGTAGGTAAACAAATTATTTAGACGAAGTACTAGATTGCGATAATTTAACTAGTAGTAATCAGAGTGTTGTGTAGCGCCGTCTAATTCAGAAAATGAAACCAAATTTTATAAAAAAGATACTATGAAAAATAAGCCAAATTGTATACATTTATTGCAGAAAAATATGAATGAATGTATTTAAAAACTATTTAATTTAATATTATTTATATTATATATATATATACGTTCGTTAAACTATTTTTTTATATATTTTTGCAGTTCCATATAAAAATAAAGTGTTGCATTAAATGCAACAATTTAATAAAAATATTTACTCTAACATTCTTACCCATCATGCATAAATAAAATAAAATAGATAAAATAGTTTTGCATTCATTTTCTCCTAATGGAAAGATTTATTTATGTAAATAGAATCTTCAGAAATCGTGATTACTTTTCTAATAAACATATACATACACAAACTCACTCACATATGTATATATGTAAAGTGTTTATAAATGTTAAAGTTAGTAGTGTTAATGAATTTGTTACGAAACTTTTAAACAGATATAATAAATCTGAAAAATCTTCAATTTCCATTATACAAAAATATTATGTATTAAAGAATCTGAGAGACAGAATACATGCATTATAATGATTGTTTGACTTAGTAACTCTCTTTCAAGATTGCAACTGATAAAAATAAATAGAAATATGTGATTTCATTACCATTATTTGATTCTGGCAGCAGATGTTGCTGTATTTCTTAGAAGTTCTTTAAGATACTTTCCCGTTCTGATACAAAGCGTGATTTTTACAAAAGATTCTGATCATATAAAAGTAAGAAGATTCTTTTTAGTAGCATAGTTAGGCAATTTATCTTTCAAAGTAAATCCTGAATCCTATTTTTTACTGTTTGTGATTGAATAACTTTTTTCGTAATGAAGAGAGACGTTGAAGACAGTTAAGGGCTCTGTATTCTCCCAAAATTTTTATATGTGTATATTTGACAAGTATTTTGATGTTAATGGACTATATATTTAATTTTAAATGTTGTAAAAAAATAATTAATCCAAGTAAACATTTCTAAAAAAATATTAGAACTGAATAGATATTTTGAAAAAAAAAAAAAGAAAGAAAACACATGTTTTTTACTGATGTTCTGTGTATTGGGCGTTTGATGTTCATCAGTAGTATTTGCGGCTCTTTTTAGACACTATGTGATAAGTTCTTGTTTTTCTCAAAATTCCACGGAAAAAGTAACGAAAAATAAGTAAGTTATTAAAAAAGTAGAAAGAGAAGTCGATAACTATTTTTGTACATAAATGATTACCTAATTATTACCTTAGAATTATATAATTATAATGATTAAATGTATCTGCTAAATTTGTAAATTTTTTTTCATTCATTTTTTCGGTGTGATTCTATATATGATATATGTAAATAAATATTTATTTAATAAATATGTCTAAACATACCGTATTTTCGGGTGCATAGTCCGCGGCTTATACAAGAAAAAAACCTTCCAAAAAGCCGCTGCGGCTTATACACGGTGCGGGTTATACAAAGATTTTTTAATTGGAAATCGTGATATTTTTTCTACAACTTTCAAACCTCAAAAAATTTGAAAAAAAAATCAAAATTTGAAATTTTTTTTCGCTATGCCGCGAAATTTAAAGAGTTCTCCCATGTTTGTAAAGGGTTTTTTTTTACTGCTTAAATACAGTTATTTTTGGGTTTGGAAGAACTGTCGCAACTATCGCCAAGTATTGCACTGATAGATCTATAATAGCTACCGTTTATACTAGCGTATAAGTCGTGAAATTTTAGACAAAAAAAGAACATCAAAGTGGCGGGTCGACTTATACGCGAGACTTAAAAAAAATCTATAAATTAAATATCAGAAAATAATATGCTAGCGAATCGGTGCTGCAGCACCCCATTGTGTTTGTGGAGTACAAAATCCAAAATCCGGAACCCTTCCAACCTCGACGATTCTGAATTTAAGATCATTTAAGATTTAGTTTATTAAAAAAAAAAAAAATCTACCCTATCCTGTTGCAAAGAATAAAAAAAAAAAAAAAAAAAAACGTGATTTATGTCATTTCGGAACGATTCAGCGCAGTCGCTCTTTTCCGAAACGATTCCAAGGAATCATTCCTTTACAGAGTCGTTTAATTTCGGAACGAGTTCAAGGAATCGAACTTTTCCGGAGTGGTTTCATTTCAGATAGAGTCCGAGGAATCGTTCCTTTTCGGAGTTAATGCATTTCGGACCGATTCCGAGGATTCGATCCTTTTGGGAACCAATGACCTAAGGTACGTATACATTTTATGTCCGAAATTTTGAATTTATCACCGATTTTTTTTTGTAATTTTCGGAAAAATTCAGAAAAAATATCACCCTTGTTTGAAGAAAATGCGCGTAAACGCCGCATCGCTTAAAATTTTATCTTAAAACACGTAAACGCCGCGGCGTTTCTTCCGAAAATTACGTTACCGATAATCATGTTTTAGCCGAATTACTGTAGGTATTATGAACCACGAAAAAATATGGTAAATTTGTGTTAAAAATTATGACTAATGGCTTCTAATTTCGAACCCTGATCGAAACATACGTTTGTAAACGGTGTATAGCCCGCGGACTATACACCGATGCATCTCCGCGGGTTATACACGAACTTTTTTTACTGCACTGGTCGATTTAGGAGTGCGGGTTATACACGGGGTGCGGGCTATACACCCGAAAATACGGTAACAGGGTTTTATATGTATTTTTCGAACCGTAAATCAAGTAATTTATATTAATTTGTTATCTGTTAATGTTACTACAAAAAAAAAAGTTCTAATTTTGATTGTCATGTACTTGTAAAAAAATACATGTAGCAATTTTAAAATATAATTTACACATCAAAAAACTACTTGTTATTTTTAAAACTCTGTAAAAAATTTATATTGATATTCTAGTGCATAAAGTATAAATTTCGCAATGCTTTTAATTGAAAAAGTGTTAAAACATTTCTATGTCTAATAATCAATAATATATGGAATAGACAAACTCGTGTCTTTTGCTTTAGGAATATGCTTCACCGTTATATTCATGTCGGCGATATACGCCATACGGCCAAAGGTGACCGGCCACTTGAAATTTTAGATATTTTGTTAAATACCTAGAAATATACTTGAGGAACCATCCTGAAACTAACTACGTAAACATAATTGTACAGGTCATACATTACAGTGAAGATTTTTTTTTAAACTCCATAGGGTACCGTCAAAAATTAATATCTTCTGGATAACCCTGTCAAAACTAATGTAGCAAAAACGTTCAAGCTGTAGATTATGTTTAAGTCATTCATTATAATATTTTGTGTTCATTTTTAAGCGGATAACATGCATACTCATACAGAAATTAACGATTTTATAAAAACAGTCCCAAAATATTTCAAGTTTTTTGCTTATAATTTGCAATGTTCTAATATAAAATAATGTTCTTTTTTGAAAATACGACAAACAACATTGTACACAAAACCCTGCAATCAGAATTAAAAAAAATAATAATAATTAAATGAAAAATGAGCTTTTTTACTAAATAATTTTTCTTTGCTCATGCTTAAACGCTATCAAAATTTCATTTACACGTGGTGTTAGCTAAATGTATAGAGCAACTTTTGTAAAAAAAATGCTTGAAAATTCTGAAAGTATTCGTCAATATAATAAGCTCAAAATCTGTTATTCCCAAAATAAGGCAAAAAATGAGGGGTTTATGCAAATTTAGATAAATGGATACAGCCCCTCATCTTTTTGCTTCATTTTGGGAATAACGGATTTTCAGCTTATTCTATTCACGATCACTTTCATAATTTCAAGCTATGTTTTTGAGACAAAAGTTGCTCTATACAATTTTCTTATGCATTTGGTTTATTGAAAATCACTTTTACCTTTAAAGTGTACTCATCTACCCCTTTTTTAATCCAGTTAGATCTTTTAGATAAATAAATTTTACTGTAGTTTAATAATAAAATGTAACTGTACCCACTGTCTTTAATTGTCAGCAAGACTGTTAGTTTTAATCTCCACTGAATATACGCCCACAAATAATATGTAATCTCTATTAGTGTACAAATTATTTTTCTTGACCATCAACTATGAGACAAGTGCAAAAAATATCACGTTTTATAGGCCAACTAATACCACGGCATAGCGTTTAAGCTTGTAATTTCAATGGTAGCTTATACGTTACAATGGCACTTTTGAATTTACTGGATTCTTAAATTTGAATGTTACAAATTCATATCAGAAATTTAAAACTACTATATTCAATCGACTTAATAACAGCCATTCAGTATTTAAATAGATGGAAATTTATTATAAAACTTTTCTGATTTGAATGCAGATTCTTTGAATCAAGATTTACCAGAACGTATTTTTTTCATGGGAATTAAATGGTTAATATGAGAATAAATAGGCCGAGATATGAAAGCCAAGATATGAAATGTTTTATTCTTCTCGAGTGTTAGCATTATATTTTTAAATTCAAATATCTTTATGGTTTTCCAACGATTGCTATTTATTTTAATAACAAATAAATTAATACATTCAGGTGATACACAAATAAAAGAAAATTACAAATCTAAAATAACTCGATGCGTCTATAGGCACATTTAGGACTAAATATTTCAATAAACGATGGTTTCATGCAAGGTATTTGATTTCGGTGATTATTATTATTTGATTTATTTGATTTAAACAAATAAAAGCAACCTAAATAGAAAAATTTTAGAAAACACATTCTGATGTTCTAGAGACTTTCTAAACGAAAACAAAAGAAACTAGTTAAAAGGGCATCATAAGTCTTACCAATCATGGATATGCATAATATAAAAAAATTCTAAAACATTTATAAAATGCATCGTCATTCCAAAATAAAATTGAAACGTATATTAAAATTTTTTTATATATAATAATTCTCTATTAATGAACAGCTGATGAACCAATTTGAACAAGTTATATAAAATGTCAAACTATTCAAGTAGTACCGAATTGAATAAACTCCAAATTGTAACTCTAAAACTAACAGTTTACTGTGTCGGAATAAGCGTCTCATATTCAATTAAAATATTAAAATTTGAATTGAAATTTGAATGAAATACAGAGTCATGAAAAATTGAAGAGTGCGGAAAATAGGATTATAAATATCTCGGCAAGTAATTATTCGATCGACGTCGTTCTTTATGCAAAAATGTGTGTTATATTATTGTCTTTTACATCAACCCCTTAAAATAAAAAACTTCGAAATTATATATTTCTTACTATTGCAGTTTTAGTATGTTTCACAGAAACCAAGTTTAATTAATTATCTATGCATGTAATTAGTCGGATATAATGAATAATTTCCCAGCAAATATTTTTTTCTGAAAACTCATAGAAAAAAGTTACCTGCCGGGCAAATGAATGACCCTAATAATAGTGAAAGCATAATATATGTGTCTCTGAAATTGCTTCGGAAAAGGAAATTCTATTTATAATTTAAGGTTATAACTTAGGAAGGAATATATTGATAATTAAATTTAAAAAAAGACCCATACTTTTTGTAATCACAGAAAATTTATAATAAGTATAAATGCTAAGTATAAATGTTTATCAAACAATTTTAATTTTGTTTTGCACAGAAAATATGCTTTTTTAAAGTAACATAAAAGTATGTTATTCATTCAATAAATCTTCGTACAAATAAAAGAAAATTATAATAAAAAGTTATTATGTATTTGTTTTTCAGATATATGGTTTTTCAAAATTTAACAGAAACAAGTACAAATTTATTATAATTGAAGATCATTACAACGCGAAATGTGCATGAAAATAGTTCGTTTCCAATAATGTATCTGAATGAATTGCGGAAGATCGCACAACTTCTTAATACTTAAAAGAATGTAAGCACTCTATTCGAAATGGCTAATTCGATTATTGTGGCAAATAATATGGCAAGGAATATATCAACAGGTTAATCGTATTTTTTTTAGAGAAATAACTTCATTATTGTTATTTATGGAGATAGAAGGAAACTAAAAACTGTGTATTCATTGTATTATTTATTTATTCACCAGTGAAAGAAACGAGATCTAATTAATTCTAAATATATATGTCAAAAATCAGATGAAATAGTTATTTCGAAATACTATGTAATCATTTATCGTTCTATGGGTGGCCGCAGAAATTTGGAACTAATTTAGATATATAAGCCCACCATTAACCTATAATGACTAATACCATTCTTGTTCAAGCAACAATATAACATAATACATTAAAAGCAAAATTTTATTTCTAGGAAAGGAATTCTATTACTTACAGTAGAAACACATCAAATTTATAAATAATAAATTTCTCGAAAACATATTTATTTTATATATAGCTGTTTTTTATTAGAAAAATGAAAATGTGATACCATTTAATTACAATAAAAAGTGACATTAATGTATATAATTTATTAATTGAGTGATATTTCTATATCATTATTTTATTACATTTCGACATATCGAAAACATAAAATGATAACAAAAGCAGCCTTTTGATTCATTGTTAACTTGCTAGGATCATAAGAAAAAAGGTTGTATCATTCTATTAGTATATCATTAGTAGAATGCAACGTTTAATGATTCTTTGAGAAAAAATCTCCTTCTGAGTAACATGAATACTTTATACTATTCTGGATAACTACACAACAATTATATCTTAACAGGATAACTAGACATTCATTTCGTAAAAAAATATTATAAATTAACAGCTATTTTATAAAAGAAAACTTCTTATTAATCACAAAAGAATAATCGGTTAAGTATAATTCTTTTATGCATTTTTTATTTATATTTATTTGGTTTATGTATTTTTTTTCTTATAAGTATTTTGTTTTTAAAATAAATGTATTGCATCCATTGACTCGAACTGTGAACATACGTAAAAAAGTCCTTCCGGCCAGTACCGGGAGGAGGAAGTAGCTTTCATATACCTTATTTATTTATTTTAAATTAAATTATATTATTTAAACAAACGAAGCTCAAATTAGTGGAACCCGATTACATAAGATTCAACACTAGTTTTTGTCAACTCTGAATGTTAATGGGATTTTTTAAAAATTAGCATTTTTTATTCAAGCTGGTTTTATTTTAAGTTTAAAATTACAAAATAAATGAATAAATAAATGACCGCCATTTTGAAATAAAATGGCGGAGAAGTTGGTCAACAACTCGGTCAAGACATTCGTATATACTATATACACATGAAGTTATATCCAAGTCGGTTTATAAATATAATTATTATCGCGTGACAAAATTCAGACAGCTTCAAAATGTCAATCACTCTTGAAATTGAAAGTGCTATAACTCAGAATTTTTGTAAGATATCAATGAAACAAAAAATGCTCTGGAATCTTTGTATCCAAGTCAAACGCATAAATGAAAAATCTTTTTTATTTTCTCACTTTTTTGTACCCAATTTTAAATTTTAAATTAAAAAAAATTAATTCGACCATTTTGAAACGAGATGGCAGATGAAACTGGCCAACGAACTCGGTATATTACCAGTATGTTACATACTGCATGCTTACCAAATTACATCCAAAGCGGTTCATAAATACGCATGTTACCAAGCGACTAAAATCAGATCAATTCAATTTCAAAGTTCTATAACTCAGCCATTTTTTAAAATATACACGGAACAAAAAGTGCTCTGGAATCTTTGTATCAAGGTAAAATACAAAAAAGAAAAATATTTTTCTATTTCTCACATTTTTGTAACTAAATTTAAATTAATTTCAAAAAATCTTTAAATGGCTGCCACTTTGTAACAAAATGTCGGATTCAACTAGGCAACTAACACGGTCCAGGCATCGGTATGGACTATGTACACATCAAGTTTCATCCAAATTGTTTCATACATACACTTGTTATCACGTGACAAATATCACAACATTTCAAAATGTCAGCCACACTAGAAATTTAAGTAATATAACCCAGCCATTTTTTAAACATATAGAATAAACAAAAAAATGTTCTGGAATCTTTGTATCAAGGTCTAACACATAAAATAAAAATATTTTTCAACTTTTAATTTTTTTGCACTTAATGTTAAATTAAAAAAAATTGAAAAAATTAATTGACCGCCATTTTGAAACAGGATTTGAAACAAGAAAACAACGAACTCGGACTAGACATTAGTAAACACTATCTACATACAAAGTTACATTCAAATCGATTCATAACTACGATAATTACAGCATGACAAATATCCGATATATATATACAGTAGGGTGGTGCGAAAAAACAAAAGTTTTTATTTCCAAATCGCTATAGTGCGGAAAAGTTGCGATTGGTAAATACAAGAAAAACTAAAATTTTTTTTTTGAAATCGGACATTATCTTCCGATCGCGCAAACCACCTAAAAATTAAAAAAAAATTAAAAATTTCGATTTTTTCAAAATTTTAAAAAATATATTACATATACATATATTTTATCACTATAGTGAAAAATATTTATATATTATACTATTTAATAATAATAAAAAAATAAATTGCGTTTAGAGAATATCTTCCGATTGCGCAAGATAATTAAATAAGTTCAAATTGCGGTCTGATGTTAAAATTTAAATGTAATTTAATACTATTGTGCATGTTGTGCTATTTGTGAACAACCGAGATCTTACCACGACGATATCGCTGCAGGGCGAAAATGTTTAGTAGTTCGCGCAACTCCTGTTAGCCACGTTGCGAAACAGCGTTAAAGTCGCCCTATGTGTTCACATACTTTTCTCTCCCCAACCTCGTCCACTTGCACAGTGCGCCATTTTGTACCAGTGAGCCCGTGAACGAATTTCGTTTGTTAATTGTAGATGTATTGTGTTATTTAAAATACATTAACATGTGACAGGTACACGGATCTGCATACGTCGTTGACAAAGAAAATTACTAGACAATCTTTTCATTGTCCTATATTTTGTCATCCCCAAGAGATTTTTTATCAAATATTCTTCACGAATATAGCACCTATACGAGAAACTAAAGAAAATCCTTTAACCCCTTGAAGGGCACCGGTATATTATATATACCACTTAATTTTAATTCCCTTATGCCACATCGGCACCGGAATTTTAGTATTAAGATTTGCTTTTTACAATGTACGCGAAAAACAGCTTTTACTTTCTATCATATAAATTAGTTTGTGAATCCCGGTGTCAATCAATCATTTGAACATTTTAGGAACATAAGTGTTTTGCCCCTCAAGGGGTTAAAAGAATTTAAATACTTCTAAAATTGTTAAAAATAATTATAAACATTTTCAATAAATGCGTCCATATAACCATAGATGCCAACATCTCTTAATTATTCCGGAGTCTGATCAAAAATTTGCATGCAAAAACCGGAAAAAACATTTAAGAAAATGTGTTTACTTTCTACGATGTAAATCTTTGATTTCATCCTGAAATTTTTGGTCAAATAAAATTTCCGGTTGAAAACATGCTCATCTTGTAACAGACTCCGGAATAAATTAAGAGGTGTTGGCATCTATGATATAACACGCATTGATATGTAGAATGATACATGTTTGAAGATGGTTTATAGTAATTTTAAACAGTGTATGTTGTCCATCGTGGTATTTGTCTCAGGACTGAGGAGGATAACTAAATAATCGTCCTTTTTTCCATCAAAATGTATGTCATGGGGTTCTTCTGATTCCATTTGACTTTCCCGTAATTTTTTTCTTTCTGTTTGTTTTCTTTTAATTTTGTATAGGTCAATAACTTGAAACGCATCTGTTTTAGTTATTACAGGAATATCTTCTAGTACACTCAACGCTTTAGCATCACTTGCGCTGTCAGATACACCATTGCGATCGCAATGTAAATATGTAGATTGTAACTGCACTTTCATTTGCCATGGTAATTTCTTCTTAAATCTGATAGGCTGTATCCGTCATGGTAATGATATTTTACATATACTTACATTAGCATTAAAATTCTCATGTATTTAATCTAAATGCTCAAGGTCTTTTATTTTCGCTTCAACAAATTTGGAAGGTTGCCTTTTCAATATATAGTTTCGTCTTCCAAGTCTTGTACTCAGTTTTTTTTTCTTTTATTTTTAAACTTTAGTACCAATTTTTCCTGTTCCGTCCTGTTACACGTTTGCAGGCTGAAGTATCACACAGTTGAGTTTCTTGTATTTTAAATTCATTAAACTTTTTTATAAGGTTTGGCTATTCCTTGTCTCGAATATAAGATTTCGTTAGTTTAGAATATTATCGTAGTAGGCATTAATTAGCTAAATGATTCTACAATCAAACACTTTTGGGATTGACGTCTTCTAATAAATATATTTTATTTTTTGTGCCACTGTATTGCTGACAAATGAGAAACTCACTTTAATGATGTTGAATTTACTTGCTAATAGAGATTTTTCCTCAAAGTAGCATTGAAGAACATCTTCGTGAGTTGGAAGAATATTTGGCAGAAAATCTCTTGGATGACCGAATATAGGACAATGAAAAGATTGTCTGATAATTTTCTTTGTCAACGACATATCCAGATCCGTGTCCCTGTCACATGTTAATGTATTTTTAATAACACAATACATCCAATTAACAAACGAAATTCGTTCACGGGCTCTCTGATACGAAATGGCGCTCTGTGCAAATGGACGAGGTTGGGGACAGAAGCATGTGGACACATAAGGGGACTTCAACGATTTTTCGCAACGTGGCTAACAGGATGCGCGCGAAACTCTAAATCTTGAAGAACTACTAAACCTTGCAGCGATCTCGTTGTGGTAAGATCTCGGTTGTTTAAAAATTGCATAACATGCTCAATAGTATTAAATTGCATTCAAATTTTAACATGAGACTGCAAACTGAGCTTATTTAATTATTTTCTTAGTGTATCAAAAATCACTGAAAATTGAATTTTTCCCGATTTTTAATGAGTTTGCGCGATCGGAAGATATTCTCTAAACATAATTTATTTTTTTATTATTATTAAACAGTACAATATGCAAATATTTATCACTATAGTGATAAAATATGTGTATGTGTTATATTTTTTAAAAAATTTTGAAAAAATCGGAGTTTTTCAATTTTTTTTAATTTTTAGGTGGTTTGCGCGATCGGAAGATAATGTCCGATTTCAAAAATTTTTTTTTAGTTTTTCTTGTATTTACCAATCGCAACTTTTCCGCACTATAGCGATTCGGAAATAAAAACTTTTGTTTTTTCACAAAACCCTAATATACAGGGTGAGTCATAAATATCGAAACAATAGGCTATCTCCTTAAATATTGCCCCTAGACCCATACTTCCAATTGCAAAGTTTCACCAAAAAAGGTAAATTTTTGATAAGATAAGTTGCAACTCCATGGGGGGGGGTCTATTTTAAAAAATACAAAAATTAAATTTTTATACGGCCCCCAGAGGATAAAACTTCCAATTAGAAAAAATTTCCTTATCCATTCCTGAATTGAACAAAAAAAATTCCATCTTGATATCTCCAAAACTCAGAGAGTTATGACAATTTTAATAAATCGTGAGGTTTCAAGGGATCAGACACAAATTGAAATGCGTGTAATTGAAGAAACAATGTTGCTGTGTGTTGTCCAGGAAACATTTATTTTATTTATTTATTTATAGAGTTTGAATTTTGAATGTTTTGTGATGGTTAACCCATAGATGCCAACATCTCTTAATTATTCCGGAGTCTGATCAAAAATTTGCATGCAAAAACCGGAAAAAACATTTAAGAAAATGTGTTTACTTTCTACGATGTAAATCTTTGATTTCATCCTGAAATTTTTGGTCAAATAAAATTTCCGGTTGAAAACATGCTCATCTTGTAACAGACTCCGGAATAAATTAAGAGGTGTTGGCATCTATGGTTAACCACATAATTTGTAAGCAAAATCACATCATAAGCTTTTTTAATATTTTTTTTTTCAAAAAATTTAGAGTAAATTAAAATTGTCATAACTCAAAATATTATTTGTCGCGTTGAATTTTTTTCTTTTAATTAAATGAAAATGTTTAATTTTCAATTTTGATTCAGTATTTTAAATAATATTTAAAAAAATAAAAGTATTTAAAATAGCAATTTAAAAAAAGATGCAATTTTTTGTGAACAAATCATATTTTTAAAAGTAAATTTTCTGCGGTAAAAACATCTTTCGGCAATTTTTTTTAATTTTTTTTTTAAATTGAGGTGTTAAAAAACTATTGAATTGTTACCGTAACCAAGGGTTACTGACTTATGATGTAAGTTTAAAAATGAGAAATACTGAAATAAAAACACCTGATGAAGAAAAGTGCATTTAGTTTTAAACAAAGATTGGCTCCTAACGTTTAAATGCTTTTTTAAAAGTGTCTAGGTGATTAACTCATTCTTATGTAGTTTTGATTTCAGATTTTGTTTAAGTTTTGCCATTTTCGCCTTCTTTAATTACTATTTAAATGAGTCAGCTTACTTAAACTTAATTTTTTTATCACCCCGACTTCAATTTTTTTCATTGTTTTATCCCTGTCAACTTCATATTTTTCTTGTTAAAATTGCCACTACACGATGCGTAAAAGATGCCTCTAATTACGGGCCTCCAAACTGGTAGACGGTAGGTATTGGGTTCGAACCCAATCGCAACCTTCGGCCTAACCGTTCGAAGTTTTCAGTGGTTTTTTTTCGAACCCTGGATTTCCTATTGCAGATAATTGACCGGAATAAAAACAATCCCCAACGTGTTAACCGCTGTAAGCAGACTTAAAGGCCGCTGCGCTTTTTTTTTCATTTTTTAGAGTTTAACATACAGTTTTCAGTTCGAATACAAATACATTTTAAATTTTGTTTAACTTGCGAATCAGTTATCTTTTTAAAACAAGAACAGGTGTTTAATGAATCTTCGGCATATTTCATTTAAACGTTTTAAGTTGAAATTATTCAATTGAATTTCTTAAATGATGTTTGGTTCGAACGCATTAAACCTTGAACAATTAAATACACTTAGAATGAAAAATTAGTGGGAGCTTAGCATAAAAAAAAATACGCAACAGAAACGTTATACTCTTCTACTTTAACATTCGAATAAATATTTTTTTTAATGCCGTTTGGAATAATTAAACTACTCGGATGTAGCAATCGGAGGACTCGGATGTACAAGATATTACTGAAATCGTGTAAACTATACAAAATTCATTATGAAAACGCCATCCGAAAGATGATTGATACAAAAACGTAAAAAAAAAAAAACCCAATTCATGTCAAGAAGTAACTGCATCTGACTTTTTATGGAAATTCCTGCATTAGTTCTTAAAGTAGAGCTATTGCAGAAATCGTAACAAATTCAGTGTTGCAGCGCCTCTCGTGGAACCATATACAACAAAATATAAATAACATTAATTCATGTCAAGGAATAACTGAATCTGAAGATTGATGATATTCCTTGCATTCTGGAGATACAGCGATCGCGGAAATCGCACAAAAGCCTTTAGAGTAGGGTCATCTGTTAAGCGATTCACACCAAAAACTAATCACCATCAATGTATATCAAGAACTAAGTAAATATAATTTTTTATTAAATTTTGTGTATTAGTTCTTGAGATAGCGCTCTCACATATTGTATATCATATACAGAGATACAGAAGCAGTGACTCACAGACAGACATTTTGTGAAAACATGTTTTTCGGTATCTCTGAGCCCTAAAACGTATGAATCCGTCGAATACCGGAATTCAAAATTTTCATGAATCCAATACTTTTCTCTTGTAAAGATAGCAAAAAGTAAAAATATGTTTAAATCCACATAAATTTTGAAGCTGAATAGTACAAACTAGATTTTTGAAAAAAATTCTAAGTAATTTATTAAAATATATTTCCATTAACATTAAAATGTACAATAACATTAAAATATATTCCATATGATCCAGTTAATATAAGGGTCATTATCGCTATTACTATTTTTACTAAACTTATTGTCTGCGGCAATAAGTTTTAAAGACACGGTTAATGAGAGTTAAATTAATATCACTTAATTTAATAACACTCTTAATAAGTGTTTAATAAGACGGTCCGGCCAAAGGGTCGTGCCAATTACGAGCCTGACGCCAAGCTCGAGATATTGCAGACATCTAGTATATGTCAAGGAAGTTTAAAGCAAAAAGCTATACGCTTTTATTTTATATTTAAAAGTTAAAGTATTGTCTTGGTTCTACATTTAACAATGCGTAAATTAATGGTCGATACCTAAATTGTATTTCAAATGAACTGATATCGCTGCACTCAGATGTATGCTAAAGTAGTGTAAGTCACGAATTTTGAAAAATTTTGGATTTTAATATCATCCAGGGATTTGCAGATATCGAGATGATTTTTTTTTGTTCGATTCAGAAGAGGATAAGGAAATTTTTCTAAATGGAAGTTTTATTCTCTGGGGGTCGTAATAAAAATTTAATTTTCGTATTTTTTAAAATAGACCCCCCATGGAGTTGCAACTTATGAAAAAATTTACCTTTTTTGATGAAACTTTGCAATTGGAAGTATGGGTCGAGGGGCAATAGTTAAGGAGATAGCCTATTGTTTCGATATTTATGACTGACCCTGTATATATATCAACATTTGAACGAAGGGTGGTTTTGGGGGTCAGGGGGTCATGATCGGTGAAAATATGCCATAATTTACCTGAAGTGCTTTCCTCCGGACAGCTGCAATACGTAGCTTTTTATTTTTTGTAATGAAAGCTACCCAATAAAACCTAAACACATTTACATGATTGTTGAATTACTAGAATTAACAAAAACGAGATTCCATTTTGTATAACTACGTATCATTATTGTGATGCAACGTTCAGTGTTTCTAAAAATAACTTTTTCAGAATTATTGTGAAGAAATACTTTAAAATCCTTTACATAATTATACCAACATATATATATTAAGACAACTATGACGATATCTGTTTTTATTTTAGAAAAATATATTAGAAATCCAATCAAGTACATAGCATATCGAGATACATAAAACATAGATAACATAAAATATCGAGAATGTGTGAAAATTAATTACTATGTGGTAGTTGGTGTCAATTGTTTATGATAATTTTCTATGATCCATTTGAAAGAAAATATTAATTTTGTCACAAACTACATATAAAAAGATGCGATTCTACTTTATGCCAGTACATTAAAAATGAAAAACAACATTGAGAAAACACACATGGGAATGTGTAGTAGCGACATAAAGCTGTTTTAAAATCTCGATGGATTTATTATTAATGCTAAAAATTTTAAATGCAGATTAAATTAAAACTATCTCCCTCCCATTTTTAAATTTACAGTTTTAATTTAAATCTGTCTTTAATTTTTAAGCTCTGATGATGATGTGTTAGAGGCTTTGGAACAGTTTTATACGATTAATAACACTCCCATTTCTGCTTCTTTAATGTTGTTTTTCATTTTTAACACATCATATACACTGCAGTAGCAATAAATAACAGTAATGTGAAAATGCAGTCAGTGAAAACTTTTACCACATAAAATTAACCATGTATGTTTATTAAAATATTACAAAAAATACATTTAAAATATCTATGATATATTTTCCAACGTTTTCCAACCATAGAGCCAGTGTTAGGATTTATATGTCTTAAATTCCTTCTTAAGTCTTGATCGTAACATCCGTTTGTAACATAGTTTACATTATTGTTCCTACCGATGTTTAACTCTAAAAGAATTGCAGAATGCGGGATTACCGTTGAACGCGTACGGTCTTTGATCAATCTGGTTATTGGGCGACGGAATAATTTGCTCTCTGTAGGTGTATGATTTTTATAATGCATTAGTTTAATAATTATGAATTGGACACTATCTCCATAAATTATACTAAAAATATGTAGTAAAATAAATACAGATTACTAAATGGTACACTTATAAAAAGAATATATTTAAAACACACTTAACATTATCAACGTTTCATTCGTTGCCACGAACGTCGTCAGGATACAATATAAAGATATTAAATGTAATTTAAAGTTTCAAAATGTAAACAAATACGTTCTCGAGCATATTTGAGTTGAGATGAGAGCGCGTAAACTGCTTAATAAATTATAGCATATTGTGCCAGATTTTATGAACGGAGTACAATAAATTATCGTTATGATCTCGCGGTTGATGAAGCTAGAATTACAATTTCATGCAAAAATTCATATCTCAATAAAATTTTAGAATCCATTAAAATCATTAAGCTCCGGCCCCGAGCTTGTAACGATAATTTATCATAGTCCGTTCATAAAATCTGGCACAATATGCTATAATTAATTAAGCAGTTTACGCGCTCTCATCTCAACTCAAATATGCTCGAGAACGTATTTGTTTACATTTTGGCTCTTTAAATTACATTTAACATCTTTATATTGTATCCTGACGACGTTCGTAGAAATAAACGAAACGTTGATAATGTTAAATGTGCTTTATATATTCTTTTTATAAGTGTACCATTTACCGGGTGTCCCAAATATGACTGGGTGTCCCCAAAATTCAATAACTTGCAGACGGTGACAGCTATTTAAAAATTTTTTGCAGGAGGGTTATGTATAATGTCAGTTTTTTTACCGTAATTTATGATTTTAGTTCGAATTTAAAACAATAGATGGCGCTGACGGTAATTGAAGCCGAAATCGACGCCAAAACTGAACTCACTCTGATTTGATCACTTGGCCTTCAATCGCCGTCAGTGCCATCTATTGTTTGAAATTCCAATTAAAATCAAAAATGGCGGTAAAAAAACTCCTGACATTATACATAACCCTCTTGCAAAATTTTTTTAAATAGCCGTCACCGTTTGCAAGTTATTGAATTTTAAAAGCCATCAGTCATTTTTAAGACACCCGGTAGTAATGTGTTTTTATTTTAGTACATATCTTTAGTATTAGTTTAATATATTGGTTTAAAAGTTAGAAATTTAATATAGGAGTTAAATTAGACGTGAGGAAAACATTTTTAAATGATCGTTAACTCATTTTTTTCTCGATTTTCCATGATGAATTTTTGTTGTGAATTAGGAAATATATAGCTAAAAATGTTCATATGAATATTTGAAAGAAAAGGAAACCAAACTTAATGGGTTTTTGTAGTTATTCCGCGGAATATCTTACTAAATCTAATTCATCCATTAGTAGAAGTAACTAGATATCCAATAATGCATAAGGTAAAAACAAGGAATTATTGTTTGGTAAGTTTGCTTGAATAAACAAAAAAATATTGCTGATTTTTTTTTCAATTTCCGTCCACAATTTTCATCCGAAATGCATAATAATGTAATAATGACGTCATTAATCCATCTCAATTTGAAAAGTTTTTATTATCAAAAATTATGTTAATCCTTTATAGCTATATAAGAGAATTAAACAAAAATACGTCAGAGATTTATGGCTACTGCACACCGAAATGAAATTTTGCAAAAACAACAAAATTTTCTTGGTATTACAAATTGAAAATAGAAGACTTTAGTAAGACTCAAATAAAATTGATGAAATTTTGCTAAAATTTTATAAGATTATTAACAATATTTTTTTGTCTGAGAAACAAATCCGATTTCTTACTTTAACTAAAAAAATCGTTTAAACAACCAAAATGTACACAAGAAATCATATTTTGCAGTTTTAGTCAATTCCTTTTTCTGGGTGTATTATTAACTAAAATGCAGAAAAAGATTTAATTTATTAGTATATTTTTTTTTTCAACATTCTCTTGTTAATAAAATATAATTTTATGCATCTATAATGATTTTAACAATGAAATATGCCCGAAAAATACTAAATATAAAATTAAAAATTCATCTAATTAAATTCCTGTTTTATTTATTAAGATTTATTTTTTTAATGTAACCAATATTACCTTAAAAAGTTGAAGAAAGTTGCAGCAAAAAATCAATTACGTCCTTTTCCGAGAAAATTTTAAAATTAAAAGGTTCTTGTAAATTAAGCAAAATTAACAAAACCATAAAGTTAAAGCGTGCCTAATTACTGCTCATTAGAGAGTGGAAATGATTAATTATCTAAAAATTAGCTTTCCTTTTTTTAGAATTTATCAATGCAATTATAATGTTCAATGGACATTAAGACTTTAATAAGAATTTAAGACAGCGTGTATGCATGTATCTGTGTGTGTGTCCGATATTCTCTTTTCATTGCACCGTTATAAGTCTATTTGATGAGTTTTTATTTTGTACTACAAGTTATTATAAAGATTTTATAAAACATCTTTTATCACAATAAGTATTATATAAAAAAGGAGAAAAATTAGAAGAAAGTTTGCTGGGTGAATCCATTAAGTTAATACAACCCGATATTTTGGGGGGGTTAACACTCAAAAATATCTTAGCTAATTATAA
Organism: Maratus speculifer; assembly: GCA_964019185.1. Taxonomy (NCBI): domain Eukaryota; kingdom Metazoa; phylum Arthropoda; class Arachnida; order Araneae; family Salticidae; genus Maratus; species Maratus speculifer. The sequence goes on from OZ025291.1 coordinate 81,440,848, forward strand.
TTATCATAACCAAATGGATTTGTATACAGGAAACAAATTATTCAACCTGCAACTAAATTCATTTTGTTACGATAATAATTTAAGATAATCATAAATAAATATCCCGTTTACAAATTTTTAATAGTATCAGCTGTATCGACTGTAAGCGTTATAGCATGCTATTTCAAATCACAGAAATAGTTTTAGATAAGCCCATTTATTACTATGTTGTTTTTTATTTTGTTTGTAGTGTCAATCCGCAAAATGGTGACTCCTGACCGTAGAGCCTTCCTGCTGTGCTGAATCTTGAATAACTGTTAGAGGTAAGCATTTTTTCCGTTGCGGACATTACAAAATAACGTGTCTACGTTCTGTAGGCCTTATAAATTTCCAGATTTTAGATACAAAACTATAGCGACTATTATTTCAATTATTAGGGGCATAATAACCGAAATGTAGGGAACGGTGGAATTTAGGTTGGATGCGTGTCGTAAAACAAAAGGTTCACGCATTGAAAATTTATTTAAAAAAAACTTCCCCGTTTTACAGGGGTTACCTTGTCACGTTTCAGACATATTTTTGTATATAACTTTTTTATCCTTGGAATATGTTTTTAAAAGAAATATAGGCGTATCGACTTAACGATTCCCTTAAAAATATAAAGTGGATTCAAATACATATATAAAATATTCTAAGGGTAACAAAATAAGATGTAGCGTGACTAACTACAAATATCCTTTATTAGGCGATTTATGACGAGTTATCTCAGATCTCGTTGTAAAATAAAAATAAAGTGCAAACCTTAGATCAACTAGGGCTAATCAAACAATTAAATATTGCGATTTATTGTGGAAAATATGATTTTTCCTTAGGTGAAACCACTGATTATAACATCACATGGAGAGTTGATGAGCAGTGTAAGATCATTTACTCTCTTCGGATTAAGTTATTTTTTGATTAGCACCTTCACATCGTGCTTGATTTACAGAAAACTTCAGTCATACATGACTCCCATTGTCTTGGAAATCAACTGTTCTTATTAATGCGTAAGGTTTGTCGGACAACCCATAGACTTGGTGTGTCTTTCAATCCACTTATTCACAAGAATACTAAGTAGCATTTGAAATGTTGGGGCAATTAGTTTTTTTTTTTACTTATGCCAATACTGAGAGCTGTCACTGCGCTTCCCGCAATCTCATTAGTGAAATTGCAATAATGTCAGCTCCCTTGTGTTTTTTCGTAGATCTTATTTTTTTTTGTTTCTGCCTAACACTTATAAGGAAAGATAAAATTAATCGCATAAACAAAACACACGAATACCAGATACCTAATACGAGAATCGGTTGAAAAATTCTTTAATGATAAAGATGAAGGCATTTTATTTTTATTTATTCATTTATTTCTCAACAAAGTCTTCAGAATAGCTAATAAATTTATCATATCGGTGTTCGAATTTAATTAAACCAATTGTATAATGCGATTAGTTCAGCTCTTTAAAATTTTACGATATCAATAACTTCTTACTTGTTGCGAAATTTTCGTTCACCAAGGACTTTTCCCAAGTTAGAAAATATGTGGTAGTCACTGAGTGCTAAATCTTACGAATACGCTGCATATTTAAGCAATTCGAATCTCAATTCGTAGATTTTTTTCCGTTGCAATGATTGACCGATGTGCTGGAGCATTGTCATGGTCAACCAAGACTTTTTTTTTTTTTTTTTTTTTTTTTTTTTTTTTTTTTGCAAAATGAGGTCCTTTTTTTTTCTACTTACTTGGCACTTTTTCATGGGTTGGCGACTAAATACAACTTCAAAAAGTACTTTTCTGTGTCAAATGCACTTTAAGAATAAAAGCTATATGTACACACACACACATATATATCAAGTTGAACTTGTTTAAATCAATTCAGTTTGTTTCAGTTCAGTTCAGTTAAATTCAGCTTAATTCAGTTTTAGTTTGTTTTAAATATAATTTGGCATATCGATGATAATATGTATTTATATTGAAATTTAATTATGAAAAATCGTGATTTAAAACGTAATTCAAAATTTAACTTGTTTTAAGCTCAAAATTAAGTTCAATAGAGTATTATTCATTTAATTTGTTGCTATGGAGACGTTTTCATCGATATTGAAATATGTAACTGTAACATTCTTCATCTGGCTTTTATTTTTGAATACGATTGTATGTATAAACATATTTTTAAATGTGATTTATTTTCAATTTTCTCATACTTTTAGCTATAAATTAAATAACTGCAGCAATAAGCAATGTATCTATGTATATGGAAAAAATATGCATGCATTTATATGTTTTTAATACCATTTAAACTCATCCTAAAAATCCACTAATAAACTATTTCTAGTTACATTGTAGTCATTTGATTTTGGCGAGGAAAAGTGCTGCTCACCAAATTGCGTAATGCTCTCGTATTTTGTCGCCGAAAATTCCTGTAAAACTGACTGATTATTTATTACATACATAAGTAATTTTATTATTTTTTTTATTAGTCTGCCCCGTATGACTTCCCTTGTTAGAAAGAAAAGCTTTTAATATTCCATGAACCTCGTCATGGAAAAAATAATTGGATATATATGACATAAAAAGGAAGTGATTATATAGGAATTAAGAGGTATTATATTCGTAAATTAAGTAATTTTAAAGTTTAATTCATTTTGTCCTTTAACCTTTTGACATAAATTAGGAAATTTAATTAAAAACCGTTTGGAAAAATTTCTTGAAGTAAAAATGAACATAAGATTGTAGATTAAAATAAATAGAAGCGATAAATTAAAATAAATTTAATTGCTGCTCATCAACGTGATTAACAAATATTATAGCAAAATTAATTTTGAAAATAATCCCGTATTATGTGATCGATAAAGTGACTCTAATTTTAAAAACGGAAATTTAGATTAAAAAAAGTAATCTAGATAAATCCTAATTATTATATTTCTTTGCACATTTTATTCTACTAGTGCTTAAGATTTTTTTTAGATTTAAAAATGTTATAAAACGAAATAAACATTTTGTTTTAGAATTAATAGGTAATCATTAGAAAGTGTCATTTGTTTATTCAAAAAAATACGTTGCATTTATTATTATTATTATTATTATTATTATTATTATTATTATTATTATTAGTGTATTAACATTCATGTTTTGTCACAATATCTGTATGCCTGTATTTTCTTGAAATATTAAAGAATAAAATAATGTAAACTATAAATTTTTGAACATTTTAAGTTAATTGAACACACCCATAATTTTATGCAATGTAAATGAAAGAAATAATCACCAAAGTTTAATGCAGAAAATTCTAGAAGCACTTTGGCAAAGCATGTATTATTTATATATTACAATCGTTTAAAAAAAAAATCTAAATATATTTTATTTAGATATCACAGTTTCATGCATATCATCTTTTTTTTTTTTTTTTTTTGTTTTTTTTTTTTTTACTTTCTTCTATCTTCAATAGAAGAAAGTATTGTAATCGAAATTTTTTTCGACTTCCGGTTTTCGACGGATTTACACGTTTTAGGGGTCAAAGATTCCAAAAAACATGTTTTTACAAAATGTCTGTCTGTCCGTGTGTCTGTGTGTCTGTCTGTGTGTCTGTCTGTGTGTATGTCGCCATTCTACCATCAAAAAGTGTATGAAGTTATGAATAGAATTGAACCAAATTTTTTGTGAATGTTTTTGGCTGGGACAAGCAGGTCTTCCTTCATTTTTGAAATATTCCGCCGCAAGGGGGCGCTGCAATCGCGATTTTGTGCCATTTTCAATATTGTACCGACCAAAAGTATATGAAGTTATGCATCGAATTTAATCAAATTTTTTGTGTAAGTGTATGACTATGGCTAGTTGGTCCCCTCTGAATTTGAAAATAATCCGCCGGAAGGGGGCGCTGTAATCGCGATTTTTGTGCCATTTTCAATATTGTACCGACCAAAAGTATATGAAGTTATGCATCGAATTTAATCAAATTTTTTGTGTAAGTGTATGACTATGGCTAGTTGGTCCCCTCTGAATTTGAAAATAATCCGCCGGAAGGGGGCGCTGTAATCGCAATTTTTGTGCCATTTTCAATATTGTACCGGTCAAAAGTGTATGAAGTTATGCATCGAATTGAACCAAATTTTTTGTGTATGTGTATGACTATGGCTAGTTGGTCCTCTCTGAATTTGAAAAAAATTTGTCTGAAGGGGGCGCTGCAATCGCGATTTTTGTGCCATTTTCAATATTGTACCGACCAAAAGTACATGAAGTTATGCATCGAATGGAACCAAATTTTTTGTGCATGTGTATGACTATGGCCTGTTGGTCCTCCCTGAATTTGAAAATAATCCATCGGAAGGGGGCGCTGCAATCGCGATGTTTGTGCCATTTTCAATATTTTACCGATCAAAAGTACATGAAGTTATGCAACGAATTGAACAAAATTTTCTGTGTAAGTGTATGGCTATGGCTAGTTGGATCGCCATGAATCTGAAAAAAATCCGCCGGAAGGGGGCGCTGCAATAGCGAATTTTATGTCATATTCAATATTGCACCGCATAAAAGTGTATGTAGTTAGTTATAGAACTGAACTAATTTTTTTGTATATGATTATTTTTTGGTAAGGCAAGTAGATCCTCCCTGAATTTGAAAAAAAATCTGTCTATCATTCTATAGTCCATCGGCTCGTGTAGAGACGGTATTGAATTAAAATTATTAAAGCATTAAAATGAGTAACTATTTTTTTTATATTAAAATGTACGTATGAGATAGAAGAAAGTTTTGGGATTGGCACATCCAACTAGTTTTTTTTGTTTTGGTAAATATGTATTTTATGGAAATACTCAATTCACCATTCAGTAACAATTTAAATAAAAAACTAGTTGGATGTGTCAATCCCAAAACTTTCTTCTATCTCATAAATACATTTTAATTAAAAAAAAAAAGAAAAAAAAAGAAAAAAAAAGAACGTGGTGATTCCAAAGTTACCCATTATCGAATTTCCTCGAACATTTGACCTAGTCTAATGAGATTCTGGTATCCGAAAAGCCTAAAACGCAAAATTTAATTAATATTCTGAGAAAAAGAGCTTAGTAGTCCCTCATGTTGGGTAATTTATACTGAAACCTAATAAGCATCTATTTATGTCAAGACCTAACAGAATCTGAAATTTCATGGAATTTCGTCCATTAGTTCTTGAGATTTAGTTATAACAAAAAATTTGCAAAACGTTGCACAGCAACACCATATCTTGGACAATTTATGCCAAAACGTAAAAAAGCGTCTAATTATGTTATGGTGTAAAAAAATCTGAAGTTTGATGAAATTCTGTGCATTAGTTCTTGAGATATAGCTAGTTTAAAAAAAACCGTGTAAAATATAGCGCAGCAGCACAATCAGTTGAAGGATTTATAACAAAACGTAATCATCGTGTAATTATGTTATATGTCATTTTGTAACAAAATCTGAAGTTTGATGAAATTCTGTGCGTTGGTTGTTGAGATATAGCTATCGGAAAAATCGTGCAAAATGCAGCATAGCTGCACTAACTGTTGAAAGGTTAATACCAAAATGTAATCAGCGTCTAATTATGTTATATATTCTAGTGTAACAGAATCTAAAATTTGATGAAGTTCTCTGCATTAGTTCTTGAAAAATAGCTATCGCAAAAATCGTGCAAAATGTAGCATAGCAGCGCCACCTATAGGGCAGTTCACACCAAAACCTTATCAGCGACTATGTATCTCAAGGTATTGCGGAATCTGAAGTTTGGTGACATTCTGTGCGTTAGTTCTTGAGATATAGCTATCATGAAAATCATGAAAAACGTGGCATAGCAGCGCCACCTGCTGGCTAATTTACACCAAAACTTAATCAGCGTCTATGTATATCAAGGGATCACAGAATCGGAAGTTTCGAGAAATTCTGTTCATTAGTTCTTGAGATATAGCAATCTTGAAAATCATGAAAAACGTAGTATAGCAGCGCCACCTGCAGGCCAATTTTCACCAAAAACAAATAGGCACTAATTCATATCAATGTCTATTTGAATATAAAATTTTATTAAATTTCGAGCATTAGTTCTTGAGATAGAGCGCCCACAAATTTTTTGTCAGATACAGACAGACAGACATACATACATACAGACAGACAGACGGACAGACTCACAGACAGACATTTTCTAAAAATAGTCAAAGCATGTTCAGAACCTTCTAAAACGTATAAATACGTCGAAAACCGGAAGTCGAAAATTTTCATGGATCCAATACTTTCTTCTTGTAAAGATAGAAGAAAGTAATAAATGGAAATGGAACTTGTTACATAGAGAATTGTTATTGATGTAAAAATACGGTTAATAATTCTATGGGTACCCAGACTTGTTATTCCAACATAGCAAATAAAATTTTTGATGTTTAGAAAATATCCCGGATTTTTTTATTTAAAGTAATCTAAAGCTAAGCAATGCTACAAAAAATTCGTTTTTTTTTTTTTTTTTTTTTTTTTTTTTTTGACGTTAGTGCAGAGCAATAAGTTATGTGTTTATGTGCATGTTACAAAAATGAATCATTACATCCAAAATAATATTTGCCTAAGGATCAAAGAACTGTTTAACGTGATGCTAAATTAATTTAATCTATGAAATTTTTTAATTCGATATAAACAAATATTGTAAGACATCATTACTGTTAGCCGTTTAAAGTATGTTTATTGTTAAAAATATTTCGCTAGAGCAAACTTATACATAAATAAATTCACCATAATTTCCGTATTTATATATATACATATATATATATATATATATATATATATATATATATTAATTCCTTCTTTTGTTGTAATTAATAATGTTGCTTCTTGATAATTTTACTGTGTAATCTTACTGCGCATTAGAATGCATATTGATTCATTTAAAATCTATAATAAAAATTTCACATTAGAAACTGTACAATATTAAAGTGCGTTCGTAATTATATAAATATGTAGCACCTACAGTCGTAGTCAGTCCATCCATCTCTCCGTTTATCTGCCTGTTTTTCTGCTCGTATGTCAGTCTGTCCGCATATAACAGTGCAAGAACTACTTAACCAAATCGTTTGAAATTTAAAAAGTACAATTATTGTATAATTTTATCGCGTTATTTCCTGTTTTATGAAATTCGGTATACAGTTCAATTACAAAGGTAGTAAAAAATATCCCTTACATTGCGGCCAATGGGAAAAAAATAATTTCACGGGCATTTTAACCTTTTCGGGTTTGGTATACTATTGATTATGCATGTTTTTTAACGTAATATTCTTTTGTTTTAATAAATACTTTTGCTACTATTTACATGAAGTAATGTTAGTGTATGACAACATGAATTCATTTAAGTTTAGCCTTTTGTTATTTTTTTTTTTTATTCACTTTCCGTCGTTTGCGAATCTTTTATTTCAAACATATATTTCACATTTCAAATTTAAAATAAAAGTTACTTTCATGAAAAAATCATATTTAAGAGAGCGCAAAAATGTTTGAAAAATCTGTAATATGACTTAAATCTTATTGTAATACAATATTTTCTAAACATACCAAAAATTCTTTCTTAGCCTATTTTCATGTGGATATTAATATAACATACAAGATAATAACAACATTCGTTATTTTTCAGACACTGAAATATATGCTGAACACTAATTAATCTATGTGGATCACTAGTGTTAATGTTATTAACTTAAAAATACTTTTTTCTAAAAATTGTAAAAAAAATAGGACCCGGAAGGTTTAATGATATTAAACTCTTTCAGGTTTTTTTTTCCTATTAAATGTTATGTTATGTAATTTAATTAATGATATGCTATGATATATAATGATTCTAGGTTGCCATGAGAATAACGTCGTATTTAAGATGGAAATATGCTATTTCCATATTGCTGAATTGATAAACATAGTCATAAGTAATTTTGTATTCATGTCGATTTGCGTACGGTTATAAAAGTTATTTCACCAAGATATGGATATTTATGGAATTTTGTTATAAAAAGAACTTTCTTCAATTGCCACGTTTAACGCACAATATAACAATTGTTGTTAGAAATGCTTTTCATTATTAGTTTATTTTTTGTTACTAATACGTTTTTGTGAATTTTAAACTTCATAATATCTATCTACGTCAATTGAGTTTTTGTAATGTTCTTTGGGTATGTAACTGTACAGTATTCTAAAAAAGAATAAGCAGTAAAGCGTCAAGCATATCTTATGAACAACTTTCCAACAAATTCAGAATACTGAAACAAAACATTGCAATTTAAAAAGATCATACTTTAAGCCTAATAAAACAAATTTAAAAGCTAAAAGAATGTTTAAATGCCTAATTGTAACCAGTCAAAAGCATGAGTAAATCTTTTGTGTTTTTCTATTGAAAACAAGAAGAACATTTAGATGTTAAATTTTCATTTTGATTATAATTTTTTTTTGTTTCATCTACGAATCATTCTGGATTTTTTCCACGTGCTTACTTTGTTATCGCTGTTAAGGCGCAACACTAGGCACAGAAAAAGACCCGGCTGATAATGTAAAGTCTATGGGGGCGTTCGTTTCAAATATTTCGCCCAAATTTTAGTATTTTTGCATGATTTTTTTGCAAAAGATTGCTGAGCACGATCCACAACCGGCCTAGTTTTTACTTTTTCAGTTTTGGTTTCTGATAAAAAAAAAAAGCACTTTAACTTTCAAAACCGGTTTAAACCGGTTCTGAAATCCAAACTATCGTAATATAAAAATATATATAAGCAAAATTGAAAAAGTAAAAACTAGGCCGATTGTAGATTGTCCTCAGTTATCCTATGCAAAAAAATCATATTAAAATATTAAAATTTGAGCGAGATATTTGAAAAGAACGTTCCCATAGACTTCACATTATCATCCGGGTCTTTTTCTGTGCCTAGTGTGGGGCCTTAAAATACTTTTAACGCCGGTGGCAACACTAGTGACATTGCCGGTAATAGACGGATAAAGTGGAATAGACTAGACTGGACTTTTTAAAATTTTAATACTATTTCAGACGATTGATTATCGATTTTTTACTATCACTATCTTCTGAGGGATTAGTCTGAGTGATATTTTTAAAAGCATAGATGTAATAGAAACCTGTGAATGTTAAAGGAAATTAAATTCTCTTTAGTTGATCATGGGAAATTTTAACGTAAATTTTACTGAAACCCAAAAAGAGCAAAATATCCAAATGTAGGCTATAATAAGCTGCAATATAGTAAAACGTTACTCTATGTAACAATCATAAAATATCTAAAATAAAATAGCATTAATCTCTATACTATAGTGGAAAGTGTGATTTAGTAACTAATAACCTTGGAGTCAGCCGAACAAATTATTATTTACTTTAATATAGCTCAAAATTTTCACTTTGCAGCCATTTAGAGTAAAATATGGAACATCTTTAAATTATCTGGACAGTTGTTTACTGCACTGCTTGCTGCACACATAGAAAATCCTCCATGATAATCAAAAACTTACTTGAACGCAATTTAGTCGTTTAGAAACATTAAATCCCTTAACATACCTAGATAGTCGTTTTATTTATTTGTTTATGGATATCACGTTCTAAAATATCGCGACATGTGCTTCAATCTGCATTGTTATTACCTTACGATGTCGTGTAAATTTATTATTACACTGCTTTACTAAATAAATGTAAATTCGTTCTTTGTTTTCAAATTATATAGGTTTTTTTCTATATTTATTAATTATTCGTGTTTTTATTTATTGTTATTTACTTTTTAAGTAATCGAAAATAATTTTAAATGTAAACTGATATTTAAAGAGGGCTTTCGCCAAACCTGATGCGTATAGGACATTTGAGCCCTAATTTTATAATATTTTTACAATATTCTTCTACGTTGGTGTTTTTATGAATTTTGGTTCAGTTTTAGCGCCAGAAAGTGACATTTATTGTCAATAGATATAAGCAGTTGCATAAAAAAATCTGGTCTCGTTTATATTTATTTTTACATATAAATATAAACATTTTAGGTACTGTTTGGTTAGTCTGGCGCCAGTGTTATTTATACATATATGCATACGTGTATATAAAAAACAAAAATAATAATAATACAAAACATTATTATTTTTATGACCAAAACGTGTTTTATGTAAAAAAAGCCATATATTACGTACGCCATGAGTTAAACATTAATATTCCTCGATGAATTATAAACAAATTTTAAATGAGATTTTAGTGCCACAGATTTTCAAATGTATCATCGCTGTATATAAAAAAATGTACTTTTAAATGCAATTTATTTCAAAGTTTTATCTTTTTTTGTCATTGTGGCAACAGTAGTATTCCAAAAAAGTGGACATCGCAAGGATTTAAATATATCTCAGATATATCTATTCTCTTTTTTTATCGGTTTTTAACCATATTTTAAAAACTTTTTTCGACCTATTTTTCACAGTAGGTTACCCTTATAGGTACCTTTTGGTACAATCAGCAACGAAATCCGACAAATATTCTTCTGAAATTTGCTTGACGTAAGATTTATGCTTGATTTTAATATCGTTCCATAGATGTATACATCCAGAAAGTAATACTGCGCTGTGTATTAGCATGAGCTTCGTTCAGACAATTATTTCTCGATACCATTTCCTTATTTTTCATTTTTCATTTTTTTCCATTTATTTAGAATATTGAAAATGCAAATATACCTATTGCAAGTTAAATATAAATAAAAAAACAAGGAAAAATAGCATCCAAAAATATGCCATACACCCTGCGGAAGCCACGATGTATAACTCTGATATAGCGCGCATTTCACAACAAGTATTTTACTGTTTTTGTGATTAAAAAAATAACATGCCCACAACATTATATTATATGCATATACCGGGTGCGTCATAAATTCTTGCAAACTTTAAGAATCCATAATAAAAAAAAATAATGCTCATTTTTTTCGTTTTGCGCAAGTATATTCAGACGAATTTTGGATTTTTTTTTTTTTTATTATTATTAATAATGAAAAATGATTCCAAAAATAATTGATAGAGAGTGCTCACACATCATATTGAAGCGTTTTATCAAGTCAATAAAATAGGTTATTATATAATTAGCAATAAAACACCTAGCTGGAGATGGATACGTCATTCTATATCGGAAGCATGCTATCGTTACCACATCGAGCGCTGGTGGTTAAACGTTTCTTCAAGAATGGTAAATCCACAAATATTGCATTAAAAATGTTTCGCATGTTGAGCATATTTTAGTACCTTATAATAAATGCACAAAGTCATGATATTGTGATTTGTTTCATTGTCTATTTGTGTTTGCCTGATTTGCATAAAACGTCCCAATATGACATGTGATCTCCCTCTATCGGTTATTTTTGGATTTTTTCTATTATACATGGTAATAAAATCCAAAAACCGTCTGATCATACTCACGCAAACCGAAATTTTCCCCGATCATTACTTCTTTTATTATGGATTTTTAAAGTTTTCACGAATTTATGACGCACACTGTATTGCATCTTATTATAAAAACGATTTTAATTTTGAAAGGGAAAGCAAAGTTTAAAGTTTCATTTTTGCAATTTACACCAGTTAGCAAAAATGAATTCAGAGGATATTTTACAACCCTGCATATAATCTGTAAAAGACATAAACACAGAACAATATGCAAAATAAAAATATTTAATTTGAAAACGCAAACCACACGTGAAGACGTACTTCATACAATTGTTAATTACTTACAGAAATTGACGTAACATAATATTTTTCTATATCTATGAAATGAATGATCAGTGATATGAACAACATATTCTATTATTATATAGTAAAGATCCTGAAGTATTCCTTAGAATTATATATATATACATATATATATATATATATATATATATATATATATACAGACTGATTCTAATTTTTTTTTTCAATAAAAGAGGGGTGATAGTACACATCAAGACAAACAATATTAAATAGGAGACCAATGATCCCAAACGTTTTCCAAAGGAGATAGCAACTCAAACTTAAATTTTGAGCTCAAAATCGGAATAATTGGGAGTGGTTAAATAGCACAAGCTGAGCTGTGTTTCAGGAACAAAGGAATTTCATATCTTAATGGATGGAAGAAATCTGTACTACAGAATAGATCTATTAAAATTGGATTTAAAAATAATTCACTTTAATATTAAATCACTTGAAAATTAAAATATTTCTTTTTTTTTCTTTTAAACTTTTTATTTGGTGCTATTCATTTTATTACATATGTATTATTTATCATACAAAAGTAGAGCACGTCCAATTATGATTTTTGTAATAGAAAATGTAGTTACCTGGCTCAAGTATGTAATGTTAAAAGTTTTGTGAATTATTTCCTGATTTTTTCCGAAAATATTATGAAAGGCTCCTTTGATCATTGATTTGTCGTGTGAACAATATTTAATAGAGTACAATATTATTGTAAGCAATATTTCCTCTGAAGGAGGCAAAACTTTTATGCAGTTTACTTGACCAAATTTACCCCCCAAATAACGAAAGAGTCTCCCATCCCTTGAGGGTCATCAAATAAACAAATAGAAAGAAAACTGAGGATAACTTTTATTCGATAGCACTAATAGTTCAGCACACCGTTGATAAGTATAATGCTTTTCTTATTCCAATATCTGTAAGATCAATGACGAAGTTTTGCTAACATGCGTTCTAAAATATTTGTTGTTTATAATTTTCCTGTCTGATCCGAACATTATATGATCTATTGTTATTTTTTGTCTCTGAATTTAGATTTCCAATCACTCTATAAAAAGAAATAAGCTTCCTTCCGAAATATTCCGTTACAAGATCAATGAGCCTTGTCCGTTTAATTACTCTGCATAATTTTTGAACTTATATATTACTCATCCGACAAACTGAAATATCCATTCTGTAATGTCATTGAACTTAGGTAAGATCGCACAGGAAAATTTCGAATAACGCCATCTACTATATGAATAAAGAAGTTCCAACACTGTATTTCTGTGTAATTAAAATCTTTATGTGAAAATATCTTGTAAAATTTATGTCATTTAATTTTGGGAAAATATTGAAAAATAACAGTTTTTGAAATGGAATATTTTATTTGTAATTTTCAGCGCACGACAAAATGTATAGATAGATATAATGTTTGATTGCTAACAATTATTTGTGGATTTTAATTTAAATAATTTTTTAATAAAATTATATAAAACTAAACTATAAGTTCTCACTTATTTTTTTCTTAAGTAAAGATGTTATACACAGGCGTATGCAGTATTCTTATTGGATTAAACAATCATTTTATATTATTTATGTATTTTTACTAAGAAATTTAATTTCAATTGCTTTATCCCTTAAATGCTAGATTTTTTAAAAATCAATTAAAAAAGATTTCGGCTTTCATTTTTTAAATAAATCATGGGAAAAATAGATCCAGAAACTTTTTTTCTTTTAAGCCTAGTTTACAACTAAAAAACACTTTAAACTAAACACACATGATTTTCAAAAACTAAAGTAAAAAATAAATTTTGCTTGCTCACTGCATGCGTATTTTGCAAGCTTCCAAACAAAACAAAAAGCACATATAGCAACAATAGAAAAAAAAATAAATTAACTTATATTGTGGAACAGCAATTTTCCTGTTATCTACACATTGAAAAATGATTTAATTATATAAATATATACAGGGCAGTTGCACCATAAATTTTAACTAATAAGAATGTATTTATTAAAATACAACACATTGCTCAGTGGTGCACAAAACAAGAATTTTAATATACACTTGTACAATTAAAATAAAATAAATTTTATTTTATTTTATTTTATTTTTATTTATTTTAATTGTACAAGTGTATATCAAAATTCTTGTTTTGTGCACCACTGAGCAATGTGTTGTATTTTAATAAATACATTCTTATTAGATTTAATTATATTTTGAATGTGTGTTTTATTGGCAACGGTAGGTGTTAAAGCTATAATATTAATGTAATAATTAAAACTATTTTTAAAACTAAATTGACATGCTGCCGAAAGGTAACACCCGGCATTTAAGGGTTAAGTTTTGACGCGTAAATTTATGAAGTTTATTTATTTTTCAAGAATACATGTGTATTACACGAAAAAGAAAATTCCAACGATAAGTTATTTTAAATAATTTACTAAAATGTTAGTTGATAAGCATTCCAAATTTTAAAAAAGTAATAATAATAATAATAATAATAATAATAATAAACTATTTTAGTTGTAAAATTAAGTTTTACCAGTAAAAGTAATATTTTTTTCGTAAAATTTCAGAAAGAAACAATTTTTAGCATTTTATTAAACAATCTTGTAAATGAGTTACTTAAAATATTACATTTAACTATAATTTCTAATAACTTAAAATATTTCTAGCACGAAAAAAGACCTTTCAGCTAACCTTTCTTCTCAGGTAAGATTTATAGAGAAAGAAAATTAGAAACATCACAGGTTATTAAATTAACACTAGAAAATATGTGTAACTTGTCAGCCTTACACAAAATCGATTTTTATCTCTTCCATCATAGTTTAAATGTTTTTATGAATTCTGTTTTCTAACCATCGAGCGGCTCTTTAAATATTGGAAATATGTTCAGTTTGCCATGTAATTCTTATCTGTTTTTTAAGTTTATTATAGAGCGTTTGATATTAAATGTAACATTTGTAGCTATTAAATTTGAATTTAAGGTATATACAAAAATTGTATTACATTGTAAGGTCTGTCTCAAAAATTTAAGCAAACGCATAAAATGTTCATTTTCAAAGAATTATAAAAAGTTAGAATGAATAACATTTTTTTTTTTATTTGCAGATTTCGAAACATTATTTAAATAAATTATATCAAAATTAGAAAAAAAGTAAATTATATAATTATAAAAGATCTAATTAAAAAAATGTTAAAAACGTGTCTAAAACGTTTATGCACAATATCAAGAATATCCAGATTTATAATTTTTACAGAATTTTTACTTACAAATTATTTTTTACGTGATTTCGGATTATTTCTAATAAACTAGAATGATGAAGAAGTAAGTGGAAGAAGAGTGATGGGTATGTATAACGGTAGCACCCAACGACTAGTTTAAAAGTTATAATATCAACCAAAATTGAGCTATAAAGAATATTAATTCTAATTCGGAGCAGCACAGCCTGCCTTTTTGATTTAATACATTATTTAACCCCATGTTCTACAATAATTTTTCATCCTCTTCATGCCTACTATAACTTATTTAAGTTTGTCGGTAAAATTTAATAACCCCTAATACGACATGAGAAATTGTTATTCATATTTAATTAACGTAAATCTTGAGTACATAATGCAAGATTTTTTTTTCTGTAATTGAAAAATCTCAATGATTAATTTTATTTAAATAATACAAGCTTATATTATTAAAATTATTATTGTGTTTCTCATAATTATTATGTCTTCCTACTTATTTTCAGAATTTTCGTGTTAGTTTATATATTTTATTCATCTTAGTAAAACAAAACCGTGTTGTAAATAACATACATCCCAAAAGACCTTGTTTAGTCTCTAATGTAATTAAAAGTCTTTATCTTTGTTTTAAATCAGATATCTATGAATGCAAATGCAAATAGAACAAAAAAATCGTTTTTTTCTTATCTTTAGAGATAATTTAGCTCCATAATTAAGTTTTATATAAAGCTTATGCATATCATTTAGAAGTAAGGGAAAGTTGGATAAAACCGGGTAGGTGGATAAAACAGGGAACCAGGCTTTATGGCTTTATTCGTGGCAGTAACTAGCCGAAAATTTTAGAACTACTTTTAGACGAGCGGTACATTAGCTCCCAATAACCAGAAGTCGCGTAGACGAACACATTTCGCAGTGGTGATTTTTTTAAGATTTCACGTTAAGATGCTAAAAAATCGACGTCTGCAATATTACTTTACGAAACCTAAATACCTAAGGATTTAGATTAGGTAAGTATAACGTATGATAGTCTATTATTTAATCGTTATTTTAACATTTTGTATTGGTATCTACGAGTTATATGAACAACGCTAGAGTAACATTTCATCAAAATGGCGTGGTCGGACAAATCCAGGATGCAGATGGTCAGATATAACCGGGAAATTTCCGGTTTTGGACAGCTCATTTTTTAGCGTGATTGAAATAGATTTAACTTATTTATGCATTGTTTGACGATCCATAAATATTTAAAAACTATTCAAAAAATATTATTTAAATTAAGTTGTTATATAGAAGATTGTTTTTAGTTATTTCTGTTGCAATATCTATCCTTATTTCAATCCCCTAAAAATTAGAACTCAAACAAGAAGAAAAAGAAAAGATGGAAAAACAAGACAAAAAAAACTTAACCGTGAAACGAAGATTTCCATGATGACAGAAAAGAAAAGTAGAAAAACTGATGTGAAAAAAAAAAAGAAAAAAAACCCTTGACATTAACCGAAGAAGAGGATGAAAGTGAAGCATGCATCTTTTGCAACAGCTTACATGAACAATCTAAACACAAGGGGAGTTGGATACAGTGCCTTTATTGCAAAGGGTGCGCACATGAAGCAATGCAAATGAACAAGAATGAACTTTCATTTGTGATTTTTGTGCCTAACAATTTTAACTCTTAAAGCATAACCTAACTCATTTTTATTTTATCTTGATTTGATATAGATTCACATTCTATAAGTATAACATGTCAATTTTCCTTTAATAAATAATGTTTTTTCAAAATTACAATGTGCTTTTAATTATTTTTTTCCAGTCCCTTGTTTTATCCGACCTGGTCGGACAAAACCGGGACATTGTACATTTCTAAAAAAAAAAAATGTCTTGTTATGATATCAATTTCTGTTTTTCATGACTGAATGAATACTTTTTTCTTCCTAAGGAATCAATTTATAGTTTTAATACAAATTATGATTATTTTGTTCACATAGTGCACAATAATAAAAAGAAAAACATTAGGGTTCCGGTTTTATCCGACTTTCCCCTAATGTTTGCAATCGAAGCAAGCATGACTGCATAATGATGGACGTTCTAAAAATCCATCTCCATATATTAAATTAAATCCACATTAATTAATGAAAAAAAAATGTGGATGTGAATGAGACATTCCGGGAAATTTAAAGCTATTTGATAACGATTATCTGATAGCCTAATTTTGAATAAAACATTATTAAAAAGTTATATTTCATCTGCTCCTTGGTTTTCTGAGCTGAGATGACAATTCCATTGTTATATTTTACGTAGTTAGTATTATTTTATATCTAAGTGTCAGAATCATGCACGTCAGTAAAATTCTATAAATAAAAGTATACTATACAGTGCAGGAAATAAAATAATAAGGTGAAATATAATATTTTTTCTTGTACCAAGTATAAAACTTGACAATATGAACTTTAAAAAGTGTGCTGTCGTAAGAAGTTTCATCTCGAAGTGCTTTCATTATTCATTCGCATCTTACCTAAGGAAATATTTTCCTTAACTGCCTAATTACATACATGCAAATAAGGCATTTCGTTTCAGAGGCATACAAATACAGTGGTGCATACATGGTTATACATCTTACAGATTTTTGGAACTAAAACTAGCAATCCTTTGGATTAAACTTGTGTATATGAATTTTTTTTTCTTTAACTGGTATTCCATTAATGAACAGTATTATCGTGACGTCACAGTGGGGCTACTTTGTGGGTAAAAAAGCGGCTGCTAACCCATTCGTTTCGTTATTTCATCATCTGATGCAGCATACATACAGATAAATGCGTTCGTAAAATACAGCAAATTTATTTTGTATGAAATATTTTTGATAAATATTTATAAACAAATTAAAATCCATCTATACGTATTAATTAAAATGTATTTTTTAATTTATAAATAAAATGAAAAACTTGCATGTAATTTCATTTAAAATAGGGACAAGAAGTCATGTATAACTCATACTTGTAGCTGAAAAAGATTAAAACTTCTTATAAAAATAAAATATAAGCATACATTTTCTAATCGCAATTCTTATCAATGAAGCGATGAAGAAGATTATTCCCAAGCAGACGAATTTTTGTAGCCTCGAACCAAAAGGGAGAATATGGTCCATTCAAATACTTTACTTTCTTCCCTTCTAGACATATTAATGGTGTATATAACGGAGGTACTATTTTGTTATCCCTTCGACCAATTTCGCCAAATTATACAAATAGCTAAACTAATAGCCAGATTATACATATTGGCATAATTTTTATTTTAAATAACGGAAAAACAAATAATTAGTAGAATATTAATAAAAATATTAATAGAAAGCCGAAATAGAAATCACTTAATGACATTTTAAACACATGAATTGTATTTAATGTCATTGAATGTGACATTCATGATCATCCGTTATTGGCACTTAATATTATAGTTTGGAGATAATTTTTTGGTCGACGGGATAACCTAGTAGTACCATAACAGACCATAAAAATCATAAATTTCGCATAAAAAATTAAGTCGATTGGATAATTAGTTGCCTATATATTTGTAATAATAATTTCAACACTCTTCTCATGACCCTGTATTTCTTCAAATGTAAATTCAAAAATATTTTTTAATTAGATGTGAGAGGCTTAATCTGACGCAGTAAATTTTATTTAATATGATTATTATTTTTGAAGTCATGAGGATGCTTCTCCAACGCAATTATGTACTGTTTCATAAACCTTTCGACCAAAAAACTATTAAGTTATTAATTATTAAGTTTAATTGTCAATAATGGCTTATCATAAATGTCACTTTCACTTGACAATAAACATGTTACACTTATTTGTTACGTCATCAAGGGATTTTTAATTCGACGTTTTATTTATATTTTTATTAATTTTTTACTAACTTATTGTCCTTCCATTATTTAAAATAAAAATTATGCCAGTTTTTATAATTTACGAGTATTTTGACGATTTATATGATTTGTCGAAATTGGTCGATGGGGTATGAAGTAGTACTCGCTATTGACTAATAGAGCATTATTATGTATTTAAAATATTAAAATATGCGTTTGAAGTATATTCTTGAATCGCAATAGATTTTAAAAATATTTTAAAGATTTTTTATTTCTATATTTTATATTACGCATAAGCATGATGGGTAAGTATTACGGTTACCCCCAACGACTAGTTTCAAATTTATAATGTCAACCGAAATTGAACTATTGCAGAACAGACTCAATTTTTGATTTAATAGATGTTTTGCGAACCATGTTATAATGTATTTTTCGTCATCTTCAGGCGTTCTATAAATTACCTAAATTTAACGATCAAACTCAATAACACTCTAATACGACTTAAGAAATTGTTCATTTATATTCAATTAAAGCAGAGTTGCCAACCTCCGGCTTTTTTTAAATAATGAAAACGTACTTTGAACCAGATTATTTAATTAGAAGTGTCTAGCATTAACTTAGAGGGTCACTTGAAATTTACTTAATTTGTGTTGAATCAATAAATTTCTGGTTACAACTATAATTGTATTATTTTTAAAGAGCCGGAGGTTGGCATGCCTGATTAAAGTAAATCTTGCGTGCATAATGTAATTTTTTCAAAATAATTCAAACATCCTTGAAATTAAATTTTAATTAAATAACACAAGTTTATTATAAAAAAATTATCGTGTTACTCGGAAAGATTATGAATTCTATTTTGTTTTCAGAATAATCTCATTATACTGTTTTGTTAATATTTCTATATCTTAACAGAGGTGTGAGTAACATGTATCCCAAAAGACCTTGTTTAGTCTCGAATGTAATTAAAAACTTTATCTTTGTTTTAAATCAGATATCTATGTATGCAATCATAATTAGAACAATATACATATATATAATTTCAGGGATAATTTAGCTTCTTAATTAAGTTTTCGATAAAGATTATGACTATCTTTCTGAAATAATGTCTTCAATAAAAGTAAGCATGACAACATAATGATGGACGTTCTAAAAATCAATCTCTATAAAATAAATCAAATACACATGAATCAAATCCAAAAATGGGAATTTTAATAAGACATTTCGAGTAATCGCAGGCTATTTACTAATGATTATTTGCTAACTTAATCCTGAAGAAAACTTTTTAAAACATATTTCATCTTCTTGTGAGTTATCTGAGCTCATATTACATGTACTCTGCTAAATTTTACTCAGTGAATATTTCTTTACGTGTATGTGTAAGAGTCAGGATCATCCATGCAATCAACAATTTTAAATAAAAATATATAATAAAATGCATTAATGAAAATCATATGAAGAAATGAAATATATTTCCTTGTAACTATTACAAAACTAGGCATTATGAACTTTAAAAGTTAGCATTTTATTTAAAAGACGATAAATAACATTTCAGATATTAAAAGTTTAAATTATACGTTTTATTTTAATTTCTAGTATGTTCGTTCTTTATTCGAATTTTCGTCAAAATATATTTTCCTTAACTGTCCTCCCATACATGCAAATACGGCACTGCGTTTAAGTGATAAAGAAATGAGAAATTGCCTAAATTAAAAGTTGCAAATAATATTTCGAATTAAACATGTGTAGATGAAACCTTTTTTTCCTTCAAATACAATTCCATTCATTCAAATATGCCATTTTTTTACTTCCAGAACTTTACAGCTACCCATTTAAAATAAAGTTATGTATTTCTCAATTACTTTTGGCCCTGTGATATGGTTTTCGAAGTATTAACGTCGTGCTCAATGCCTCTCTCTATGCTTCAGAACGGTTGGTAGATTTTAAAATTATTTTTTAGCATCATTTGTGTCAAAAGCTAATTATTGATAACAGAGAATAAAATTCAATAGGGAAAAATTTTCCGGTCGGAAGGTGTTAAAACAATTTCCTGAAACATCCAGGCATAATTTTCGCTGTTTTTTACATTAGTTACACATTGCTTTATAACTTAAATTTCAATCTAAGTTTTAATATTTCTGCTATTTCAGTAACATTTTAATAAAATTTAATGATTATGATAATATTTATTTTACACTCGTTATGGTTATGTTTATTAGATTACGTTTTATATTCATTTCTATTATATTTGTTAGTAACAATGTGCGTAGTTTTGTTAACTTCGATTTCATACAGTGTGCCAAGACACCTAGTAACAATTCTTACGATACTTAAAATTTTAAATAAAAATATATTCGCAAAATTTACATTATTTTCTCTTTTTATTCATATTGTTTTCTACATTCTTTTAAATATGTTTATGTACATTGCTAAAAACAAAATAATAATTACACTATTATTATAAAAATAATTTATTTGCAAATAATTCTTAATTGTTTACGCCAGAAATTCAAAATATTTAATAAAATATATTTTATGCTTATTGTAATATGATGCTTTATGTGAACGCTTTGATAATTAGTTAATTCTGTGAAAAATGCGGTTACACACTGATATTTAATGTTATAAAGAAACCAACTATCATCCAAACCAAAGTTTTAAACGTTCCACTACACTGTGATACCAAGCTTACTTAATGCTCAGTTTGAAATATTATCTCCCCAAGTAATACCATCAACGTGAATACGAAATTAGCTTATATCTAGTCATAAAAATGTGCCTTGCAAGAGCGTGGAAAAATACGTTTAGATTTATAGATTAAGTATTTTCGCGCGAACAACATTTATAACGCCCCAGTGAGCAAAGTTCCTGAACTGATGCTGGGTAAATAGAAGAATTTTATACGCAGATGAGGAAACATTATTTTTTCCTTTTTGAAGGTTTTACGAAAGTTTAAAAATATTTAACAAAATTGTCTAATTCAAAATAATACTGCTATTTGGAATCTGTGGTTTCAATAATAAGAACTTATGTAATTTCTTTTAGCGTTTAAAATAATTTTAGGATACATTAAATCTACATTTATGTATTCCTTTTATTTCTCTAACGTAATAAACAATTAATTTTTCTAATGTAATGCTTTTCTCCTCACATACTATGCATTATTGCAAAGTGTGTGTTTATGTATTTACGTTATTGATTCCCTTCTAATTTGTTTTATTTATTTATTTATTTTTGAAATATTTATGCAAATTTTTAATTTTTGTTATTTATGATTTTATATCTCATAAAATCAAAAATGTACAACAAAACAAAAACATAAAATCACAATGAATTTTCTTCATTTCATCAAAAAAGTCATTGTATTTTTTAAATTATTATTTGCATAAGAATTTGCGTAATTAAAACCTGAAAATTATGCTAAAAATTAAAAAAAATAACTTCTTTGAAAATGATTCTTTATCGTTCACTCTAACAAATTTAGTCAATAATTTTAAACTTTATTTTTTTAAAATTTATTTTTTTATGCATTATTGTGCGGTTTCTGAATCTAGATTCAGAATTACTCCAACAGTTATTGAATATGAGGTATTTTCATATTTCCATTCATGCAAATTTAGCAGGTTTTTAAATAATTCTATATGAAATTTAGGTATAAAGCAATTATTATTCTGGTTTGTTGTTGTCGTTGCTGTTTTATGTTATGGTTTTTTTTTCTAGTTCACTTCACAAAAACGTTGTTTCTGAGATTATATTGTAATGCAATCATGAAGGATTGTGACTAAATAGGGCCGGATATTCGGGAACGTAGGTACCTGTTGAAAAGGCTTCAGAGAGTCAGATATTCGGGCTGAACCTAGAGTCCCGGATGAATGATGGCCGCTCCTGTGGCGGTTGACCCAACCTCCCGCACCCCCAATTTCCTCCGAGACTACTAATATGCTAAACTCAACAATGATGTTTAGGTTGGTTCAACGCCCCGAGTCCAACTTTTCTCGCTTTTCATTGTCCTTAATTTGTGTATTTTTCCATTTAAATTTGTCTGGTATCAGTTTCTTATCTTCTTTCCCCATTCCTATAGCGAGTCGAATATTCGAGACGTAGCTAGTAGTTGAACTGGCGTCCGCTAAAGAGACGGATATTCAGGTCGAACGTATGGTCGCGGATGAAAGGAGGTCGCTTGCTCGGCAGTTGTGCATTTTTTATTTTAAACGTGTCCGGTAACTATTTTTTTTATTTTTTTATCGCATTTCACTGAAAAGTCAGATTTTCGGGACTTCGCTAGGGAACTGTCGAACTGACTTCCGCAAGGGAGTCGTATATTCCAATAAAGTCCAATAGAGTCGCAGATCAAAGTAGATTGCTCCTGCATCAGTTGTGTAATTTTGCTTTTAAGTTTTTCCAGTGTCAATTTTAAGCTATTGCATAGCTTTTATCGCGGGCTTTGAGCGCGGCGACCGAATGCAGAAATTCCGTAACGAGAAAAAAGTAGAAATTCCGTAACGAAAAAAACCTAACACTCGGCTAACGTCATTTCAGTTCGGCAGACTTCGACATGGTATCCTTCAGTCGACTTCGGCAGACATTGACGCGGTATTTTTCAGATATTTAGAGGATATCAAGTCTCAAACTTATATTTCTCATTTCAGTTACTATAAATCTATAGTTTCAATAATAAAAATTCCTGATAGAATGTGTATAGAAAAGAATCGTCTTAAGATAAAACAAGGTAGGATAATGTAGCTTTTGGTGATTGGAGACTCGCCCAATGGTGAGGATCGAAAAATGCTTATAATTCGCGATCAAATTTTCGTAGCGCGGCCAAATTTTGTTTGGTAATTTATTATGAAACAGTGTTAATTATTGGTGACAGGAGACCCCACGGTGAGGGTCGAAAAAGTTAAAATGCTTATAACTCGCGGTCTAATTTTCGTAGCGCAGCCAAATTTTGTTTGGTAATTTATTATGAGACAGTGTTAATTTTTGGTGACAGGAGAACTCCACGGTGAGGGTCGAAAGACTTAAAATGCTTATAACTCGCGATCTAATTTTCGTAGCGCGCCCAAATTTTGTTTGGTAATTTATTATGAGAGATTGTTAATTTTTGGTGACAGGAGAAACTCCCCATGGAAAGGGTCGAAATATTTAAAATACTTATAACTAGCGATCTAATTTTCCTAGTGCGGCCAAATTTTGTTTGGTAATATATTCTGAGACAGTGTTACCTTTGGTGACAGGAGACTCCCCCCCCCCCCCAGGGTGAGAGTCGAAAAATTTAAAATGCTTATAACTCGCTATCTAATTTTCGTAGCGCGGCCAAATTTTGTTTGGTAATTTATTATGAGACAATGTTAATTTTTGGTGACAGGAGACCCCCCCTACGGTGAGGGTCGAAAATTTTAAAATGTTTATAACTCGCGATCAATTTTCGTAGCGCGGACAAATTTTTTTGGTGATTTATTATGAGGCAGTGTTAATTTTTGGTGACAGGAGATCCACCATGGTGAGGGTCGAAAATTTTAAAATGCTTATAACTCGCGATCTAATTTTCGTAGTGCGGCCAAATTTTGTTTGGTAATATATTATGAGACAGTGTTACTTTTGGTGACAGGAGACCCCCCCCCCCCCACGGTGAGGGTCGAAAAATTTAAAATGCTTATAATTCGCGATCTAATTTTCGTAGCGCGCCCAAATTTTGTTTGGTAATTTATTATGAGACAGTGTTAATTTTTGGTGACAAGAGACCCCCACGGTGAGGTTCGGAAAATTTAAAATGCTTATAACTCGCGATCTAATTTTCGTAGTGCGGCCAAATTTTGTTTGGTAATTTATTAAGGTATTGCATAGCTTTTATCGCGGGCTTTGAGCGCGGCGAAAGAATCTAGAAATTCCGTAACGAGGAAAAAGAACGTAACACTCCGGCAAACGTCGCTTCAGTTTGGCAGACTTCGGCACGGGATCCTTCGGTAGACTTCGGCAGACATTGACGCGGTATTTTTCAGATATTTTGATAATATCAAGTCACAAACTTATGTTTTTTTTTATTTCAGGTACCATAAACGTATAGTTTCAATGATAAAAATTCCTGATTAACCTACATGTATTGTAAGATAATAAAAATATTTTAAACGATATTAACTTCTCATTTATTCAATAAAAGAAAAAAATATTTTGTTATCGGTCATCACGCTCAAGAAGTGTAACTTGAATTAATATCAAAGAGAAAAAAAAACTGCATAAATAATAAATAAATAAATAATTATAATTGCATAAATTGATAAAAAATGTTATGCAATAGCTTTACCGCGTCAGTCCCCGAGTGCCACACGTATTTTTTTTTTTAATTTTTTGTCGCATTCCTCTAGAGAATGTTTAAGACATTGATATGAAAAACCGTGAAAATTATAAATATTACAATAGCTATAGGAGCTTTTATTCAATGTTGTTTTTTTATTTTGAAATGAAAAGCAAAGAAACGTGTACCTTAAGAAATATCATCAGAAAGTTTCAGATTTTCTTAATACAAATAGGTAATTTCGACTGCATATTTTTTTCCGGTGGAGGAGTGTGAGTTAAATACGTAGTGGAATTAATATGTAGAACTACCATCTTTTGCTTACATAATTTTTTTTGACAAAAACAATATCACCCCAAGAACATGTAACTTTTACCTTAATAAAATGCCAGTTAATTAATATGTTCAAAAACTGAAGTGATGATAAAAAATATACATGCTAAAATATTAACAAATATATGTTTTTCCCATTACTCTTCTAGAAAAACCTGCTTTCAAATAATTAATTCCGTGCAAGAAAAAAAACTATTTTTGAATACTGAATTTTAAATAAAACCAAAATATATTTTCGAAGTAACATAAATATAATTCATGTCATTATTTATCCTTAAAAAATAAAATGTGAATTTAATAAAAGGCTATACAAAACAAATTATTTTTTACATAAATGAGAATATAGAAATAATACGCCATGAATATTTTTTTAAATATGCACTTGTATTTTTTGTTACATAATTACAAACAATTCAGCTATTCAACAAGGTAATTTAATCCATCATCAAGCAACTCAAAAGAAATTATGTGTATTTTGTTTTAAATTAAGAAATTCAGAAATTAAGAGAAATATTTAAATAAAACTTAGTTTAATTGTATCACATTAGCTGAATGCTACGATTAATGAAGTTGAAAATAAATCTTAAGTAATATTTTGTCCAAAGCACTTGTATTATTAGCCAAGACCGTGAAATTAAATTTTTCTGTTACTGATGTAAGCAGAAAAAAATTAAAAGCTAATTGAATTCATAAAGCAACCGTAATATGCAATTGAATATTCATGGAAAATGTATTCTATCAGTTGCGCGAAAAAAATACATACATAAAATTAGTAAAATGATGAAATAAATATGTAACTATAGATTTTATATTAGGGGAAGGTGGTATACCTCGGACCTATTTTGACTTTTAATTTTTAATTTTTTTTTAAAAATGCCAAAACTAAAAAATGAAAAGATTTTATAAAATTTTATGATGTTATACACTACATATATTTGTCTGAAATTTTTTTATAAATAATTTCCGTGAAAAATTTTGAATTAAAAATAAAATAAAAATAGGACCGAGGTCCCCCACAAGTGGCGTATCTTGGTCCCATTACTAAGAGTGGAAAAGGAAACTTGTTTTTAACGAATAAAATCAACATTTATTAATCAAGAAGCTACATATATAATTTTTTGATACTTTTCATTGTTTATTAGGTTTAAAAAAATAAGAAAATATAAATTGACAGAAAACTTCAGAACAATTATACTTATTATGATCACAAAAGACATTAAAATGTATTTATATTAGTAATTATATTTATTTTTGGCCAAGATTGTAATTAAATAATTCAATTCCAAATGTTAACTTCTTGATCGGACTTTTAGATCCATTAAGACTATACCTAGTGTACCATGGAACCATTCCAAGGTACACCAGATTTATTAGTTTCAAGGTACACCACTTGACACTTAAAAACAAAACTACCAATCATGATGTTAATGTTAGGCCTAACTTTATTTAAAGCACATGGTGTAGCAGCTAAAGCATTGCTTTATTACGCATAATCTTCATTTTTTTAAATAGATATGTTTTAGTATAAAAATAACATAGACATTTCTAAGAAAAATTTACTTTAATAGAGCTTCTAAACAAATGTCAAGAACTTAAATGTCATCTCTGGTGGCAAATATTTAATACATAAATGTTCTTGTTTAATGATTTAAACAAGTAAAGCTAGAATTAGCATAGGTCCGAGGTACACATATATCCAAGGTACTCCACTCTCCCCTACTATATATTTATTTCAATCTGTGAACGTTTAAAAACAATTTTTTGCGGAATATTACCTTTTTTAATTACCATCAAATATTAGAGCTTTGACGCGTATATAAGGCGATTTTTTTATATATAAATTTATGAAAAAGAGACAAATGCGAAATTTCAAAAGATAAGTGTGTAGGAAGCTAGAGTTTCAGTTCAAACAAGTATAGACAGCAAAGAATCGACTATTTTCAAATAATTAATCCTTACTAATAATTTATATCTATTTCATAAATAAAACATAAACACAATAGATGTCATTATGCATTCAAAAACCTTTAATATAATTTGGAATATATTAAAATAATACAAGCTACTTACGTAACGAAAATCTATAGCAAATTATTAGCAATGAATCAATTTATTTGACTATTTTTTTTAACACAACAGTTTAAAATTACACCCATGCAAAATGGATATATAATAAATCTTCGAGAAGCGCAATAAAATAAAATAAAAAAAAATAAAATAAAATAAAATAAATAAAATAAAAATTAAAACAAAACAAATTGAAAACATTTTTTAGTAGAACTTCTATATTTGAAGATTAACAGAAACATCGAGTTCATATTTATTCTAATTGCATCTCATTAGCGTCAGAATCGGGTAATGATGCTGAAAATAATTCTCAAAGAATGCCCTTGTCTGAATCGTTTATCCTATTAAAGAAGACCGCGTAATTCTTTTATTGTGATAAAGATGTATGCAGATATTTATAACAGCTAATTTAATTCGTAGAAAATGCATTACAAATCCTCGTAAAAATTAGAAATAATAAAAATTTCGTTATTAAGTACAGATTTAAGAGATTTAAAAATAAAAAGTTAAAACAAAATAGAGATTTTTTTTTTTTTTTGAAATATTAATAGCACATGCATTTACTCCTTAATAAAATCTTACTTATTTATTGTATGCTTTATTTAGCGTATTGGTAATTAGCATTTTTTATTTCATAATTTGTTTTTATTTTATTTTTGTGTGGATAATAAGCCTCGTAATTATGTTGTAAATATATGAGGTTTGTTTACAATATTAAAAATAGAATGTTTTTCTTTTTAATATATTTTGATGCATTTTTACAACTGCAAATAATTTCTAATGTTTTATATCTGCCGATTTTTGTCTGTACAGTCTAAGGTTTTGTAAATGTTTAATGAATAATACAAATACTATGAATATTAATGAAGTACGTTAAGATATTTTATCTACTAAAAACTACACGCCTTTCCTTTATAGATTTTGACATAGCTTCACAAGAATATTTGAATGCCATATGAGATTAATTCTTAAGCTACTATAACTGAAGTTTAATGTCTTCTTTAAAAGTTTGAGGTCCAAAATTTCAAACTATGATAAAAAATGGAAAAAAAGGACCGACTCGTTTGCGGTTTTCACTAAAACATTCTTTATATTACGTTTTTCTTAGAAAAAAATTTCAAAGGTTATGTTAAAAAATTGTCGATAGAGGGCGCTTTAGACTTTATAGTAACGGACTGTTACTTTTTACCGCTATTTTGTGTATGGGGTTGAAATTATTCTCAAGTTTAGACTTTAACTTAAATTTTAAGCCCAAAATCGGAAACATTGGGATCGGGTAACTAGCAAATATTAAACTGTGAACAGAGGGGAAAATTGTAAACGCTCATAAATATTGGACAAACAAATCAATTTTGTTGCAGTTTGCGTGTAAGTCATTAATTTGGTAATTATTTTATTCAAAATGATGTACAGCTTTGGTGCCCTCATTTTTTGATAGAGGGCGCTTCCGACACATCTCTGACATTTCAAAGGCATTACTCCTGGGTGTTTTACTACCAGACCATCATACTTCCAGGAAGTGTTAGGGATACAAAGATGACTTGGAATCGCATAGAAATATAACGTTGGAAATGCATTTTTTGCAAGTTACGGTTAATGGAAGAAGAGAAAAAAGTAACATAAACAGAAAGACAGGTTAGTGCGAGAAGAGCGACACGTTAATGTCACAGAAACCAGTTTATTTAAAGGTTTTACTAGAAAAGGTGTTTGAAATTACGACCAGAAGTAGTCCGGCAAGTTTGACAGCGACGGTAGATGGCGCTAAACGGTAATGCGCCTGCTCAAAGAACACTTTGAAGTGATCATTCGCGAACCGGTTCCAAAGGTAGCAGAATGAAGTATTTGAACGATGAACAGCACGATAGGGCTCCTCCACATTTTACCAATGACGTTTACCGACAGTTCAAAGTAAGATATGGACAGTGGTGGATAGGTCGTGGTAGCCCGGTTCATTGGCCTGAGAGATCGCCGGATCTGTCATGTATGGACTTCTTTTGATGGGGTCAAATAGAAAATTGGGTGTATGAGACTCCCGTACCATCAGTTGAAGACCTCGCAGCTGGTATTTCTGTAGCTGTCAGAAAACTATCAGAGATGCCATGAAACTTTCAAAGCGTGAGGAATTCCACGTGACGCCGCTGTCAAGCATACCGGACTACTTCTGGTTGTAATTTTGAACACCTTCTCTCGTAAAACCTTTAAATAAACTGTTTTCTGTCACATTAACGAGTCATTCTTTCTCTGCTTTTTCTGTTACTTTTTTCTCTGCTTCTTTTAACCGTAATTTGCAAAAAAAAAAAAAAAAAAAAAAAAAAAAAAAATGCATTTCCAACGT
Organism: Maratus speculifer; assembly: GCA_964019185.1. Lineage (NCBI taxonomy): Eukaryota > Metazoa > Arthropoda > Arachnida > Araneae > Salticidae > Maratus > Maratus speculifer. The sequence continues at coordinate 81,470,669 of OZ025291.1, forward strand.
TACATTCCTATGTGATTCCAAGTCGTCTTTGTATCCCTAACACTTCTTGGAAGTATGATGGTCTGGTAGTAAAACACGCAGGAGTAATGCCACTGAAATTTCAGAGATGTGTCGGAAGAGCCCTCTATCAAAATATGAGGGCACCAAAGCTGTACATCATTTTGAATAAAATAATTACCAAGGGAATGACTTACACGCAAACTGCAACAAAATCGATTTGTTTTTCCAATATTTATGAGCGTTTAAAATTTCCCCCTCTGTTCACAATTTAATTTTCGCTAGTTACTTAATCCCAATGTTTCCGATTTTGGACTTAAAATTTAAGTTAAAGTCTAAACTTTAGAATAATTTCAGCCCCATACACAAAATAGCGGCAAAAATTAACTGTTCGTTACACTAAAGTCTAAAGCGCCCTCTATCGACCATTTTTGAACATAACCTTTGAAATTTTTTTCTAAGAAAAACGTGATATAAAGAATGCTTTAGTGAAAATCGCAAACGAATCAACCCTTTTTTCCGTTTGTTATCGTCGTTTGAAATTTTGGAGCTCAAACTTTAATGGCCGCTAGCTCCTACAGAAGACGTTTGCGCCCCATGGTTCCCTATTTAATAATGTTTGTTTTCATGTCTACTATCATCCCTCAAAGTTTGTCGGTCTGGTAGCGAAACACCGTGTATACATACAGTAATTCAAATTTTCAAAAATATTGCTAGATTAACTCGACAGTTTAGAATATAAGATAATTATATGGATTAGATGATAAACTGAAGTATGCCGTTTCAGTTCATCGAATGATATGTGGTGCAATTTCAAAATGTCATTATTTATTGGCTTTGAAAACGACTTAGAAACAGTTAAAACAAAAAAAAGTATACTATTTTTAGTGTTTTTTCTTATGTTTTTCTAGCAATTATAAATATTCGAAAAGGACTTTTATACTAATTTTAGCAATTGGGTCTAAAATTAGTATAAAAAACTTTCAAAATAGAAACACAATATTCATCTTCAAATTAAATTATAGCTATAGCATCGCAAAACTAACATATTTAAAATATTACAAAAATTACTTATTAGAAATTCAAAAAAAAAAATCATTCTATAGTGCCCAATTACAAAAAGCTATCGTAATTGCGCCACCACCCATTTGTTATTCTTATAGGAAACACTATTGGCGCAACATGTATCTTTATAAATTAATACAGTACACAATAATATATTTCCGTTTATCTTACATCAAATTACTATGACATGAACATTTTAAAAATAATATTTGTTTTAAATTTCCTTGATTTTATTCCAATTGTTTAGCACATCTTATATAAAAGAAGCTACATTTATTTTTCATTACTCTATATGAATAGAAGGATAATGCATAATGCATGTATTCGGTTTTTTAGACACTCAAAAATGATATTATGTAGAGAAAAACTTTGTATTATCTATGAAAGTTTCCCCTATGTTGGGATTTCAGAAAACAATTAGCAGATCTACGCCAATCATGAATCCTAGAACCTCAAAAGTACCCATAGTTAAAATCTTTATCTGTCTATCTATCTGTCTTTCTCTATATATGTATTCTTTTATTCCTTTTAAAGGAACGAAAACTGCTGCAAATCTTCACAAATTTCTTCCAAACCTATGCATAAAATATAGGGGTGGAAAACTCAGGCATGTTCGTTAATGGCCAAAATCAGACGAAGGGGATGGAAATACAGATGAGTTTTACGAAAACAGAAAAACTCAAAACATCTTAATTACAACTCATGTAAAATCAGTACAATTTATTAATACTTTAGAAAAAGCGCCAAATATTTATGAATGACAGGTTTAAGGTAAAATAAAAATCCCTGTCGTCTTGGCCTATAGGCGGAGGTAGATTTCGAAGAGTGCTCATTTCAACAACAATAAATAAAATATGATTAGAGATAAATCCAGTTTAATAACTTTATTTGGCCGTTTTTGAAAAAAAATTTAATTTATTTTTATGCAAGAACTGGTTTTTATCAAAATCATCTTAAGCGAAATTCGGCTCAAATGCCCATTTCGACAACATTTTTTGAAATATATTCTGACTTTATTACTAAAAAATCGACCAATACATATATTATATAGTTCCTAAATAACAAAAAACTGTCAATTCAATGCTTTTGACAGCAAAATTGAATTTGAAAAGGAGTTATAAAATAACCAATTTGTTATTTGGATACATCCTCAATTCTTAAATCATGATCGCTATGGGAAATTTTGTGCGAAGCGCCCAATTTGACAGCTTTAAAATCATATATATTTAAGCTTTATCAAAAGACTGAATAATACGGCACATTACACAGTTCCTAAATAACAAATATCTGTCAATTGAATGTGTTTGGAAGCAAAATTGAATTTAAAAATCTATCATAAAATAACCAATTTGTTATTTGAATACATCCTCAATTTTTAAATCATGATCGCTTTGTGAAAGTTTGTGCAAAGTGCCTACTTTGACAGCTTTTTTAAAAAATATATTTAGCCTTTATCAAAAAATCGACAAATCCGTACATTATATAGTTCCTAAATAAAAATATATGCTGTCAATTGAATGCATTTCAGAGCAAAATTGAATTTAAAAATGAGTCATAAAATAACCAATTTGTTATTTGAATACATCCACCATTCGTTCATCATGGACACTTTGGGATATATATATATATATATATATATATATATATATATATATTTTTTTTTTTTTTTTTTTTTTTTTTGCGAAGTGCCCACTTTGCCAGCTTTTAAAAAATATATATTTAGCCTTTATCAAAAAATTGATGAATACACCCATTATATAGTTTCTAAATAACAAAAAACTGTCAATTAAATGCGTTTGAGAGCAAAATTGGATTTAAAAAGGAGTCATAAAATAACCAATTTGTTATTTGAATACATCCTCGATTCTTTATCATAATCACTTTGGAAAATTTTGTCCGAAGTGCGCATTTTGATAGCCTTTTTTGAAATATATTCTGCCTTTATCAAAAAACTGGCCAATCCGTCCCACTATATAGTTTCTAAATAAGAGGACCTGTAAATTGGATGTGTTTGAGAACAAAAATCGATTTAAAAATGACTCGGAAAAAACGCAATTTGTTGTACTTCCTCAATTTTTCTATCACTATTACTTCGGGAAATTCTGTTCAAAATACTGTTTTTGGCAGCCTTTTTTAAAATATATTTTGCGCTTATCAAAACACTGGCTTATACTTCACATTAAATAGTTCCTAAATAAGAAGATCAGTCATTTGGATGCGTTTAAAATCAAAAATGAATTTAAAAATGAGTCAGAATATAAGCAGTTTGGATTTGGGGTTTTTTTTCTCCAACTTCTATTTTTGTTTAATTTATTTTTGCTAGAAGAATTGGTCCTACAAAAAACTTGTTAAAATAAAAGTTGTAGATATTATTGAGAAGATGTAACATAAATTTAATTAGATTGCTTAAAAATTAAGTAAGTTATGGATTTTTTTCTTTTATCTCCCCCCTTTTTCTTTTCGTTTTTAGATTTTTTCATCGGTAAAAGTTGGTCCTATCAAAAACTTGTAAATACAAAAGTTTTAGATAATGTTGAGTACATTTATAAAAAATTTAGTTGGATTTGATATCTTGAGAATTGACGAAGTTATGATTTTTTTTTCTTCCAAAAACCCAGTTTTTTTCGCCCCTTGAGCCCATTTTTAACTTTACCAAAACTCTGTCGTGCATAAACTTTTAGCCCATTTTTAAGAAGTAATATAAACTTTAAACTGATTCGATATCTATTTTATTTAAGAAGTTATCGCGTTTTTTCGGTTTTCACAAAAACCCTCCTAATTTCCACCTCCTTGGTCCGATTTTATCCATTAACGAACTCAACCGAGATTTTATGCTTTTTGATTTTATGTAAAAGTTTGAAGAAGATCTGAGCATAATTATAGAAGTTATCGTGTCTAGAAGAAAGTGATATACACCGATAGATAGATAGATAGACAAATATATATATAGTATATATATATATATATATATATATATATATATATATATATATATATATATATATATATATATAAACTTTTTTACTGATGGTAGTTTTGGGGTCTAGGAGTCATGATCGGTGTAGATCTGCAAAAATTTTTCAGAAATTCCAACATGGGAGAGAATGCAATAGGTAGTATTTCATACGAAATCTACCTAAAAAATCTTACCGAGTTAAAAAGGGTTTTAGAGAGGAAAAATTCATAACTTCGTCAATTGTCAAGGTATCAAATCGCTTACACTTATTATAAATGTTCTTAATATAAACTACAACAATTATATTGTCAAGATTTCGGAAGTGTGAACGATTATCGCAAAAAGAAATAAATAAATAAAAAAAAAAAAACGAAGCGGGGGGGGGGGGGAGGCAAAGAAGAAAAAAAACATAACTTCATCAATTCACACAATATGAAATCCGCTTGAATATATTACAAATCTTCTAAATATTGTCTCCAACTTTATATTGATAATTTTTTTATTTGATATTTTTGAATTTTTTCCAACTGCAAAAACAAATTAAGTATTCATAGTGTTCGGGAAAGAAATTACAAAGTTTTAAATAAAAAAAAAAAATAAATAAATACTTTTTAAATTGGGTTTATCTCTAATCGTGATTAATTTTTTATTGGTGAAATTAGTATTTAATCTTAAATTTTATCTGTGTTTGAAACGACAGAGATTTATATATTTATGCTGGACCACCTAAACTACGTTCTTTAATTTCTAGAATTGTGTGATTGCTTTTTGTTCACTTTTGTCGTATTTTTTGCTCCTAAGTAAATTTATGATATCATTTAACATTGTGTTTAGAAAACTATAAGCATTAACACAAAAGGTTCCAACAATTTGTAGTACAGAGAACATGCACTGTACGTATATATTTATATGTATTTATATGCACATATAACATCATATAAATTAACATTAAAAGAAATCCAGACTTTTATTTTGAATAATAATATATGTCAATATAGTGAATGTGCCATGTTCAAAATAATAAAAATTTAAAAAGTATTGAATAATGCTATTTCATGAAATTATTTGTGAATTACTCTCAAAAATTATAAAGCATTTGTATTCGTGTTTTAAATGTCATTTGCGTGGGATTATTGTAATGCTTCAATTGGAGGTGAATATTTTTTATAACTACCTCACACCAGATTTTTAAAACAAAAGTATTTACCTAGGATTTGAGAACCTTGGCAAGAGAAATATACTACAAAATGTTTATTTTATTTTTTAAATAAATTTATGAATAAAATACAAAAAACTTCGCCTGTAATTAAAACTTTACAATACTCCCACATATCTTAGAAATCCTTTAAAGGGTTTCATTAATAATCTATATTATAAAGGCCAAACGTATCTGTTCGTAACGCATACGTCATTTTGCGAATGGCAACACTTTCCCCTGCAATTTCAATTTTGCATATTTTGCTACTTCAAATTTTCTACTTCTGAACATAGCATATTTCCGATTTTTACACCGTCCGGTCGTATAGAGAAAAAAATGTACTTTTAAATGCAATATATTTGAAAGCTGTACCTCAATTTGTTTTTTAGATATTAATTTTTTTATAAGTTTTAGAACCAATTTTGTAGTTGTGGCAATATAATCACTCTATTTTCTCTTAAAATTGGAAAAAAATAGAAATTATATTGCAAAAAAATATCGTCTTTTATAAAATTCCGTGATTTCGGTTTTATCACGTTTTTATTCATCAGTTAAATAACTTCAAGTTTTGAGTTATAGCGATTTTAAAATGATCAAATTAATTTAACATTTTTTTTATCATGGTGAATACGGATATGAGAAGTACGTGTTTAAATTTTGAGAGGATGAAAATTACGACGGGTTTTAATTTCGCGTGAAATTCTAGGACCGTGTCAATTTGGAATAAATTTTGTTATTTTCATCCGAATTTATACCAAACATAAAGAGACTCAATTCATAAATTCATCAATAATAACGGATCTTTCTTATATTTTACTGATTTTATATGCGATTAAGTTTAATTTTAAAAATTTGGACAACTGAGTTTTATTGTATTTTGTTAATCTTAGCTTAAAATAATATTTGTTTTAGTGTGAAACTGATCAATATAAGATGTATTTTTTATAATATTTGTTTGAGAGGTAGACTGACGCAAGATGCATTTTTTACTGTAAGTAAATTTGTAGATTTATTACAATTCAATGCAGCAGTTCCTTCTTAAACATTTTCTTTCGTCGAATTTCGACGGGTTCCACCTCGTTATAGTAATATCCATAATACATGTCAACACATTCATTGAAAATAAAGCTTAATGTTTATTTCTGCAATCAACATATTGAATAAGCAACACACACAACATTAATTGAATTGTTTTATACAGACATTTATTAAATAAACTGTCATCGTAATTATCCAAATTTAGGCAAAAGCTTTGATTTGAATATTTTAATTACCCATTTAATTTAAGTGTATATTTATTTCTTTGAAGATTAAATTATACGTTACTGTGCTTCGGAATCAATGAGAAAACAAATTAACATTTATGATTATATTTAATGAATTAAATAATAAATTAATGAAATGTAAATTTAATAAATTCGTTTATTATAAACATCATGGAAATTACACAACTTATAAGAGTTAATCAGAAAACCGTTGTTATTCCGTAAGTTTACTGATGCATTATACAAAGTACAAATACATTAGTTTTACTCACAAAATCATATTTTAGAGTTTAAAAGGTTCATTTCAATTGGAAATACATTAATACGTAAATTAAATTAGTATACGCCATGTCTATTCTTTTCGATCTAAATACTTTATAAATCATTGATATTTTTCATTGCTGTGAATGGTGATAAGAAATGGGGCGGAATGAATAACGGGTCTTCCTATGAAAACTTTTAAACAACGTTTGACTTTGTTTCTTATTTTATAAACAAATTTTTTTTGGCACTGCATTTTTGTTTAAGTTCGTATATTTCTAGGTAAGGGCATTTAAGTTAAAAAAAATTCCTGAAATGTTTACTGCAAATGACCCGCACTGAAAAAAAAAACTACAAACGTAAAAATATAGAAAACTAACCATTATAAATGCACAAATAATGTATGAAAAGGTAGCAAATAGCTGTTTCGAATCTGCTATCGAGATTCTTCATCAGTGCAAAACTCAGCGAGCTAGAAAAAAGCAAAACTGAGCCCAAAGCATAGCTCAGTTTTGCTTTTTCTATCTAGCTGAGTTTTGCACTGATGAAGAATCTCGATTATACGAGCATTTCCCTTTTCACAGTTTTTCTTTTTAGTTTCCTCATGTTTTAAAAGAATATAATTGCATTTTCTGCGCTTTTAGTATTGTATTTGTAATTTATAAATATAATATAAATAATCACTAATTTAATTCTTAAAAGGATTATTTATTACCATACTTTATTGCAATAAAAACAAAATTATGAAATCCAAAAAACTAGGAGCAACGCAATAAACATTCAAATAAAAAGAATATTTTTAGGCATGTATCATAAATTTCGACGTTTGAGACATTTACATTTCTAAAAAGAAATACTTAATAAGAGATTAACATTCGATACCATTAACCATTTCGATATCATTAGATTTCAGTCACAGAACATTTAAACAGCGATGATCAATCATATTCCAATATTAATGAAAATGATCTGGGAACTACCATTTTCAAGAATCTCCATTTTTCATGTGAAATTATTCATATTTCAAATAAAACTGAATTTTTCACCTTAGAAGAAATATTAAAATATGTAATTACCAAACATAACCGTTACGCTTCATTTTCTTCTGATTACTACAAAATGAAAAAAAAAAAAAAAAATACATCTTGCTATGTTCCTTGTCTACATTGCAATTTTTTCAGATAATTAGTATAATCTTAATTTTTTTTTTTATTATTTAGAAAACATAGTTGAAAAACATAATAGGAAATGATAATGCCTTTAGATTAGATATTCATTAAAAAATCAGCATTCACTTTAACATACTTTAATATAAATTAAATTATACTTTTTTAAATCACAGACTTTCAAACCGCAGATTCCGTATGTATGTGAGCTCGTAAAGTGGCAATCAATACAGAAATGCCCGATTTGCATTAAAAATTGTAAATAAGATCAATCTCTTAATGGACAACAGTAAACAGTTTTGGGAGTTGACTGCACATGAATTATGAAACGGAGGGCTAATACCCACTTAATTTACATAAATAGTTTTTTATTTCAGAATTATCCTATTTGCTCTCGAATTGTGTAAAGAGGTTCCTTTTAAAAAGGTATCTATCTGATCATTTAAAGGTACATTAGATAAGCATACTGTAAGAAACATGGGCTAATCTTCCCCTTAATTTTTATAAATGAGGTTTTTTATGCAAAATTATTCAATTAGCTTCAATTTTTTATAAATTGTTTATTTTGATAATGGAGTTTCTGATTATTTTTGAAGGAACATTGTTTAAATATAAAGAAAGAAGAAACGGTTTACTAATCCCCCTTAATTAAAATAAATGCGTTCCTTGTGCAGAATTATCCGGTCTTTTTATTTTTCTAATAGATTTAGATTTAGATAGGTTGGTTTTTCATGCACAACTAATCGATTTGCTTCAACTTATGCAAATAGTTGCTTTTTCATATGTTACTTCCCTGTTTAGTTTGGAGGTTAATTGGTGAAGTGAGAAGTTGGGGAACAGGAACTCACCGCCCATAGTTTATTTACCGTTTGCTCCAAAAAAGTAAGTTCTATTTATGAATAATAGACCTAATTACGATTATAAAACATAATTGGAGTAAATAACCTGTGACAATTAGTTTAACTGGGCACTTTTCTTTATAATTTCCAAATTATGAGCCGTCATATACGAATGTTTTCTCTATATTTTCAGCTATCAATAAGCAAATAATATTGAGATATATCATTGGAAATTAATTCTTTTAAATATCAGTATTTATTTGTTCATTGCTTATTGTTGTAAACAGTAAGATTTATTGATTCAAAAAATATATATAAGAAAAAAGAAATATTTGTAAGATTGTTTATAATTGTAAAGATCCAAAATTTTAATAATTAAAATTAAGTTTTTTTTGTGTGATGTTTCAGTTTTTTTTCCTTGCATAAAACTTGAACATCCAGTATTGAAAAGTAGAAATCTGGTTTAAATCACCTTTAACATCCAATTTGTCTTTACATATTTATTTTATAAAATAGTCTTTGACAAAATGCATTTCGTGTAAAATTGAAGAAATAAAAGAAGAGCCCAGTTAAACTGATGAGTTCACAGGCTAGTCACAATAACTGTATATTATACTATTATTTAAGTCTATTATTTATAAAAAATAAAATAAATAAAAATTTAAAATAAAATAAAAATAAAAAACCTCAACATTTTGAGCAAGACGACAAATAATCATTCTTATTGCCTTTTTTTTTCCTGTATTTTTTGCGTTTTTATGTATATCTAAATTGTATGCGTATACCTTATTTGGGTCAGTCTTATCCAAAGCAATCGCAACAATATATATTATACTAAAATGCGAGAAAAAATTTTGTGTGTGTATGTGTAAATTTTATCTCAAAAACGACTCTAAAGATTTTCGCAAAAATTATATTTTTACCATTTTCAGGCACGAGAAGACCATTGGACTAGGTCATATGTTCTAGAAAATTCGATTATTGAGTCATTTTGGGTCATAATGGGTCAGGATCAAGCAATTTATATCTAGAAAACGGCTGGATTGATTTTAAGGAAATTTTGTATCCAATCACTTTGTGGCACGAGAAAACCATTGGGCTGGGTCACATGTTCGAAAATTTTTGATTAGTGGGTAATTTTAGGGTCATTATGGGTCAAGCCGTTTTTATCTAAAAAACGGCTCTAACGATTTTGACCAAAATTTATATTTTATCGTTTTGGATTACAAGAAGAGGTTAGATAACATGTTCGAGAAAATTCGGTTAGTGGGTCATTTTTGGGGATTCATTGTAGGTCATGCTATTTTTATCTAGAGATTTTCTCACACAATTTTGACTAAAAATTGCATATTCTATGGTTTTCGGACAGGCGAAAAACATTGGGCTAGGGAACGTGTTCGAGAAAATTTTATTAATGGGTCATAAAGGGTCATAAAGAGTCTGGGTCCAGATATTTATATTTAAAGAACGGCGTGATCGATTTTAACGAAGTTTTGTTTGTAACAGTTTTTTGACATGAGAAATCTAATGGGCTAAATCACATGTTTGAGAGATTTCGATTATAAGGGTCATTTGTGGGTCGTGATGGGTCATAATGAATCATGTAAAGCTATATCTAACGAACAGTTTGATCAATTTTAACGAAATTTTGTATACAAAATTTTTTGATACGATTAAATCATTGGGCTAGATCACATGTTCGAGAAATTTTGATTAAAAGGTCATAAAGGGTCATAAAAGGTCTGGGTCAAGCTATTTATATTTAAAGAACCGTAGGATCGATTTTAACGAGATTTTCTATGTAACAAATTTTAGACACGAGAAAACTTATGAGCTAAGTCACATGTTCGAGAGATTTCGATTATAAGGGTAATTTGTGGGTCATGCTAATTTTATGTAGAAAATGGCTCGTACCATTTCGACTATACTTTGTATTATATCGTTTTCGGGCAATTAAAAAACATTGGGCTAGGACAAATGCTCGCGTAAATTCGATTAGTGGGTCATTTTGGTTCATAATGGGTTAGGGTCATTCTAATTATATATAACAACGACTCAATCAATTTTACATAAATTTTGTAACGAAACGTTTTTTGCCACGAGAAGACTATTGGGCTTAGTAGTACGTTAAACAAAATTATATAAGTGGGCCATTTCGCTTTAAAGCTGAATTCTGTCAAGATAATTTTACCTAAAAAATGACTTAAAAGATTTTGATTCAATTTTATATTCTATTGTTTTTGATTACCGGAATACCATTGAGCTGAATCACATATTTGATCAAATTTCATTAGTGGGTCATTTTGGGTAATACGGGTCAGGGTTACGAGAATATGGCAACAACCAATAAGTTGGTGATATTTGACAACATATTGGCGACATTTGGCCGACTATTAAGATTACAAAAGCTAAAACACGTTTTTGGTGCTAAATGAAAAAATGTCTCCAAATTTGGCTATATCTGGCAAAAAGTATTGTCTTTCAGAATGTGAAGAAATTTTTTATGCATCCTTAATAGGATTCGAGATGCATGATTAAACCAATCAGAGTCGAGCTAAAAAAGTGATTCGGATCAATATCCTGTCGCTGTAAATTTTAAAATAAATAAAATTTATAAGCATGTGCATACAAACATAGTTTTCTTATTGAGTTTTTTGAAAATAATATTACTATAAATAACATGTTTTATAGTAATAATACAGAGTGATATATATGATACAGTAATAATACATTGATAATACTATATCAAGTTGAACACAAAGTTAATTTTGACCGAGCTTAGCTCGTTCACTCCTGCTAGTATATATAAATATATATATATATATATATATATATATATATATATATATATATATATATATATATATATATATATATATATATATATATATTAATAAAAAGAAATGAGTCCAGTTAAAACATACCAATTACTCTTCTAATCTAATCTGGATTAAATTTTAAACATTTTTCCAAATAAAATAGTCTGGACGAATTTGGCGAATGTATTTCACTCATCAATCTTTTTGCAATGGCGTCTGATCTAGTATCTGAATGAGTTTCACAAAGAATAATGCATACAAAGAAATGTCAAATTACGTTCGATGGATTGGATTACGTTGGATTACAATTAATTACTTTTAGACAATCATGCTGATTTGTAACTATTTAACACTAGTTGTTATTTTTTCAACTGAGTATGAAAAAATCTAAATGATATTTTAACACAGGACCTTAACATAATCTTATTTTTCTTTTGTGGTACATGATTAATATTCCTCACATGCCTGTCTATCTAAATTATGTCACATATCTGTCTTAAACATCTCAGCCAGGTGTCTCTTTTTTATCTGTACCATAGGTGGGAAATACGATACATTAAGATACAATTTTAGTATACTTTTTAATAGAACTGATTTTTTATCCAACAAGCATGCTATATATACATGCTATACATATGCTATACATACATCAAAAGTTTTGAATTAAACTTTTTAAAAACGAAACCGAGTTCATGAAAAATAAACATAATAGAACAGCCTTTTATTTGCAAATATGTTGCAATTAACTAAAAATTAAAAATGAAGGTAAACTTTACTTTTAAAACTCAATTTACTTTTTTAAATAGAAGTTTTTTTTTTTTTTTTTTAGAAAAGTTTTAATTTTTTGACTGGAATTTCTTAATTCTACATATTTGATACCTTTATATGCAACTAAAACGAATACATATATTTTAAAATATTTATTTTTATATTATAAAATAAAATGAGACATATTGTATTATTGTTAATACCCTATATTATGATTTTCAACATGAACTTTTATACAAGAAAATTTATGGAATCATACTGAAACACCTAATTCACCAATAATAATAATAATAATAAATCTTTGTAAGTAATAAGAGTTTTAATATATCGCAGTGTCTATTTGTTTATTAAATAATTATTATCTTTCTAGGATTAATCTAAAATAAAAAATTCACAATCACACTTTCACAATAAACTTCTTTTTTTACTTGCTTTTTGTTACGCATCTCTTGGAGATTTCTATTTAAAGAAGAAAGTGTATATTACTCGACAAACACGGGAAAAAAAAATGAAACCTGAAATTTTGGTGTGCTTTATGCACTGCTGATTAAGGTTGAAAAATTAAATAAAAAATAATAATATTTCTAAAAACGCCTGAAAACTTAGTTGTGCTTTATACAGTGAAAATAACACAAACATTGATAAGCATATTTACATTTTTGCAAGTATCTTTATGTAGTATACTCAGAATTTCTTTACAATGAGGAACTGCGTATTTTACGCCAACTGTATAAAAATATTAATCTATTCACAACTCAAGATTTATTTAATTTCATATATGGATTTATATTACCAAACTGATAACTAAGAAACATTGAACAGCAAAAAAGAAACATAATTATTATTATTATATTATATTTTGTTATACTTTATTTTATTTTATTTTATTTTATTTTATTTTATTTTATTTTATTTTTGTACATACAATTTTATGATACATGGGAAATCAAACAGTACATATTCTGACAATTACTTTTTTTAGTGTTGTATATCAGTATAGCAATCGTACGTATAACCTCTATAAGCTATAGTGTGTCCTATTCTATTAAAAAGACAAATTGTCGTGCAGAGGATGCACTATCAACAAAAAAAAGTGACCTGAAATTGTGCAAGTTCAATAATAATTAAAACAACACACATATTAACTTATAAAAAAAAGGAAAAATACAATTAATTACTATCAAGACATAACTCTATAATCGATGCGTTTTTTGGCACTGATGCTTACCGATGAAAGCATCAAGGAATTCAAAGCTGATTTACATGTTTTTCGATATTCTGCTCGTATATTTCTTAATATGAGAAAATCCCTGTCGACTGGGCTTATAGGCGGAGGTAGATTTCGTTATGTGCTGATTTCAATAACAAAAAATAAAATGTAATTAGAGATTTTCAACAATTTTATTTGGCGAATTTTGAAGAAATTTTAATTTCATTTCTCTATAAGAACCGGTTTTATCAGAATCATCTTAAGATAAATTTGGCTGAAATGCCCACATTGACAGCATTTTAAAAAAATATATTCCGGCTTTATGAAAAAATTGACCAATATGGTAAATTATATAATTCCTAAATAAGAAAAAATACAAACTGAATACATTTGAGAGCAAAAATGGTTTTAAAAATGAGTCATAAAATAATACATTTGTTTTTTGAATATATCCTCAAATCTTCAATAACGATCACTTCGGGAAATTTTGTTAAAAATGATTACTTTGACAGCATTTTTTGAAATATATTCTGCCTTTATGGTAAAACTAACTAATACGGCACATTAGAACGCAGTAGGTAGCATTTCATACGAAATCTACATAAAATAAGGAATTTCCCTTGAAATATTATTTGTTCGTAAAATTGTTACATTTTTGTAACAGGTGAAATACAAAATATATTTTCGAAAATCCTCGATTGTTTGCGCGACCCACTAAAATAGCAGCCTCGACCCATAGTTTGGGAACCGCTGCTATAGTATATATTAGGTCCCAAGAGGTTAAAGTGAAATAGGAAATCTTAAGTGCGTCTTATGCAAAGGAGTGCTAAATAATCCACAATATACTGTATATGAGTACATAAGAGAAAACTAAATAATACACATTTAACATTTATCATAATCATATATATCACAATATTTACATTATCTGCTTTTATAAAATTGAAAAACAATATACTCTTACAAAGTAAATAAAAAATCTACGTTACTACCTTGAGTTTATATTTATATTAGCATTTTGATAAAAGAATCATCATGAAATATGAATTATTTTGTTATTTGAAATGTATTTTTATGTTTAATATCTAACTCGGAAGTTTTTTTAATGAATTTGTAATGACATCTACCTTTAACATCACAAATTAAAAAAATATATATTTATGGCACTTTTTCAAATAAGTATACTAAGTAAATATTTCCTAAATTCTCTTTGAGTACATATATTTTTCTAAAATTGAGATTTCCCTAGCCATCCCCATATGAAATAAGCTTTTTTTGGCTATTTCAGTTTTCTTTTCCAGTTTAATGTTTTCTATACAAACAAATGTTCAGTATCAAATATTTTTCTTCACAAATAAAGAGATTATTAATAACATATGATATGATTTTTTGAAAGACATGGGAAACTTTTATTTCATATGCCTACATTTTAAATTGCTCTCTTATTTGAACAAGAAAAAGTAAAAGAAATGAATGCCAGAAAAATACAGTACACATTGTAAAGAAATCTTTTTCTAAGACAGCCTAACATATTTTTATGTTTGTTCTAATAACATATACGTTAGAATACAAAATTGTATCATACATATGTACAATTTACCTCTGCTATACAGATTTTCACATTTGAAAACTAAAAAAATGTCTTTATAAATTGATGCATTATTGTCACAAGAATTTTACATTATTTTTACGTTTACTTTTTTATATAAACGATTACTTTAAGTTTAAAATATAAATAGTTGTAAAAAGATATTTTTATTGAACGAAAATATTTAAAAATAAAAATTCTACCGTGTGTTTTAATGGTAAAGAAATATCTGAAATTACGAAAAAGTAGATTTATTATTATTATTATTATTTTGATAATGTTTAACACTTAGACCAAAAAAAATTCTCGATTTTCCGACAAAATTAACATTAACAGATAAGTAGCAGTATACCATCGTAGAAACTGATTCAAACGTACTATTGATTATTTACGGCTTATTGTTGTTAATTTTATGTTATAACACTCTCAGAGTGACTGCCAGCATTATACCTTAAAAAAAAATAATATATTTGTTACAGAGTAATAATATTGTAAAATTGGTGCAAAAGGAAAAAAACTATTGTCGTAATTTTTTTTCTTATTTTCCAATTATTTTATTTCTCCGATGAAACGAAGTAAAACTTAAATGGTCCTGATGACTAGAAATACTATTGGGATGAATTTGAGACAAGAAAAAGAGATTTTATAAAAACATGAGTTAGGTGGCAGATTCATTTCAACAAGGGTCTGCTTTTCATTAAACGACGTGATGTCATTTGTATATCTTTCAGAAAATTAAATTCATAGACACACATAAAAACTCTTTCTGACCAGCTTTCATTTGTTGAAACACTTCTCGCACAAAAAAAAAAAAAAAAAAAAAAAAAACATATATAAGAGCGAGATAATACACTATCCACACAAATCGTGAAAAAAAAAAAAAAAACTTTAGTTACATAAGAAAAATTATGACGTTTTTCAATGGCCATTCAGGAATCCTGATTTAAATCTCATTGATAGCTAATGTGGAGATCTAGCAATACAAGTTTATAAAAATGGAAGGCAATTTCCTTCAGCATAGGAACTCTCATCTACATTTGAAGGTGAATTGTACAAAAATAAGCTTTAACTGTGCCAAAAATTAATGGTGTCTCGGAATGATGGAATATATGCAATCATTAAATTTACACATGCAAAAATAGCGATTTTTTTTTTGACAGATGCTCTATTCTCGTAACAAATACTCGCTTTTGGTTTTTTTTTAAGTTTTCATTAGCTTCTAAGCTTGATGATACATATTATAAGGAAAAAAGCTTCATTTGATTTGAAAATTATCAAAACATTTAATATTTGTCTCTGTCCTTATAGATTTACATATATACATAGTATATTACATTTATATATGTATATATATATATATATATATACAGGGTGTCCCTAAACAAATGGTATATACGCTAGGGGGTGATAGAACACATCAAGACGAGTAATAGAAAATAGGAAACCAAGGGTCCCAAACGTTTTCCAAAGGAGATAGACGCCATTAAAGTTTGGGGTCCAAAATTTCAAATACACATAAAAAACGGAAAAATTGGTCGATTGATTTGCGGTTTTCACTAAAATTATTCTTTATATTGTTATTTTCTTGAAAATAAATTATAAAGATAAATTTCGAAAAATGCCGATAGAGGGCGCTTTAGACTTTGGCGTAATGAAAAACTATTTTTTGCCGTAATTTTTTGCATCTCATTGAATGGTTTCGTAAGCTTAGAGATAAACTTAAATTTTGAGCCCAAAATCTAAATAGTTGGAAGCGGTTAAGTAGCACAAACTTAACTGAGTTCAGAGGGTTTAAATTTCAAATGATTATAAAAAACGGAAAAATTGGTGGATTGATTTGCGGTTTTCCCTAAAACTATTCTTTATGTCGGTATTTTCTTAAAAATGAATTATAAAGATAAATTTCAAAAAATGCCGATAGAGGACGCTTTAAACTTTGGAATAACAAACAACTACTTTTTACGGTTTTTTTTTTTTTTTTTTTTTTTTTGGCATCTGATTAAATGTTTTCGTAAACTTAGACTTAAACTTAAATTTTGAGCTCAAAATCTGAATAGTTGGGAGTGGTTAAGTAGCACAAACTGAACTGTGTTCAGATAGTTCAAATTTCAAATGATAATAAAAAACGGAAAAATTGGTCGATTCGTTTTCGGTTTAAAATAAAACCATTCTTTATGTCAGTATCTTCTTAAAAATGAATTTTAAAGATAAATTAAAAAAAAAATCCGTTAGAGAATGCCTTAAACTTCAGAGTAACAAACAACAAATTTTAACAGTTTTTTCTTTTATTTAATTAAATGCTTTCCAAAACTATTAAATGTTTTCGAAATCTTAGATTTAAACTTAAATTTTGAACTCAAATTCTAAATCGTTGGGAGGGGTTAAGAAGCACAAACTGAAGTGTGTTCAGGAGTTGAAATTTACCTCCCCCCCCCTCGAACACAGTTCACTTTTGCGCTACTTAAACTCTCGCAACGACTCAGAATTTGATCTCAAAATTTAAATCTAAGCATTTGAAAGCATGTAATGAGATAAAAAAAATAACGGTTAAAAATAGTTGTACGCTACTCCAATGTCTAAGGCGCCCTCTATCGGCATTTTGTGAAATTTATCTTTAAAATTTATTTTCAAGAAAACACTGATTTAAAGAGTAGTTTTAGCAAAAACCGCAAACGAATCGACTGATTTTTCCGTTTTTTTTTAATAGTTTTCCGTTTCGTTTGAAATTTAAACCCACTGAACACAGTTCAGTTTGTGCTACTTAACCACTCCCAACTATTCAGATTTTGAGCTCAAAATTTAAGTTTAAATCTAAGCCTATGAAACCATTTAATGAGATGCAAAAAATAATGGCAAAAATAGTATTAGGATGTATTATTTCGTTATTCCAAAGACTAAAGCGCCCTCTATCGGCATTTTTTGAAATTTATCTTTATAATTCATTTTCAATAAAATACCGACATAAAGAATAGTTTTAGTGAAAACCGCAAATCAATCGACCAAATTTTCCGTTTTTTATAATCATTTGAAATTTAAACCCTCTGAACACAGTTAAGTTTGTGCTACTTAACCGCTTCCAACTATTCAGATTTTGGGCTCAAAATTTAAGTTTAAGTCTAAGCTTACGAAACCATTCAATGAGATGCAAAAAATCACGGCAAAAAATAGTTTTTCATTACGTCAAAGTCTAAAACGCCCTCTATCGGCATTTTTAGAAATTTATCTTTATAATTTATTTTCAAGAAAATACCAACATAAAGAATAATTTTAGTGAAAACCGCAAATCAATCGACCAATTTTTCCGTTTTTTATGTGTAGTTGAAATTTTGGACCCCAAACTTTAATGGCGGCTATCTCTTTTGGAAAACGTTTGGGACCCTTGGTTTCCTATTTACTATTACTCGACTTGATGTGTTCTATCACCCCCTAGCGTATATACCATTTGTTTAGGGACACCCTGTATATTGTTTTTTTGTTTTTATTGTCGTTACATTTACGATTTGTATAGAAAAAAAACTGAAAGTCAATGTCGGATATAGCACAGATACAGAATATAGTGAATACATAATAATCAATTAACAAAAGCTAAAAGACATGACCCAGCCCATCTTTTTCCGCAAGTGTAATGCAACAAAATTTGAATCATTTTTCATGAAATTTAAAATGACTCGACTATGCAACAATTATGTATTTTATATTTCAAAATATTAGGTTGGGTAGTTTTTGCTCTGTTATAATCGGACAGATAGATTGAACAAATGCTATAGATTCTAAGGATTTACGTAATTTCGAATGCACTTAAAGATGCCGTTTAGTATTGCACAATAATTTTTTTTTCAAAATATAGGTTCTAAATTAAAAATTAGTTTTTATAAAATCACTAAAGGGTTAATTTATACAAATTAATATTTTGTTGATTAATTACATACCGTAAAAGTTTTGTTATCAAATGTAAAAGACGTTTTTTATGTAAAAATCGTGAAAAGATAGTTTGAATAATTTATTAAATTTCTAATGTAACATATAACGGTAAAATCAAACAATGTGACATTATTCAAACATTAATTAATTATGGATGTAAGTCCTAACGGAAAAAAATAACATAAATAAGAGTAGATTTAATTAAATATGCTCATTTATTTACTTAATAGAATTTATTTAACATATTTTTTACTCGAACATGGTCATTAAGTGTAATTAATTATGAATGAAGCAAAATTAAATGTTCTCGGGTTACTGACTACTGTTTCATTTTTACTATAAAGCTAAAACTAAGTAGAATAGTTTTAATATGAAATTTTAAAATGATGCCAATTCAATAATTAGTAAATTATTCAGAAAAATTAGAAATCATTTGATCTGTTTTTATAGATTATGGAAAGTCCCTTTAAATCTAATTTTTTACTTTCAATTGTGTTTTCTTGTGTTTTTATTTGATATGTATTTTATATATATCCAGCAAAGACATACATTTCTTCACACGATCGGCCGCATTTTGTAGTCGGCATTGGCATACAGTAGAGGTATAAACCAAAAGTCAGAAGCACGTGTACAATTTATACTACATAAACAATTTTTTTTAATGCTGTTACTCTTAAAGGCCCTCTTACGGTTACAATTCGGCAAGCCATAACTGAGGTCCAATGATATATAATGCTCGTAAAGGATGTCATCAAGAGTAAATAATGTATCACAAAATAAAATGTGTTTTTAACTGTCTTCAAAAGGTCATTATGTCTATATGAATTAAAAATTAATTTTATATATTTCTATTTTTATTTTATTTAAAAATCCTCCAAAGCAATTTTTTTTAATGAAATAGATACCGAATCTAAAATTCGGGTATATTCCTATTTTCATCCGAAAACAAAAATGAACCAAAATGCTTTTTTAAAATAATAAATACATATATAACTATACACAATAATTAACTAATCGTAAATATTTATTAAAATATGCATCATTAATTATTAGTTATGCGTATTTGTTAAATATACTTAAGGATTAATAATTATACGTGGTGCACTAAGCTGGTTTTATATGCCTTAGACCAAAACTTTATTTTTTTGTGTAAGAAGAAACGTAATTAATTCCTGACACATAAATATTTCCCAATATATAAATATAATTTATCTTTAGGTATACACACCTCATTTAATCTTTTATAATGTTATTGTAAATGATCGTCTGACATACTAGAGCTTTGTCAAAGAGTATTTGAAATACTTCTGCGGTTTGAAACAAAAAAAAATCTATTTTTAGAAAATACAACTTCCTATTCAGTAATGATATTATATTGAAATAATGAAATGTAGTTATGTATTTAATGCTCTATGTGCTTAAATAAACGGCAATTTATTCAAACTAATCCAGGTATTACGGAAGATTAGTTGAAAGTTGGCAGCTATGGATGTAACAAATTTAAAGTATATATTGTGTTATATGTATAAGTTTTGAAAATATAGTCTTTCACTGGATCCTACATAGTGTTCGTGTTATGTAAGAACCAGAATGTCTAAATAAAACAAATGTATTTTCTATGCATTTGAAATGCTTTAAACTATTGGTTTTATGATACATACTTTTTCATATATATATCTATCAAATTGATACATAAAAATTGTAAAATGTGATTTAGTAGCTTAGTTATTTCGATATTTAAAAAATCAAAATTACTTATAATGAAAACATATAAAATTGTCACCTTCATACAGAGCTTTAAAATATTTAGTTTTGATTTTATAGTGTATCACATGCTTATTATAATAGAGAAAAAAAACTTATTATTACAAAGTATATAAATCACAGGTTATTGTAATGAAAAGCTAAAAGTTATGATTCGGAAAGAAAAACAAAAGTTTGTTATTGCAAATACATATTTTTACTTATTAAAATATCAAACTTTTGAGATTACGTAAACAATATTATTAACATAAAATACTACAAAAATGGTAACAAACCTGGAGCAAAACAAGTAAAAAAAGACAGTTGAATATTCACGTTTTCTGCTTTTATTTGTATACAATTTATCCAAATTTAGCAGGAACTCGGAAGTAAAATTTATTCTAATTGCATCTCATTAGTGTACTGTAAAAGTTAATGATCCTGAAAATAATTCTTAACGAATGTGATGTCCGGATTGTTTGTTCAATTAAGGCAGACCACACAATTCTGGGATTCTAATAAGAATATATTGCTTTTATTTATATCCTAATTGGGCTAATACTGTTTTTGTGCTAATGTTATTGAAGAAAATATATGTATTGTGAGTTTCTTTTATGAAAAAAAGAATGAATAGATATCAATATGTCTCAATTACAAATAATATTATATAATAGTTATTTCGGTTATATAAGTGAATAAATAATTATTTTACTAAAATATAGTAGTTTATTTATATCTCATATATTGTATTAATAATGTTCAGCTTTGCAGAATAATATTTAAAGGCTGTTATTTCAGTGTATATGAAGATGATAAAACGAATTTTTATATTGAAAATACTGTATATCCTATTATATATACATACCTTTGGGTACTTTTCGAATATAGGATCCTTGGAGAGAACGGGAAAAAAGTTTTGAGAGAAAAATAATTTCAAAACGTATTTTTAGATACCTTTTTATTCTTTCTTATACCGAAGAAATTTTTAATATTTATGTAATTTATTTCATATAAAAAAGTCCGTTATCTATTTTTTTTTACACAGACAGAAGTAAATTGCATAAACAATAATAATATTAGGTAATAGCGAAAATTTTCTTCCGAATCACCACTACATACATTATTAATTCTAATATATATTATATATATAGTTATGTTGTAACATTATATACAACCACGATTCAGCCAAACTAGTGCCAAAAGCTGTACAGTATATTTAGTGATATTCTGTAACTGACTATTCACAACAGAACGGGAAGTAAATAATGTTTCTAATCTGGTAGCGTGATAGTTTCTCTTTAGACACCTTGTACTTAACGACAACGACATTTTTTACAAATTTCACAACACAGTGTTCTAAAGTAAATATCTTTCTTTCAAATACCGAAAATATTTTGGCAAAATACAAGTAAACATGCATACACGAACTTATTATTGTAAATCTTTCAAGATATGGATATTCATATTTGTGCAACTTTAAAAAGTCTTAGTAGAGAATTTCAACTTTTTTGAATCACTTATTTTTAAAAGTAATTTATTTGGGGAGGCAACTACATAAACTGAACTCATGAAAACATTTGCTCGAACAGTATATTTTATTAGAAAATCTATTGATAATTATTACATAATAAATATATTTCAAAAACCAATATATTTTTTTAATTTATTTTCATCCTTAAACCCAGTTAATAATACTTGTTTTTTCTTTAGATTGTTCAAATTACGAATTTCTAAATTTTCTACGCTTGAATGTCAACACATTATAGAATATTCCATTTAAACTGGAAGCCTATTTTTATTATTTAAAGGACTATGCTCGTAGATTTTACTCTCCATATTCCACCAGTTATTTTTTTTCATACACCAGTCATACATTTAAACTCGATCAACAATTGACTTATAGTTTTTTTAACGACGCGCTATTTCGATGGACTCCTTCTTCTTACAAGTGCGATCTTAATCGCAAGCACATATAAAAAATTTTTATGTTTCGTTCATATCACGAAACCCTAAAGCTGTTGTCTATCAGTAGCAGCATCCAAAATCGCAAACTATTAATGTTACAGACTTGACGTTTTTGTACAAATGCATCCTTTTTAAATAAAAAAGTCCTATTTTATCTTAATTAAATGATTTCACTTTTTTCCCCGATTTCAAAATGTCAAAAAATTTCGTTTAGCGGCCATTGCACAGTGATAAAGGCTACATTTTCTACAACGATGTTCTAAAGCTGGTACTTCATTTAAACTGTCATCCATCCTCTCCCCCCCCCCACAGGATTTAATAAATCTGAATCAATTATGATTACCTCTTTCCATAGATCACGTTCAGTAATCAAATAAAATTAAACACAATTCATTTTACTTATCGAAGTATTAAAAAACATATTTAAAAAGATATTTATTTATAAAAATTTCTTCTGTATTTTGTTGAAAGAGGATTTATTTACCAAATTAATTTATTCTTTCAAATAAGAAATAAGAGATTGCAAGTTTTAATAATATATTACAAAATAAAATAATAATATATTGTATGATATGTTGTCTGCAATTGCTTTGCATATAGAACTGTATTATTCTGTCTCATTTCGATTATTTCTTACAAAAGTATATTATTTTCTATTGCAATCAGAAGCAACATTTTAACGAAATTCTAATGCAGAAATGAATTCATAAATGCAAATACAACATTCCTATGCCAAAAAGTCATTTAAAAAATGGCATTTAAAACCTTATTATTCTCAGGTGATCAGCTATCTTTCATGTCTAAGCGAATAATAGAAATATTTCATATTTTACTTAAAAATTTTCAATAATTAATATTTTTCTCATTATGGAATAAAAATAAATTTAGTACCTTGCAAAACTCTTTTACTTATTATTCATTCTTAGTGATAAATAATTTTCAATACAGTTTTCTGAAGAATAATAAACGAACTTGAAATTTTAAGCATGTAGACAAAATTTCGATTTTGCGTCAAGTTTTAACACTTAAAAAACAGTCCCGAAATCCCTTATTTTGCTTCTATTCGTAAATATATATTATCAAATTCTATGATGATTTCCCTTAAAATCTGTGACATGTTAGCCACAACGATTTACTCATTTTGTAATGGAAAGACCCATAGGTATTTTATGCTGGTACCCTATAATAAGAGTGATGGTAGATCGTTAGAGAAGTAGTTTGGAATTTGACATAATGATTAATTTGAAAATGTAAATACGTACTAAGCATATGGTTTTTAAATAAATTGGAACTTCAAATTAATACTAAAAAGATAGTAAGAATTGAGCATAAAAGTCTCAATATATTCTAAATTATCATTTATTTGGTGTTATCTTAATATTATTTCTGACAAATACAGTGTAGTAACGAAGATTATTCAAAGTGTGACAAATTTAAATTTTTTAGATTATTTCTAATAGTATAATTGCTTTTAATAAAAATTAGACGGACAAATATCACTTGACATTTTTCAACTATTATGTAAGTAAAGCCGAGGAGTTTCCAAGTATATCCATACATGTATATACAAATAAAAAAATTGTGCAAACATGTATAAATTAGAACAACACAAAATATTTTTGCATAACAGAATTGCTTTTAAAATTTCTATTTTTTATCATGTGAAATCATTCTATCTATATATTCTTACTAAATCACGTTTTTAATCTATGCTAATTTAAGATATTTTATAAGTCAGTTAAGGAATGTCATTAACAGGTAAATAAATTCAACCTATATATTATTCCTAAATCATTTTGCTATCCTATATGAATTTAAAAATACTTATTACACTGGTGTCTAAAATTTAAGCATAATTGGTAATTACGCAATTATTTTTAAGTAATGAAAGAAATATGAATCGGAATGTACTGAAACTCCAGGTGTGTAAACAAAATAGTACGCGTTACATATTTTCGCGAAGAGTTTTCCCCGAAATCGAACAGGGGACCGTCAACAAATTGAAAAAGAACGAAGATCTTTTGGGTAACCCTGTCAAAACTAATGTAGAAAAAGCGTTTAAACTGCACATTATGATTAATTGGCTTATTGTAATGTACTGTGTTAATTTTTACAAGGATAGTATGTATACTCGTAGAGAAATTAAGGTTTTTATAAAAACAGTCCTAAATTTTTCCAAGTTTTTTGCTTAAAATTTGCAGAGTTCTTATTATAAAATATTGTTCTTTTCTGAAAATATGACAAACATCATTGTACACAATACCATGTCATCAGAATTTAAAAATAATAAAAATTGTATGAAAAATGATTATGTTTAGTAAATAATTTTTCATTGCGCATGCGTCAACGATATCAAAATGTCATTTGAATATTGTGTTAGCTAAATGTATAGAGCAACTTCTGTAAAGGTTTCAAAAACATAGCTTGAAAATTCTGAAAATGGGAGCCTATAGAATCAACTCAAAATCCGTTATTCCTAAAGGAAACAAAAAAATCAGGGGTTTTACCTAAATATAGTTGTATGTGCAATATTGTGTAGGCACTAAACAATGGAATATGGATACAGCCCCTCATCTTTTTGCTTCATTTAGGGAATAAAGGATTTTGATCTCATTCTATCAACGATAATTTTCAGAATTTTTAAGCTAAGTTTTTGAGACTTTCACAAAAATTGCTCTATACATTTAACTAACATAATATGCAAATGGAATTTTAATAGCGTTCACGCATGCGCAGTAAAAAATTATTTCGTAAACATGCTCATTTGTCATAAAATTTTTATTATTTTTTAATTCTGATGACAGGGTATTGTGTACAATGATGTTTGTCATTTTTTCAAAAAAGTACACTATTTTATATTAAGAACTCTGCAAATTATAAGCAAAAAACTTAGGACTGTTTTTATAAAAACCTTAATTTCTCTACGAGTATACATGCTATCCTTGTAAAAATTAACACAGTACATTACAATAAGCCAATTAATCATAATGTGCAGTTTGAACGCTTTTGCTACATTAGTTTTGACAGGGTTATCCAAAAGATCTTCGTTTTTTTCAATTTGTTGACGGTCCCCTGTTCGATTTCGGGGCAAACTCTTCGCGAAAATATGTGACGCGTATTATTTTGTTTACACACCTGGAGTTTCAGCACATTCCGATTCATATTTCTTTCATTACTTAAAAATGATTACTTAAATACCAATTATGCTTAAATTTTGGACACCAGTGTATATGAATTTTATAAAGAAGTTTAAAAAAATAACGAATAAAAAATTTATAACACCCACATAGACATAAGTGAACAAATGTAAAACGTATCTAAAGAAATGATTTTAGCAGGGAAAAAATACCATTTATAAAATATCCAAACGAGATTTTTTTAACGTCGATGTACTTGTTCATAATATGTAAGACTCTTGTAAAAATTTAAATAACAATGAATGAAATTTATTTCAAAAGACATTCTGTATTTTTTAGTTATAATCGCGCTCTTTAACACTGGCATGTCAGAAAAGTTTAAATAAATAATATGTGTGATATTTTTGAATGTACGAGCTAAAAGGTTTACATCCACTGTCGAAAGTTTGTTTGTACATTTATGTACATTTTTCTGTCGTTAGAAGAAAAACAATTCATATGTAAATATTTTTATCAGTAAATACAAATGTCATGAATGTATTTTGTTTTTTTTTAAGTATTTTTCTTTGAAAAATAAAATTTTAAATATATTTTTTTTCTTTCGAAATGGAAAAGATAAGACGAGGTTTATAGTGGGAAATATCATAAATGATTTCTCTCCTTATTCTTCTAAATCATTACATTTTATGAAAAATTCGGATTGAATTAAAAAGATATTCTAAAAACATTTTGTGCATTTAAAAAAGATATAAACATTTTATGAAAAGACGAAATGTTTTAGTACATATTTTACTTAACTTTATAAGAGAAGATTTTTTAGCATGCTTCACAGAAACTAATCTTTCACTTTTATGGACATTTAAAATTTTACACTGA
Source organism: Maratus speculifer (assembly GCA_964019185.1). Classification (NCBI taxonomy): domain Eukaryota; kingdom Metazoa; phylum Arthropoda; class Arachnida; order Araneae; family Salticidae; genus Maratus; species Maratus speculifer. The sequence continues at coordinate 81,497,443 of OZ025291.1, forward strand.
GTTTTAATAACGTACAAAAATTAAAAATTTTATAAGAAACAGTTTTGAACATACAATTATTGCATTAGAATGTTTACAAATATCTCTAGCAGTTTGTGTGATGAAATAAAATAACTCTGCTGCAATGACCAATCTCTTTTGAGGTGCATTTGTAATTATGTAAATACGTAACCTATTGTTGTGGTATGGTCGTCCGTCAGTCTGTCTATCCGCATGTAAAAGTATAAAAATTACCCAACAGAATGATTTCTAATTTAAAATATATAATTGGAGCAGAATTTCGTCGAGTCATTGCAAATTTAATGAATGTTTACATTTTTATAGTTTTTTCTACTTAAAACTGTTCAAATTTTAGGTGCGTCCGCAATTCTATAAACATGTAGCTCCTATAATCGTCATTCAGTCTGTCCGTCCGAAGATAAGAGAACAAAAACTACCCAACCGAATCTTTTGAAATTTAAAATATATAATTTTGCTGAATCATTTCAAATTTAATGAATTTCAGATATACTGTTCAATTAAGAGACAGTTAAAGTATTCCATTCCATTACAGCAAATAAAGAAAGTAGTTTCAAGAGTATTTTAATGACGTTGCACATTTTTAAATCATAATAAATATTGCTGTGTGTGGGACGGAACTCAAACTTCGATTAAACAGTTGAATTGCTCTGAAACTGAGTTACTTCTGTTTTATTTGTAAAAGTATTTATATAATATACATATATATATACATTGTAGCTTTTAAGCAAACATTTAATTTTTGCCCTGAATATCGAAAAAAAAAATAAATACAAAATAGTAAATATGAAAATATAAAATTAAAATTATCTAAATTTAGGTGAAAGAATAATGCTGTATAAATTAAATTGAAAATTATAATCATGAACATCGACACATATATAAAACATTTTGGCCTGACTGACTAATAATCATTGCACAGCCTAGACTACTGAACGTAGAAAAATGAAAATTGAGTAAAATATACTTCTTACGATGTAAGCATACACTAAGATGGATATTTGAAAATCCTCCCTTAAGGGGGCAAACGGGGGGGTACAAAACTGTGGAACCTCTTCCTGTATCTCAGCAGCCACTTAAGCTAGCACCGGGAAATTCCAGAAAATAAATGTAATAAAAAATAATTAAACACGCATTTTAGCGATTTTGACCCCTGATGGGGTTAAAAGGCGGGTCGAACAATTCAATATATTTGGCACATTTCAGTAGACGTTCTAAGTAGAAAAGTGAAATGGCAGGAAATAAATCTATTTAAAAAAATAATAAAAGACGGGTTTCAGCGATTTTAAAATTTTTACCCTCGACAAAGTTAAAGTGGGGACGAAAAATTCAAAAGTTTTTTGGACCTGTCATGTGACATATCAGCGTAAAGCCCTCAGACTGCTCTTTCATACTATGAACCTTTCTTCCTGCACATAATTTCCCCCCAAGAGGCAGTTTTCGATTTTTTTTTATTTTAATGTTTTATCATTACAGATCGGATTCTTTACGAGGCCCTCTGATAAATAATATTTATAATAATATTTACAATAATAATATTTACAATAAGGTTTAGTTACTTACTAATTCTTTTCTACAATAAGATACACTTTTAAGCTGTACTTACTGAAAACTGTTGTTTTCTGAAGTTTCTTACGGGTTTTTTTTATTAGGTTTTTCCGGATAATCTGGAAGATAATTTCAAAGTTGCACTGGAATCTCAAGCAGATATTATATAAATCAGGCATTTTTTTCGCAATAATTTAGAGTTAAGTACAGCACAATAAAAAAACTCAATCTTTGAACTGAGTTTTATTCATAAAAATACAATTTTGTTATCGCAGATATGTGTAATTAATTTTACACTTCATTTAGAAATGATTTATTATTAAAAATAGATCATATACAATATTTTCAAAATATCAAAGGCTTTAGTAGATTGTTAGTTAGGGTTAAGTAGCTTTATTCTATGTTTCGATACAATGAAGCGCCTGCATTAATTAATCTTTTAGGATTAAACAATTTAAACATTGGAAGCTTTGTTTACAGTCAATTCTTTGTGATATAACGTGCTTTGTTTCGTAGCCTGATTAAACATGCGTAAATGGGATAACTATAATTTAGTTTAAGTCCATTAAAGGAAATTTTTGCATTTACAAGAAATAAAAATTATTAAAATGATAATAATGAATGAGATTGGTGTAATCCAGTATTCTGGTGATCTAGTGATCTGAAGCTAAATAAACATATTAATGCGAATTAAAGGTAATAAAATTCACTTGCTACTGATACTTACGTTCTGGTAGATATGTTAGTTTTACTGGAATCCCAAACAAATATCTTATAAAATCAGACATTTTTTCCGCAATAATTTAGTGTGTAGTACAGCAGAATCAAAAATCTCAAATTAATGTTTGAACTGAGCTTTATTCATAAATATACAATTTTTTTATCGCAGATATGTGTAGTTTATACTTCATTTAGAGGAAGTCTATGATTAAAAATAGATCATATATAATATTTTCAAAATACCAAAGATTTTAGTAGATCAAAGTAGCTTTATTATATGTTTCGATACAATGAAGCACCGCTGTTAATTAATCTTTTCAGGATTAAACCATTGAAACATCGGATTCTTTGTTTGCAGTCAACTCTTTGTGCTATAACGGGATTTGTTTCGTAATTCCCTGATTAAACATGCGTAAATGTGATAACTATTATTTAGTTAAAACCCATTAAAGGACATTTTTGCAGTTACAGAAAATAAAAATTTTTAAAACGATAATAATGATTCAGATTGGTGTAATCCAGTATTCTGGAGGTCTAGTGATCTGAAGCTAAATAAACAAATTTATACGAATAAAATATAATAAAATTTGTTTTTAAAAAAGAATAAATTCCACCGAATCAAACAAAAAGGTATATATGCTACAAATTAAATTATATTTTTATCATAATGATTACGTACTTTTGAAAACATTCTTTGTTTGAATTTTATGAGGCGATGAAGTTAATTAATTTTCACCTGAATTAAATAGCTAGATGTGTGTTGAGTATTTTGTTTAGAGTGAACTCATTGTGCTTACAGCGTGCTTTGTTTCGTACAACAAAGAGTTTCCTGATTAAATATACATAAGTAGGGTAGCTAAAATTTTCTTTAAATCCATTAAAAATGCCTTTGTATTTATAGCTAATGAAATAACTCAATCGGTAATAATAAATTAGAGTTGAATGACATAATTATCTGTATGCTTAGAGGTGAGAACCAGAATTAAAATTAATTCAAACAAAAAAGAAAAATCATTCGTTAAGCATAGATTGTGAAGTACTTTCCAACACTTTATGAAATTTTTAACCAAACTTTGTTATTTAGGGGAATAAGGTTGCTATAAATAGGTAAATGTGTATTCAAATAATTCTGAAGAGTGCTGTATTTGATCTTCTATATATATATATATATATATATATATATATATAATGGAAAAATTTAGTTTAGCAAGAACATACTTAGCATGTTGAAATTTCTCTTTCAGCAATTTATGCTAATCTAGAAACACATACTTGAATACTTTTGTTCAGTCCTGTAGTTTACCTCTTACCTTTATTACATGTCAGTATTAAGCTAAAGATGATCTAAAACTAGAGCACTCTTACAACTACTGAAATCACATTCTCGAAAATTATCATTCATAGGCTTCCATGTATCCAATACTTTGCGTGGCTCTGTGTATAATTTTATTTGCATTCTGCAAATATTTCTTAGTAAATTTAATACAATTCATTGTAAACATGCATAGCTCTTTTAAAAACCACCTTTAAGTAATTTACGCTCATATTCAGTAAAGTTTGTGAGCCCTTTTAGGTAGCCCAGTATATCAAGTACAGCATTTTTTCACACCATATATTATGCATAGATTTAGTGAAACTTAAAAAAGTATATCATAATTAAAATGCACTTCATCGATCCATCAGCCATCATCGGATATATGTACAGTACTTCGGAAAGAATATACTGTTTGAAATATTTTGTGAGTCCCTGTAAATATTATGTACTTCATATTATGCATGATTGTATCGTATAATTTATATTAAGCATCTGAGACCTGTATGAATTTTATTATACATGAAATAGTTTATTATGATTAAGGGTTTTAGGGTACACAGAACTGATTATTACATGATAAAAGCTACTCCGAAACGTTTCTGGAAAAAAACGAGAAGCCAATAGAAATTTATGTTTATAAATCCTTCTTTAAATTTTGAAAACAAATAGTTTTTTCAGATTTCAAAAGATAAAGAATTTCTTTTCGAATTTTAAGTGACTTGAAAGAAGTTATTATATATTTGTGTTCGTGATTATTCTACATTTTCGTGGATTAAGATACTTTCGACTTCTTTATAGTGTAGTGCAGTATATAGGTAACTCATTTAACATACTTTTGTCGAGGTGGGATAGCGATGTATGGGGGAGGGGGGATTCAAATAAGCCTCTGCTGTTTCATACCAATCCCAAATTACACTAATTCTGAAAACTCGTATTAATTACAGTATTTACAAAATTATTAAAAAAATATGTATAAAAATCAGTGTTGTAATAAACAGAAAATTGCACTGTCCTTATTTAAAATACAAATAACCTATTTGGTGTAGTTCATTGGTTTTTATTTAAAGTTTTCTTGAGAATATGACTATTCAGTTGTTAATAAGAATTATTATTATTTATATAAAAATGAATAAATTTGCATTTAAAATGTATTTAAAAATAATATTTATTCGAAAATTTATTTAATACAAATAATTTAATAAACATCAAACGATTTTAATAGCTAACGATAACTCCATTCTTTGATGACTTAATGAGGCGCTGACGTTATTAAATCCCTCAATGATCAAAGAATTATCGTGCGTCGACTCTTTTGTTTCTAATAAATTCTTTAGGTTATAGAGAGATTTCTTTAGCAAAACAAAGGATTTTCTGATTAAACATGCGTAAATAGAGTCGTTTAGTCTTCAACTTAAAGCCATTATAAAACGTTTTTGTAGTCCCAGATTGCGAAAATATTTCACGCATAGTGAATTTATTAATATCTTAAAAGCGAACTGATGTATTATTCTATGTGTCTAGTTATATATCACCTTATGGATTTAGGATTATTAGAATTTTATATTACTTTCAAATATGTGTTATTAAATATGATTAAATTAATTTCATCTGTATTGTTAGATATTTTAAATGAAGTGTTCTTTAATTTATTACCGTTGTTTGAACACAAAAAGAAGTTATATATTTGTGTGTCTAATTATTGTACATTTTTGTAGATTAAGGAACATTTGTCTTTTTTAACAGTGTAACGCAGTACACACATAACTGATTTAACATACATTTGTGGAGAGTGAGTGGAGGGAGGAATCCAAGTTAACCTCTCTTGTATCCTACCAATCCCAAATTATACTGATTCTGATAACTTAAGTTAATTACGTGATTTACAAAAATATTTTTTAAATAAAATTTCCGTTTCCTAAGCTATAAAATGTAAAGAAGTGTACTCTTTTTATTCGCAATATAAATAATCTACTCGAAGTAGCTTATTGGATCTTTATTCAGAGTTTTCTAGATATTGGGAATATGCAATTCATAATTATTCGTATAAAAATTACCATTTATATAAACATAAATAAATTTGCATTTCAAATGTATTTAAAAATAATATCTGCTCTAAAATTTATTTAATACAAATAATTTAATAAAAATCAAACGATTTTAACAGCTAACGATAATTCCATTCTTTGATAGATTTAATGAGGTGCTGACGTTATTAAATCTCTCAATGATCAAAGAATTATCGTGCGTCGACTCTTTTGTTTCCAATAAATTCTTTAGGTTATGGAGAGATTTCTTTTGCGAAACAAAGTATTTTCTGATTAAACATGCGTAAATAGAGTCATTTAGTCTTCAACCTAAAGCCATTATAAAACGTTTTTGTAGTCCCAGATTGCGAAAATAATTCACGCATAGTGAATGTATTAATATCTTAAAAGCAAGCTGATGTATTATTCTATATGCCTAGTGATATGTCACCTTATGGATTTAGGTTAATTTTATAATGCTGTCAAAAATGTGTTATTAAAGATGATTAAATGAATCTCATCTGTATTGTTAGAAATTTTTTTAATGAAATATTCTTTAATTTATTATTCTTGTGTAAACACATTTTTAGTAACATAAAGAACTTTGTTACTATTTCTTTCAAATAAATAAATAAATAAATTATGCAAATAAATAACTATATAAAATAAATAAATAAATACAAATAAAAAAATAAAATAACTTTTGTGCAGAATACTAGTGTTTAAATCTTTATATTATCACACTGCTTTCAAAAAATATTTTGTATTCAGAAATATCGAATTAATTTCAGATTTTAAATAATAATTTTAGCTTAGTTTAATAACAGACGTGTTACAATCTTTATATATATTTACAAATTTTAAAATAAATTAAAATGATTTTCAGCATTCTGGAATTTCTACGGTACTTAAGATACGGAAAAATACTGCCATTGGCTATTTGTCTCCAATTCACGCAGTAGGATAAATTGCAGACTTTTCATCTACTGTGTCTACAGCTTCCTTTGTTAGATTATAAAATAATAATATCTTTGGTTTCTTGCCTTCTACATTTGAAACAGCAATAGCACCATCATCGTGTATAGATGACAAAAGTATCGCAAAATTTTTAAGGAGTACTTAGGATAACAAAGTCACACTTTTCTGAAATAAAAACAACAAAGTTTACATTTCCAATTTAGTTCTATTTTATTTTTCCTGAAAATTTTAACAAATGTATGAGAAAGAGATTCTTACCACTTAACTGTTTGCCCCAAGATAAGCCGAGGGCAAAAGAATTGTTTACCAATTGCTATAGCCTTTTAAGTTGTTAATTAATGTTAATTTGTTTAACAAATCTAAACTGTGACATTATGTCGAGAGCTGAAATTAATTCAACTATCCTCATTATAATTGTACCTGTAGAAATTACCATTTTATAAGGAACTTCTGGTTGAGCCGCTTCCTATATGTCAAGATTCCAAGTATAAAATGTCCTAATACCGACTAAAGCAAATATTGTAGTCCGTTATTTGCAGGTTTATTTAAAATAAATAAATAAAAGGAACATTTACCTCCAAAAGGCCCTAATATTTCCGCAATAGTAAAAAACCCTGCAAAATTATATACGTGTCGACTATCTGTATATATATTTTTTAAATAGACCTTGCGGGAGCCAATTTATGCAATTATCTTTAGAAGAACGATCAATTATATTTTCGAAACCTATGTATTCCATAAGGAATAAAAGTGATTACATGACAGAGTTTGATTAAATATTTTAAACCCTATCCCTTAGGTATTACAAATACAACGAACATTTACATATGAAAATTTTTAAATATGCCTTCAATAAGGAAGATCAATCAATAATTACTTATATTTCTGGGATATTTGTCGGACGAGCATCTCTATCTCTTAGGTAATTGGCTACAAGTTTTTATATATAAATATTTGTGCATTCATCAATACTCGTTAATGTTTCATCAAAAGCAATTGCCAAAAACCCATTGGGTCCGTTCATTAGATTGCCAAGATTTTTTGGCGATTTTGACATGTGGAAAATGGAAGGTGAGCTGTGATTACACATGGCCTTTTTAACTACATAAATCTTTTCTAAACATATAAAAAGCTCAACATTATAAATAACTTAACATATTGTAAATGAAACATATTAAATATTATATTTGATGGCTGACCCACGGCCTTTAACAATACGACACTTCATCGACGAAGTCGTGCAGCAAGTGACCGAAAAGTTTCACTGAGTCCTTCAGCAAGCTGTATTCTCGCCAAAACATGCCACACATTCGCCAAACCGGAGGATGCTCCTTTCCCGTTTTTCCTTCTCCCTGCTAAAACTCTGAAATGTTCTTGTCCCGTTACTCTTGCTCTCTTCTACAACACTGAAATGAATTATGCTTCACTTTTCATTTTTATGATCAGGCGAATTAATGTCGCTACACAACTCCCCCGCCAGACTCACACAACCCGTGGGAGACGGGAACGAACCGTCCTTCCAGATCTGATTATGTAAGTCTGAGTATGTCTGATTATTGTAGAATCAGGCTCACCGTCTTCATGTAAAAGAAATGCAGGTTTTAATCGATCAATATTAATGATCTTTTCCTGGTTCTTAATAGAAACCACAAAATCTTTTTGAAGTCGCCTTACGACCGTAAATGGACCTTCGTAAGTCGGTTGTAAAGATCTCCTATAAGGACCTCTCCGAACGAACACATGGGTGTAATTTTTCAGTTCTTTTGGAACATAGATCTTTTGCTGCCCATGTCTTAAAGCACACAAGGTCTCAAAACACACAATAATTTTTGTAATTTCGAAGCATAAGCTGGTGGGTCTGACAGGGACTATCTTCATACAACTGACCTGGAAGCCTTAAAGTTGTTCCATACGTCAGCTCAGCGGTAGATGCGGCAAGGTCCTCGCGCACTGTAGTCCGTAGACCAAGCAAAACTAGTAGAAGAGCTTCCACCCAATCCACCTTATAGCACATTAATGCTTGTTTTAAAAGTCGGTGAAGTCACTCCACAAATCCATTGGACTGGGGTCTGTATGAAGCCATTCTTGCCAGACTTTCAAATAGTATGGACTCAAATTGCTTACAACGATCGCATGTAATCCTGTAAGGCGTACCAAAACGGGAAACCCACGTCTGAACAAAGGCCTGAGCAACTGTTTCAGCACTAATATCCCCGTTCGGTACAGCTTCTGGCCACCGGGTAAACCTATCAATCATAGTGAGGCGATATTTGAATCCATGTACTAGAGGCAAAGGACCAATAATGTCTATGTGTATATGAGAAAATCTCTCATCTGGAACTAAGCATCGCACCAAAGGAGATTTAGCATGCAGGTGTACCTTAGTTCTTTGACAGGGTATGCACGACCTACACCACATAGCAACATCCTTATTTAGCCCTGGCCAAATATATTTTGAACTGATTAGTTTCCTAGTAACACGTATTCCCGGATGCGACAAACTATGTATTGACTCAAACACCTTATATCGCAAAGTCTGGCGGTCATAAAATCTGTTCACCTCACCAGAAGTTTTACAATAAATTGCCACATTTGGGGCCAGGAAAATCCGAGAAAGCACACTGAAATTCCTCTACATTCTCCAATTTTACTGTCTGGTGTGGATTCATGGCAACATTCATCACTGGTCTATTGTTCTCTGAGAGAATAACTGCAGGTGTCCCTGTCACTTGTCCCGTTACGAGCCATCAGTACCATGACATGTATCGGACCTTTGTTGTGACACATCTGCAGCAAAGGCAGATACTTACATCGACCAGTTTCATGCAAGATGATGCGCCCAAGTATACCTATAAATCCATGAAGGAGCTATTGCTCCGTCGCTTCATAGGTGAACATGATATTAGTCGTTTCTTTCCTAATCCATGGGCAACAGGTTCACTAGATCTAAATCCGTGCAATTTTATTATGGAGTCACTTAAAATGTCTAATGTATCGGGGAAGTGTTGCGTGGTTTAATGACATAAAAAGCTTTATAACATTTCATGTGCGAAGTAACACAACTGAACAGTTACGATCTGCTGTTGGACACTTTATCTATCGACTTGAATTTTTATATTTGAATGAGAGTGGTCAATTGGAACACCTACCCCTACATCGTCCTGGACACGATTAAGAACTCCTCCTCTTATACATAGTTGCCAACCTCCCGCTTTTTTTTAAATGAAAAAACTCACTTCAAACCAGAAAATTTATTCAATTAAATGTTTCTTTTAACTATTGAAACTTAGATAATTTAGATAACTAAATATAATTTCTGGTTTCAAGAATATTTTGTTGATTTAAAAAAAGCGGGAGGTTGACAAGTATGCTTATGCAATTTCGTCCGAATATATTCTTAATTCTGCAAACTGAACTCGTACTGTTATTTTTTTTTTCGTTGTTTTATTTAATGTGGGTTGATGCGAAAGTTATCAGAAAATAGTGAACAAATGTTGATACAATGTTAAAAAATTTAAACTTTTGCTGCGTCGTCACTCCACCGCTTTTATAGAATATCTCTTTTTTGACCAATGAGAATTATTCATAATATGGTGAAGCTTTCAATAAAAGTGGTGGAGGACGATGCAGCAAAAATTTAAAATTTATAACAGAACATTGTTTCTGGATTCTCTTTTGGCCCTTTATTGTACTATTTTTTTTCTTTTTGAAAAGGTGTTCCTGGTGGATTTTACGGAACTTTTTTTCGAAATTCCATGAACTCATCTTGTGTATAATTTATGCATAATTTATGCTTCAAATTTCTTTGCATTTGGTTCAGCCGTTTGCGCTGTAGGATTCAGATTGTTTCTAGCCGGAAGTTTAATTATAATCACCCTGTATCAAAACATTAAAAATCTATAGAAATATCCTAGTATAGAGTTTTTCAAATGTTTTATATGTAATCAAAACAGAGTTGGTTTTTAAAAAATATAACTAAAATATGTGTATATTAACAGAGTAGTTTTTCTTATAATAAATAAATAAATATCTATATATTGTTTTGCTAAATTTAACTTTGTTTTGATAAATCAATTTTTTAATTAAAAACTGGATACGTCTATTCCTGATCATGTACAAATGTATAAGGTGAGCATATTTCTGCCAGTTTAGAGCATTAAAGTAGTTTAAGTATTTACAGCCAGTTTAAGTATTTTATTATAGGAAAATTTTATTTATATCTCAAAAATAAATTAATTAATTAAAATAAATAAATAAATAAATAAATGAATAATAGATATTTTCCAGAAAAGTTTATTTGACGAAAAACCCTTTCTTATATAAATGCCTAATAATTATAATTTTAAATTTTTTCTTCATGATTTGTAATACGTTGATAATACAACTGCATTTTCTTTTTTAGGAATTTCTAATTAAAAGAAAATTCCTCTTAAACTATATGTTTTTCGAAGAAAGAAAAAATGTTTTAAGACTTATTAAAACTTACCATGTTTTTGAAGTTACAGACTCTTCAGAATATTATAAATTAATTGAGCGTTTTTTAAAAGAATACATTTACCAATTATTACTTATTCAGCTCACGCAAGCATAAAAATTCAAAAATATATTAATATAAAAGATGAAAGCGTACATATTTCATATCTTCAACTTTTACTTATGATACGAATAATATTATAAGAACTATCCAATATGGAATTTAAAAATGTATATTTTTTTGCAGAAGAAAAAAAAGGAAAGTGTAAATTTTAAAGTAAAATTGTCAATAAATTATAAATGTTCCTATAATTTAAAGTAATGAGTTTCACCTAGAAACGTATTGTAGATATTTTTCAGGATGATTAATTATAAACTAAATATCATGCGAAATATAAAAGATAAAAAACTGTGACTCGGAGTTTACAAAAATACAGGATGTACCCGAATTCATGGTCTAAATTTAAATAAATAAAGTACACGAAGATAAACAATTTCGGTATAGCAATGTTGGGTCGAAAAATAAACATGTTGACGAAAAACAAGAAGAGTTTAGAAAATTAGAACGAGAGTTTGATTGATATAATAATCATTGTAAGTGTTTAAATGAGCCATTGGCGGCGTCTACGAAGTAACTGTCGTACTTTTAACAGATTTCATGTGTTTCACAAACATTTGTAGCAATTATTGAAAGCCTCGGAATGAGCTTCTTAGCAGAATCAACTCGTGTCTCTTTGATGAAACATCTGGAACTTTGGAAAAGTTATCCGCAAGTCACTTGCTAGATGTTTACACGTATGTTCGCTATGCGCGTTTGAACACTTGGGTCATTCCACGGTAACTGACGTTACATTAAGAATGATTTACATCAGTAATTTTAGTAATAAAACACTAACACATATTAAAATGTATAATTAACATGATTTGTCAATGAAACTTATTTAAGGGTCAATTTGGATGAAAATTTCCTAAAAAATGATAATGAAAATCACACTTTATATGATAACTTACATTCCTTTTTCAGTAATGTCAGTTATCATAATGAATATAGCTACAAAATTTTAAGACATAACACTAAAATTTGGTAATTTCCATCTAAATTGGGCTTTGAATAAGTTTAACCAGCAAACAAAGTTAAATTTACATTTTGAATATTTTTTCTGTGTTATGCTACTAAAATTATTAAAAATAGTTCTCAATGTAACGTATGATACCATGGAATGACCCACTTATTGTAATTATTACATCAAGAAAACCTTTGTTGTCATTTCTTCAGCATTACTGGTTTACCACCATAATTTTATATTCCTTATCCCACAATGCTGCACCAAAAGTGTTTTTTTTTCTATTCTTTGACGTGTATTTCAGCTTTCCTTATAATTTGGGGATACCTTCTGCAACAAAAACAAATAGAAATTGAATTCATATTTTCAAAATATAAATATATCTAAGATTTTTTTTTAATTGCTTAAAGTACAATTTTTCGCAGGTCTACATTACTGTATATTAGATAATGTGCTACAAACGTCATTAAGTAAACAAAAATCTAAGTTGCAGTTTTATTTTTAAAAAATACTTCCTACAATACTTAAGCCCGAGAAGGCGCAGATATTAAAACATATCATTAAGTTGGTTTAGCTTCTAATGTGTCATTTTTTTAACAAATAAATTAAGCTAATTGAATTTTACAAAAAATAATGAAATAAAATGTACTCGTTGTTATATTTTTAAAATGCTAAAAAGTTGTGTTCAAATAAAATTAAATAAATCTAATATGTGTTATAACTAATATAATTAAATGTAATATGAAATTTTCAATACAAATATTTACAACTCAAAAATGGAAAAAGTCTAAAATTAATTTAGATTTCATTTGAACGGAATCTATGTTTATAGGTGATTTATAGTATGTTATTTTATGAATGTTATTTTATTACAATATATGGGGAAACTTTAAAATGCATTTAAAATAAGGTTGAATTTTAAATTTCACCATACGTATGTATATATTTAATACAGGCATAATTATGTGCGTTTTTTAGTATCTCAAGATCGTAAGTTTAAAATAAGATATGAACAGAAACTGTAACGAAATATCTTGTTTTAACTTTGTTTCTGTTTTTTAAATCTCATACCAAACATTCTATACTAATAAAAGAATAAAACACTCTGTCTGTCTATGTGTGTGTGTATTTGCGACGGCTAGCATAATCTACAGCACGTACGAGGCTCAAAATTTTTTTGAGAGTAGCCCCAAATCTCTCCTGGTGTACATGGGGTTCAGAATTTCGAAATTCCAATTATTAAATGAGTAATTAATTAAAATCCAATACCCACTCTCATCAACAGGTAATGTTTTTTCGCTTTTTTCTCCATTCGCTTGCTTATGGTTGGTTGGTTGTATAAAACTTTTGAGGCAATTATTAAAAAATCTGGGACAGAATTAAAGAAACCAATTTAAACCAATTTTTTTCCAAAGACATTTAAAATTCATAGACCGGTAAACATCCAGTTTAATTTAGGATTTTTATCACAGCTGTTGTACGACAGAATGTCGGTGTTAGGAATTGATAAATTAATATTTCATGGATTTCGTTTGCTACTGGGATATTTATTTTATTTATCAAACGTGACCCGTTGCGATGGCAGCGAAGCTGTTTTTTATTTACTTTTCTTTTACATTTTTTTATCTTACGAGATGAAGTAAAAGTTTAGGGAAAAAAGTTGGCATCAATTTTTGATAGAAGAAAAAAATAGAATTTTTTTGAGAGAATGTTTATGTTTTTTTGTTCGTCGTGTGCGTCTTAAGTTTTATTGAAGAATTTTGTTATATCCTGTAAAATATGAGAAGTATTTTCAAGATCAGCATACAGAAATTTATATAGGATCATCTTTTCCGGTTTTAGTACGATGATCCGAAATTTCCAAGGTAAAATGAATTTGTATTTTGTATATATATAAATACTTTGAATTCAATATTTCTTCATACTTCCCAGTCATACTATTATTCTATTTTTTATAATAAAATTTACTAAAAAGAACATTCAAGTATAATTAGAGCATTTTTGAACCCAATTATTAAGTTTTGATTGCATACAAAACATTTGAAAAATATATTTATATACGAGGCTTTTCTAGGAGTTATATTTTTAATCATTGATTAAATTTAATTGTATTCTATTTAATTAAAAAATCTTTATGGCTTTAAATTGCATTTAAAACGAAAATAAAATGGTTGTTATGCGTACAATTGTTCGAATTGGCAAACAATTAATACTCCATAATAAATTATGAAATAGCAAAGCAAATTATCTATATATTTAAACGACCTGGCTGTTTTTTTAATCATCAGCCCTGAATTTTCTACTCAACCGATTTTGATAATTATCTTTTTTAATGAAAGCTATTTATTTGTAGTTGTGCCCATTTTAGCTATTTTTTAATTTATTTTCATTTTTATATTTTATTTTTAATTTTAAATGCTTTTTACGATATTTCTTCAAAATGGTGGGAACTCAGTTTAGCTTTTCTCTCGATAATAAAAATTTATTTTCTATTATCACTTTCCACCAGTCAGAAGCTTTATTTCATCAGTGAACATGTCCTCGCATTTAAAAGAAAAAAGTTAGTTAATTGTTTTCGTAAAATTTAACCACAATAAAATAAATTGCGTATAATTATGCACTAATTTAGGTAAAAATATATATTTACTGAGAAATAATATTAATAATGTAAATAAAATAACAGAAAATAATTTATGATAAAAATTAATGTCTAAAGCAAAATAAGAAAAATTTTAAATGATGAAAAGGATGTCATTCAGCAACCAGATAAATGGGAATTACAACATTATTACGGATGCCTTTTTCATATTACTAATAACAGTAACTTTTAAAAAACATTTGAAGAGAAAATGACGTCACTATTTAAAACATCGCATTTTTACTCATAACGATATTACATTTCAATATTTCTTTTCATTATGGACACTGAGATTGAGATTTTACTTTAAGATGATTTCAGTTAGTGAAAATAATGTCATAGTAAAAATGAAATTAGTTTTTTTTTTAATAAAACTACTTTTCTGTGAGTGCATATAAAATAAAATATCTGGTTTTCTCAGGCACTCAGATTACAATTGTAACTGAAGATGTGCGAATATTTGCATGCAAAATTGTAACTGGCAAACTTGACATTAAGTTTGGAAATATATTTATTATATACTGATTCAATGAAGTAATTACTTTTGCTTTTTTTTAAACCAAATCGATCGGGTCTTTTAAAGACTTCATTCGTCGAATCCGATGGGATTCCACTCGTTTCTTTTTAATGTATTTCTGTTGCTCGATAAAACCAGATGTTTATTAAAATGATGTTGTCAAACTTGGCTTTTTGAACCAAATTTCCTGACGTGATAGACCAATGAAGATCGCCATGAGACAACAATATTTTGTAAATTAAGATTTTTTCGAATGAAATTTTCAGTTTCGGATTGGGTTTATGTCCATGGAGATTATTTTCTCCTGTTCGGATCCGGATATAATTTTGAGTAGATGGGTTGCAATTACGTTTATCGTTAGTCTTAGGTTATTTTTAGGTTTAATAGGTATCTTAGGTTTAATTTCCGGTTAGGTTACAGTTAGATAAGATTAAGTTACATTTAGGTTATGGTTAAGTTGCAGTTAGGTTATTGTTAGATTACGGATAAGGTTGCGGTAAGATAAAGACTAGAGGTTGTATTTGTGTTATGCTTAAGTTATGGTTAGGTTACATTAAGTCTCAGTTAGTTTACAGACAGATTATGGTTACGGTACAATTAGTTATGGTTAGGATTTCGACCACAAAGTAAACATTACGCATGCTTTGATTAAAAATATAGACTTTTTTGAACAATGGTTTTGAAATCAT
Source organism: Maratus speculifer (assembly GCA_964019185.1). Lineage (NCBI taxonomy): Eukaryota > Metazoa > Arthropoda > Arachnida > Araneae > Salticidae > Maratus > Maratus speculifer. The sequence goes on from OZ025291.1 coordinate 81,513,427, forward strand.
AATATTATATACATGTAGATTACATTTTATACATAGGTGCCTATCTTACATTAATCTTCAGTAATATGTGTGTTAATTTGATCCTCGCTTAATGAATTTGGAACCAGAAATTTTTTTTAAAGAAATCAAATTAAATGAGTGCTACTTAAAAAAAACTGAAAGTAAATATATAAAGAGTCATGAAATAACTATTTTGGTTCAAAATGAGGTTAACCTGAATCAAACTAATCCAGGTATTACGGTAGACTATTTGAAAGTTGACAGCTATGTTTATAATATTATATACTTTTAGCTAATCATTCAAGTATCGATTTCATTCACGGTATACGCGGATTAGAGAGTAATATAATTAGTTTGAAATTCAAAATATTTCTTGATATTTCTATGTGAAAAAAGTAATTAGTTACATGTGTTAGATTACATGTCTTTAATTTTTTCGGATAAATATCAACACTTTAACACGAAAACTACGAGATCGCCGCACACATATTCCCTCCCTTGTTTCCCATTGCAGTCATTTTGAGCATTTTTATAGCTAAATATAAGTTTTTTTTAAACCAATTTCTCACGCAGTCAGTGGCCACGTATTTCAGACAATGTATTTCCATATATTTCGAGTTAAAGAGAAAATCATACAAATTTCAAGTTCATTTAGTATTATTATTACGGATCCGGGCAACGCCGAGCGGGTCAGCTAGTTATGAATAAAATGCTTAAAAGTATTAGCCACTTCACGAAATTTCATTGTATAATAACTGCAAGTATTTTTATTATTTCAAATTAAATAAATTTGAATAATTATATAACTGTGGAAGCATTTCGTTAAGGAAAGCAAATGAAAGATAATTCTGAAAGCCACATAACCTTCACGCAGCAGATTTAATCTTCTAAGGAAATTATATTCATAAGTTAAAACATATGAAGTATAAATTATTCTTCGGTTTTAAATAATCAGAGAATTTATAAAATATAAGATAATAATAACAAACTATATGTAATGGACGTATTTAAATTTTAAAAGCAATTGTAAATAACTCGAAGCCAACAGAATAAATTTCCTAATTACATAAAGGAAATTGTACGTAGAAACGACAAACAAATGTAAATTTACTTAGAAATATATTTAAGAAAAATATTAAAGGTAATTTCGGTTATACATTACGAATGTGTAGATATGAATGCGAAAAGTTTATTACAGTTTATAAAAGCTTATAAAGTTTTGAAATTTATAAATACACATACTTGACAATTTCCAAAAGATAATTCTTTTAAGTTATTTCAAAAATAAATTTTTTAAAAGTCTTATTTATGAAATTATTCTTTACTTCGAAAAATTTCTGTTTTAAAATCCGAGTTAAATCCATACACAATTTTAACTTTCATGAAATGAATGAAATAGAATTTGATAATAAAATGAAACTGTATTTGAAATTTTTTTAAAGTAACTGTGCCGATACTCTCTTCTACATTTTAAACAATTTATGTTTTGCAATAAATAAATTTTCTGTAGAAAAGCATTCAATATTAATAACTTTAACTGAACTGTAACTTTACTGCAAATTTAGTTCTCTGATAGAGTAGTGTTAATTTTTTAAAGAAGTTATTTTAGAAATAAAATCCTGTTTTACACATTTTAAAACATCGCCATTGATAGTGTAAATATTAAAATGATGCTTTTTATAATAAAAATTAAATTCTAAATATGAAGATATATTACTCTACACACTGAAAAGTAATCTTCAGAAAAGAAACCACAATGAGCGAAACTTATGTTTGAAATAATACGGAGTATTGCAATGATTTAACTTTATTTTCAAAATGCATCACGGTGTTGCTATGAAATATTAAGAACATGGTGGTGCAGTGTAAAAAATTTTTAAAGTTACTAAATATTTTTCTAGTAAAATTGTATTCCAAAAATTTTCATATAACGATAACAGCAAAATTTCATGCAACCGAGGAAGGTTACATGAGTTTTTGCTGTTACCGTTACAAAGAGAGTTTTCGAATACAAATCCACTACAAAAATCTTAGTAATTTTACAGTTTTTTTTCTTTTTTTTCCAGTGTGCGAAGAAACTAAAATTTGCAAATTAATGTAATAGTGTAACAAATAATATAAAAAAATGTTAACTGAAATCACTAAACTCATAGAATTTTGGGTACTACTATGTTATTCCGTCGATCAAAAAATTAATCCCAAACTACAAGATTAAATGCCAATAATGGAAGATCGTGAATGTCACAGTAAATGACATTATATATAATTCACGTGTTTAAAATGTCATTAAGGGATTTTTATTTCGACTTTTTATTTGTATTTTCATTAATATTATTTGTTTTTGCGTTATTTAAAATAAAAATTATGTCAATATGTATAATTTGGCTATTAGTTTGGCGATATGTATAATCTGGCGAAATTGGTCAACGGGATAACAGAGTAGTACCGAATTTTTTCAAAATTCTTAAGCAGCATGATTTTAGTATAATTTTAACCTCCATGAGTAAAAACTGACCCTCTCCAAATCCAAAACTCTGTTGAGATATCCAACTCCTGAAGCCAACTGCCAATGCGGTTTTTTCTACATTGGGTATACCGAATGGGAGTTAAAATGTCGTACTAAAGAACGACAACAAAACATTTAAAATTAGGAAATCAATATTCCTCTTTTGCAAAATAATGCTGATATATGAACCCATCTTTTGATTTCAATTCACATTTAATTTTTAATCATAATTTTATGTTTTATTCAAAACGGAATTTTTGAATGATGACGTTTATTTACATCATGCATGACATTTTTGCTATGAAATCTTATTAATACACTGAAAATAAATTAAAAGTTGCAAATTGACCACACTTAGTAGTATAAAAAAAATAAAACGAATGAAATGATATAAAACGTAATTAATTAAATTTGTAAACTGAAAGAATTATTGTAAGTTTATTAGGTTTTAGTAAGTTAATTTCAAATATAGTTTAACCCCACAATTAAGCTGCACATTGCTGGCTTTAGCTAAATTGACAGCGAACACAAACAATTTCTGCAAACATTTGTCAAACTTTTGTTCAGTGATTCCGATTCTATTAGCTGTATAAGATCTGATTCCCAAAATTTTTAAATAGCCAGTGGCTCCTCAACACAAATATTCAAAATTATAATAAAACTAACCACCAATTAATCAATATGTAAAACAATAAAATATATATAAACCACAAATACAATCGAATTTTGTATTTAAACCAATGAAATAAACCGAAAAAATGTGATCTTTCCGATTTATTCCATAATTAAATCCTGACTTGACACCAGTTGGAAATTATTGTTTTTAGTACTTTTCAAAACTTTATTTGAATACATTATTGCTGTTTTTCATATAAATATGACTTTTTGGTATAATTAATGAGCATTCGAAAAATATATTAAATGTAAAGTATCTATTATAGTTATCGATACTAATGAAAGCCGCAGATCCTTGCAAGACTCTTCAACGAAATCATTTACATTATATTTTAATAAATTTTTTCATTAATTTCAATATATTTTTCTTAATGATATGTAAACATACTGTATAAAAGTTCTTGTGCATCATCATTTGGAGAATACTTCATTCACCACTGTGTTTTTAGTATGTGCAGCAATAAATCAATATTATTATCAGATGTAATATGTATGATGATTTTTATCTATATTGTGTGATCCAGGAAGCCTGGGTTTATCCTCTAGTATGTATAACTGTTACACTAAGTATGAGTTCAGAGAGACAAAACGTAGTCCTAAAAAATTTGCATCTATGTTGTAAAGTGTTAAAAATATTCTGTACGTTGACATTTATAGGAAATATTCCTTTATAAAGACAGACAAATACCAAACAACATCTTCTGTATTCCTTTTTTTATTGCTTGCTTAAAATTGTAAATTTACGTAGATTTTTTAATATTCTGGTCCTAGTAAACGTGGATGTGTTTTCAAATTTAAAAAATGTGATCTTTCCGATTTATTCCATAGTTAAATCCTGACTTGACACCAGTTGGAAATTATTGTTTTTAGTACTTTTCAAAACTTTATTTGAATACATTATTGCTGTTTTTCATATAAATATGACTTTTTGGTATAATTAATGAGCATTCGAAAAATATATTAAATGTAAAGTATCTATTATAGTTATCGATACTAATGAAAGCCGCAGATCCTTGCAAGACTCTTCAACGAAATCATTTACATTATATTTTAATAAATTTTTTCATTAATTTCAATATGTTTTTCTTAATGATATGTAAACATACTGTATAAAAGTTCTTGTGCATCATCATTTGGAGAATACTTCATTCACCACTGTGTTTTTAGTATGTGCAGCAATAAATCAATATTATTATCAGTTGTAATATGTATGATGATTTTTATCTATATTGTGTGATCCAGGAAGCCTGGGTTTATCCTCTAGTATGTATAACTGTTACACTAAGTATGAGTTCAGAGAGACAAAACGTAGTCCTAAAAAATTTGCATCTATGTTGTAAAGTGTTAAAAATATTATGTACGTTGACATTTATAGGAAATATTCCTTTATAAAGACAGACAAATACCAAACAACATCTTCTGTATTCCTTTTTTTATTGCTTTCTTAAAATTGTAAATTTACGTAGATTTTTTAATATTCTGGTCCTAGTAAACGTGGATGTGTTTTCAAATTTAAACGCACATACATACATAAATAACGCCTGCATTCAACGGTTAAATATATATAGAAATATTATAAAGATATACATACAATAAGTACGCCCATTATACCCAATCGGAGTAAAAACTTAGTCAGAGACAGTTATCGAACCTGTGACTACAGCGTACAAGACTGTCACTATACATTAAACCTCTCCAACTGATAACTGGGTCTGCGGCTTTTTACAAATAATCCATGTTCTGGAAATGCATTATCCATCCATAAGACAGCTCTGGATGACGGGACAATAATGATTATTTAATATTTCATGGAGTATATTGTGGGATGTTTATAAAATATTTTTTTTCTGCTGTCACTAATACCATACCATTTCATGCAGAAATAGTCAAAGCATAATCAATAAATCCATTACAAAAACATTAGAAAAAAATATTTGTACGATGCTTTTATTCATTTTATAAAAATAAAATCTAAACATTGTTTAGATTGATTTGATAAAACACGGCTCTTCAGATTAATTCTTGAACGTTTTTATGTTAAACAGAGCAGTAAAAATATTTTTAGCGTATATTACTGTTTTACCTATTTTCCAAATGTGGAATATCCATTATTGTGCAAATATGTCCACATGTTTTTGTATTCTATTTTACTACAATTCTTTTCTTACAATAATGCGTATTACCTTATAAGTTTTGGATGTTGCATATTTTAAATTTCTTAGACTATGTAGAGCTTTATTTTCTTTATATATGAAAAGATTATATATTTTAAGCCGAGAATACTTTCTAAGCACCGAATTCTTAATGTTTTGTGAAATGCGCATAACAAGTACATATTTAATGGTGTTTTATTGACAGCTGATAGTAAATTTACCTCAAACAAAATTTTAATCAAACTTCACGATAGCACTAATATGTAATCTAAAGCTGTCAATCATTTTATTACTGACACTGTATGAAAAGATAATTCCACTTTATCATTCTCTGTGAAACTGCAAGAATACCAATTTAAATTAGACGGTAATAACATTACATGGGGAAAATATATAACAAAACTATACTTGAAATGAATCATGTGAGGATTTCATGTTACGAACAATGTTTATATACTACATATAACAACTTACAATATTTTCATTTTTAAAAATATTTAGATACAACATTTATTACAATTTACATTATTTTACCTTTTTATGGCTATATATCTATGGTTATATTATACTTTATTCAATCGATAAGAAATGTATGTTATTTTTACTTTTTTTTATTTATTTTATGCTTTATTGAATCGATTTAAAATAGTACAAATGTTTTATAATTTTAACGGTATTTGCTGCATTTTAAAATCATATAACGAAATCCGATATAACGTCTATTACGCTATAACAATGAAAATTTTTACCAACTAGGTTACATATTATTATAATTCGGGATATTACACTCATTTTCAGTTTTATTACATACATTCAGCATAAAAATATCAGTTTTTTATTCCTTTTAATTTACAAACAAGAGTAGAATAGACATTAATATAAGCATTCGAAATATAAAAAAGTATTAAACTCAATTTATAAACTTACAAGTTGAATCTTCTTGCAAGCTAAAAAAGGTCAACAATGCGATTTTCATGGAAATATTTAAATGCTTAGCAAATTAAGCAAAAAATTAATGTATGAATTTTTATATGTTGAAGGTCCAGTGTAAGAAAATTATTAAAATACAGGCTGTGAAAAATAAGCATTTAAAGTATTAAAAAAAACTCCATTTGTAAACATACAAACTGAATCCTTCTGCAAGCAAAAAAAGGTCAACGATGCAATTTTCATAGAACTATTTAAATGCCTAGAAAGGTAAGCAAAAAAGTAATGTGCAAATCTTTATTTTCTGAAGGCACAGTGTGATGGAATTATTATAAAGCGTATGCGCTAAAAGTGGTTGGATATGCAAAGTCTATGAAGCAATATGTTCAAATTCGTTTTCCTGAGACTCTCAATATTTTAAAAGCTCATCTTCGAGCAACATTTATGATCATTTCGCTCTCCTTGAAATTCTGTATAATAGCACAGCACGTGCAGCATACAGTGCACACGGATAAAGAGTGCGCAATATATGAGAACATCATTTTCCCAATTTCTATACGCTCAGAATTGTCCTAATATAATATTACGGATGATGCCAGTCTGATTGTCCAATTTTTTATAGGTCCCTCATAATGTATTGCATGCATGTTAAGGAGTATTGTTGTTTAATTTAAACGACAGTTGTTAGAAGGGAATTTAATAATTAAAGGCTATTATATTAAACAGCGTGGTAAAGTAAAATAATATTTTATACCAATAATTCTGCTGATTAGGGGGTCTTAGCATTAGTTGAGCATGTCATTTTTTTTTGCTGGGTGGGGTTGTTCAGCTCAAACCAATTAGTAGGCCTCCCCACCTAGCTGAATCGGAATATGTCATTGCTTTTTATTTACTTAGAGAGAGAGATAAACATAAAAGATTATATCAAGCTTCCAGAAATTAGGAGCAACAGATTACGCATGATTTTATGCATTGTTATTCAGATACACTGCTTATTCTTGTATTTTTTACAAAGATACATTTCTTCAGATAATTGTTTCATACTTTTTTTTAAACACTCTATAGTCTCTGCAGTTTTATCATCGAAATTTTCCAGCGATTGGGCTGTATTTTGATTATTGTATATCTTAGTTTTCTTAATAGTATGGTATATAATAAAGGAAACTATCGTAATTTAGATAGAAATCACTACACCTTTAACAGAATTAAGGAGTGTATACATATATATATATATATATATATATATATATATATATATATATATATATATATATACATATATATATATAGTGTTTTTTTTTCAAACATACTCATACTATATATATATTTAGATGTAAGATTTTAAAAGCAGTTTAATCTAATCATAAGCAATAGCATACTACAAGCACTTAAAAATAAACATATATGAGTGACTTTACTGCATGCTTACAAGCCCTTTAACAGCACGAAGTAGATGGTAAAACCTTTTTATATACGATTCAAAAGCTGCTTTCAAACACTTTCTACAATAATGAATATAACAGTTTGAAATATTTTGTTGGATTATTGATTAATTCTCAAAAATACCTATATTTTCTGCTGTGCATACACTGTAAAAAAATTCAAGAGGTTACTAAAAATTTCTTAGTAAATTTGTATTCCACAGAATTTTTTAGTAACCATTACAAACTTTTTTTTTGCAAGTGAAACAAACATTTCTTTTGTAAACAGAACAAAAGAAGTTTTTGTATAACTAACTTAAAACTTTTTAGTAAGCCACCAAGCAAATTTTAGTAATAGCTCCAAAATTATTTTTTGTAACCATTACGTGTGCCCGAAGGGCAGGAGCCTCCTTCGAGCTGCATCCAGTGGGTAAAAAGACAGACATCTGAAATTGAAGATTTTCGGCAAAAGCCGCAACAGATGGCAGCACCAAACATTGCTACCTGCTCTATTTTAACCATAGATGTACGAATAACTAGATTACGCACACGGGGAGGAAAGTTGATTCTCAGCGCGCGAACGATTCTTCTCCACTAGAGTGGCAAATGGCCGGCGGTCCAGTAATCAATGTATGAAAATGTGCAGTCTTAAAATGCATTTATATCTATATACATATACATATTTTAATCCTTCGTGAATATTTCAAAGTTTATATCTGATTTTTAATCACCAATTAGTACTTTTTATCTCGAAGTTACTTTTTATGAATATAATAAATAAGAATAATGGAATTTTTTTAACAACTATCTTTAAATACCTTTTACCTGGAAGTTAAACAAAACAGTATGCGCATCAAAATCAGTAATTGGCATCTTTTTTAGGGGCGTCCGTAATTATGTAAATACATAGCACGTATAGTTGTCGTTCAGTCCGTCCGTCTTTCTGTCGATCCGTCCGCATACAACAACACAAAAACTACCCAACCGAATCGTTTAAAAAATAAAATATGTAATCATTACTTAATTTTGTTGAGTCATTTCAAATTTTATGAAAATCGGATGCATAGATCAATTACAGGGACAATCAAAAGTATTCTGTTACATTACGGTAAATGGAGAAAAAAGTTTCAAATGCATTGTAATCGTTTTAAATTTAAAATATACAATTATTAGATAATTTTGTCGAGTAATTTCAAATTTTATGAAAATCGGATGTGTAGTTTAATTAGAGGGGCAATCAATGTTATTCCATTACAATACGATCAAGGGAAAAAATAGTTTCAAGTACATTTTAATTATGTTAAACTCTTTCGAGTATAATAGAATTGACATGAACCTATGAAATATATAGATACTAAAATATACATTCTGTACAATCTGTGATGCAAAGAATTTTTATTATTAAATTACAGGGCCACACAAAAGTATTCCACTACATAATGCTATACGTGGAAACATTGTTTGGGGCGTGTTTTTATTATATTAAACTATTTCACATTTTATGAATATGATATACGTTGCTGAGGTGTAATAAAGTTACTTCCTGTATATTTACAGGAACACAAAGATTTCGACCACTATACTGTATTCAAAATACTGTTTACTATAACAGCAAGATTTGAATATTTTTGAAATTTCGTTATAGTACGAACGAACCTCATTTGCTACGCTTTACGTGCAATTTCCAACTTTTTTTTTTCTTTTTTTTCTCTAAGCAAAATAATTTTTTTTTAAATGGATGTACAATTTTAAATGATTTTATTTTCTTTTTCCAGGAAGTTTATAATAATGTGTAAAGTAAAATTTTTCCTCACTTTGAAACTTTTAACCTCCTCCTTTACATTCAATGACTTCTATTTTGTTCTTCACACAATATTTCAAAATTTCAGACGCTTAAAATATTTTTTCTCCTTTCTTTCTGCCCATGTTTCTTTGCAATGACAATAAATTATTGTGTCAAATTTTCCTTACTCACTAAACTTAAAACATTTCTTTCCCAGCCATAGTTGTTAATCGTTCATCTCTCTCCGCCCCCCCCCCTAAAAAAGTGCAAAAGGTTAAATAAATAAATAAATAAATAAATAAATAAATAAATACTTATTTTAGCTGTGCTATCTTTTTATTTGTGTGTGTGTGAAAAAATTAAATAAATTAAAAAATAAATCAAAAAATGAATAAAAAAGCATTAATAATGCACATTTTTATATTATTTTTTTAGCCAAACATTGCTCAACAAAGGTAGACTTAGACAAAGCATGAAATATTTTACCAAGGTCAATATTCTTAATAAATCTTTGGTATTTTTAAAATACAACATGAATGAAATGATAAATAAATCCGTTCATTTACATTTTATAAAAAGTGTGAATGAGTGAATAAGCAAAAAAAATTTTTTATTTTTGTCCATTTCAATTTTAAGATATAATAACTAGAACGAAAAAAAAAAAAAATCCAACTCTTTGAATTACTTAATAACGCATCAGACAAAATCACAATAACGTATATCTGCTGTGCATTACTGTGGTAGAATAGCAAGTTCCACTTGCTTTTTGCCACTCTAATGGATGTTGCCACCGAGCCGCAACAGAATCAAAACGTATTGGGAGAATAACATTGAATGCGTAATCTAGTTATTCCTATATCTATGATTTTGACATTTTTCTAAAGGGGAGGGAAAGTTCAGAGATTTTTACCCATGGTAACTGCTACGACAGGATTTTCATAATCCCTTTATTTAACAAGTACTTACATTGCATACATTCGGTGCATATTTGGTGGCGGCCAGCATCGAACCCAGGTACTTTCAGCCTGGAGTTCGGTGCTATGACCACTAGCCTATGGCGGCCACACCAAGTGAGTTTTAGTAATAGCTATTAAAAATGTAAAATTATTAACTCTATTCGTTGGTAGCTTTTTTCTAGTAATTCTTACAGATTCCTTGTAATCGAGTAAGATTACTAAAAATTTTTTAGTAATTACAATGATCACTAAATTTTTTTTAGTAGATCGACCCTTTTGTTTTACAGTGTAGTCAGAGCACTTCTCATAATAAATCGTACTGAAATGATATTACTTTCCATATTTACGAAAACATTTATGAAGTTTTTATTCCGTGTCGTGAAATGGCGATTTGATTTTCGTTCGATTCGATTTTGACCTTTACTGAGGAAAAGTACTCAAATATTTTATGAATATTTGAATAACTCTGATCAACTCTGGCAAATACAATATCAACTCTATGTTGCATGTTGTGAGATTATCAGTTTGAATCTTTCAGATCTTTGCAACGAATATTATAAACTTCTACAGCTCTAATTCAAGTATGAATGCTTTACAACAAAAACTTTGGATACTATAATGGGAAAAATTCTTCAACACTGTGATTATCCACGGTGTCTGTTTTTAGGAGGTTTTAGTATCGTAGTGCTATCGAGTAGATTACTTTCTACAATTTGTTAAGAACCTACATCTACACTGTAAAAAAATAATCTGTGAAAGTACTAAACATTTTCTAGGAAACTGGGATTCCAAGAACTTTTCACTAACAATGATCACTAAATTTTTTTTAGTGTATCGACCCTTTTTCTTACAGTGTAGTGAGAGCACTTCTCATAATAAATCGTACTGAATTGATATTACTTTCCATATTTACGAAAACATTTATGAAGTTTTTATTCCGTGTCGTGAAATGGCGATTTGATTTTCGTTCGATTCGATTTTGACCTTTACTGAGGAAAAGTACTCAAATATTTTATGAATATTTGAGTAACTCTGATCAACTCTGGCAAATACAATATCAACTCTATGTTGCATGTAGTGAGATTATCAGTTTGAATCTTTCAGATCTTTGCAACGAATATCATAAACTTCTACAGCTCTAATTCAAGTATGAATGCTTTACAACAAAAACTTTGGATACTATAATGGGAAAAATTCTTCAACACTATGATTATCCACGGTGTCTATTTTTAGGAGGTTTTAGTATCGTAGTGCTATCGAGTAGATTACTTTCTATAATTTGTTAAGAACCTACATCTACACTGTAAAAAAAAATAATCTGAGAAAGTACTAAACATTTTCTAGGAAACTGGGATTCCAAGAACTTTTCATGTAACACAGGAAAAATTCATGCAATCGATTCTGAAATTTGAATTTTTGATGTTATCGTTACAGGAAAAGTTCTTGGAATCCCAGTTTCCTAGAAATGGTTTAGTAACTTTGCAGATTTTTTTTACACTGTAAACAGTTTGACAACCGTAACTGTTTGTAAGATACAACTAGTAAGATGTGGCAATCCCAAAAATTTCTTTTTGTTAATATTTTAGTTCATGTATGTTAATACTTCAAAATTCAGTACCACAGTGCCAAAATTAAGTTCCAATCTGGGGTCATCGTGAGGATTCTAAAGGCATAAAATTCTATGTATTATTCCTTGAAATAGGATCATTGTGGATATCAGGAAAATTTCAACATAAAAGTACCACCTGTTCAGCAATTTATATCAAAACACAATCAACAATAACATTCATTGCTGTTTATGTTTTGGTATAACAGGATATACCTAAATCTGGAGTTTGAGTAAAAATAGCTCTTCACATGGAGTTACTGCAAGAATCTTGAAAATTTCAAAAAATTAAAATTTTTCGTGTAAATTCGTTAAAAACCGGATTATAAAATTTTCTCGAATCTAATACGTTCTTCTTGTAAAGATAAATATATATATATTAAATTGCATTAAATTATAGCAAAATATGTTTACATTTCCAAAAGTACAATTCCTACAAACGATTTTGCTCAATTTCTCCATTATATGCATTATTTTTCTATGTGAGTATTATGCAAATATGTATATGTATATGTAAATATTACGATTCGTATAATAGGATAAGATAAAATTTCTGTGAATCTCATTCTTATAAAATAAAATGAAATCTAGAATCATGATGCAATACAATAAATAAAACATTTCGAAAAAAATTGAGAGTATGGCGTTTCGGAGTAACGCTGAAGAAGTGTATACTTAAAATATATATATTGCACGAAGAAGCAGTTTATAAGAATATCATTTCACAGAACCACTTGAACTTGTTTAATATTGTATTTGTAATTCATAGACGCTTCGAATAGTCATATAATATATACAACAAATATAATATTTTAAATATATCAAAATACTAAGCTAAGTTTTTAGAATTAACAAATTTTATAATAAATAATATACATAAAAATATTTAAATTGCGAATTGTACGATAATAAATATCATGAGAGGTTAAAAACAATGATATGCAAAACTGACCTTGAAATTCCTAATCTGCAAATTTTACTTTTTAAGAAAAATATACTAACTTTTCCTTTGTTGCTGTTTCATATAATAACCATAATTACAAATTTTTAATAAACTAATCGTTGGGGGACAAAAAATAATACTTACCCATCATAGATATGCATAATATAATATATGAAAATAAAACATATGTAAACTTTTTATAAAATGCATCGCAATTCCTAAATAAAATTTAAACGCATATTTAAATAGTTTTAATATACATGTTAGTGCTCTAGTAATGAATTGATGATGAGCCAATTTCTACAAATTACAGTCGAACCTCTATATAACGAAACTCCATACATCGAATTTCTCCATATAACGAATTTTTAGTAAGAACGGTCCCCTTTTCGCATGATTACATTAAAAACAGACTCTATATAGCGAAATATCTATCTCCATATAACGATTTTTTTCATAAATTGATCTTAATTTATTCAGTTTTAAAAAAGCTTCGAAATCATATGGAATCAATTTTCCATCACTTATTTTTGATTTATCGTTCAGTGGAGAAGTTTTTTTTTTTTTTTATAAATATTACTTCTCTCCTTATTCTTTAAATCTAACAAGTTCATCCCACCTCCCACACACCTTTCAACATCCTTCTCAAAACACAGTCAATTGAATTGTTACACATATAAGAGAGGAATCAATGAGAGCACCTAAGAGAGACCTTCAAATGGAGGAAAATATCAACTACAATTTTTCATTCCTTGCTAAAATTTGAGAATTTTTTTGAGAGCGTAACAATTGTAATTTTAAAATCAAAACAACAAAAAATTACAGATTTCTTCCTCTGAAATTTATGTAAGTCTTCCTTATTTGGTTTTCATTAAGCTTTCAAATAAATGTCTTTTCTCTTTTTTGAAACTGCTTAAATAAGTGAGAAATAAATTGTTAGGTTAATATATACTTTTAAACATTTCAAACTCTTAATTAAAAGATCAAAAATAATATTTGTTCAAAATTTACACATTAAATACTATTTTTAACATCATACTCTATACATCGAATTTCACTATATAACGAATTTTTTACTGGAACGATGGATTTCGTTATATAGAGTCTCGACTGTATATAAAACGCCAAAATACTGAAGTAGTACTGGATTACGTAAAAGAAACATCCTTATAACTCCAAAAATAATAATCATATTAACAATCAATTTACTGTGACGGATTAAGCGTCTTATTTCCAATTAAAATATACCTTTGAATTGAAATTTGAATGGAATACAGCATAGGCGTAGCCAGCCTTTTGAACGGGGGGGTGCCCAAATTTTTTAACCTGAACATTTTGGGTACAAACAATATCTTATGTAATAAAACCTAATAAAACGGAACCCCTTAAAAGCTATCAAATTTCCGTTTTAGACAGGTTTTTATTTGCTAAAGGTATAATTGTATGGTACTTTTTTTAAAACGGACCCAAACGCATTTTTTCATTGCGCGAAGAAGGATGAGAAGTTGCACAAAAATAAATCTAATGGATAAGAAAAAGATATATAAACACAGATAAAATATAGTAGATATAAAACAAAGATATTCGTAAACATAAATCTGTAAGTATCACAAATTTTCATTTCAAACAGCAATGAAATACTAAAATAAATAAACACGGCTTTATTTCTCCCGTCATTTTGATCAAAGTAGCAATAGAGTAACTTGTAAAGGGAATAAGTACACAATTTAAAGTGGAAAAGAATTCTTTCAATCTTTCTACACATGAATAAATAAATTTTTCAATTAAAAAAAAAAAAAAAAAAAAAAAAAAAAAAAAAAAAAAAAAAAAGAGCCCGTCTTTTCTTTATAACATGTTCTTTTTAAAAATGTCAAAATATGGCCGCAAAAAACGAAACTTAACCAACCAACAGACCATTCCCATTAGACATAAGTTCGGGTTGTTTTCTGGGGCCCGGGTCCGCCTGAGATCGACGGTTTTAAATCCGAGCCGAAAGATTTTTTGTTACCAGACCTCGAGCCCGATACCAAAAATATACAAAACAAAATTGTATGGTATTTATGGTATTAAAAATTTATTAGTATGTTAATTATTTATTTTTGTTTATTATTATTGTATTATAAATTTATTATTATAGTATTAAAATTTTCTTACACAGATAAAATTGTTAAATGAAAATTTAAATACAATCTTATCAAAATCCGTATCAAATAAAAATACAGTTGACTCTTAAAATTAATCTCAAATTTTTCCCTAATTTAAAAAGTAAATTTCATGTACATGTTTGCGACTTAATGAATAAATGCATGAAATTTGCAGAAATTACTATTTGTAATCTGGCGAATCGAACAACGTTTATCAACTTTCTGCAAAAACGTGCATCTTTAATTATAACCTATTCCTTTCTCATAACAATCTTCCGTGATTGATAGGTGCCTGAAAATCAACGTAAAATTTAAAAAATGATTTTATTATCTTAAAGGTCCGATGCTTTTATAGGAAAAGAGGAAACACTGAACAATTGCTTTATATCAGAATAACATAATAATTATTTTCACTTACGCAGGAAAGTTGACTTCGAAAATGTATATCGGCCTCAGCATGAACAGACTTCATGTTGAAAAATAGATAGAACAACAACTAATTTTCATATGAAAAACGACTATGACTCGTGCACAATAGAAGATTAAACAATTTGCAAACCTTCAGCTAATTTTTGTCTATTAATAACAGAAGAAAGTACTATCTTCACGTTATGTAACTAAATAATAAATAAATAAATAAACGATCCTGTTAAAAAATATATGCTAACGAAAAGCCAACAAAGAGCAAATTCATATCTGTGTTTACTTTGATTGGCGCCATTCAGTAGGTCGTCGTCGGAAATTATGTAGACATAAATCTGTAATTATCACAAATTTTCATTTGAAATAGCAAGGAAATGCTAAAATAAATAAACATTTCTTCATTTTTTCGTCATTTTGATCTAAATGACTTATTTGAACGGTTTCAGAAAAAATGAGCCCGAGCCCGAAGATTAGAATAAAAATTGATTAAAAAAGTAAATAAAGCCTTTGTGCACAAATGTTTAAAGATAGAAAACCAACGATTATAAATGCACAAATAAAGTATGAGAAGGTAGCAAATAGCTATTTGCTACCTTCTCATACTTTATTTGTGCATTTATAATTGTTGGTTTTCTATCTTTAAATAAAAATTGAGCCCGAGACCGTATCAGGCCCGGGCTTAGCACATCTTATCTCTATTACCCAT
This sequence comes from Maratus speculifer, assembly GCA_964019185.1. Lineage (NCBI taxonomy): Eukaryota > Metazoa > Arthropoda > Arachnida > Araneae > Salticidae > Maratus > Maratus speculifer. The sequence goes on from OZ025291.1 coordinate 81,529,670, forward strand.
ATTAATTTGAATTTTGCGTATCATTATTTCTGATTTTCAAAGGAAGCAGATTTGTGAGACCCCCCCTCCGTTCCCCAGGCTAATCACACGGTGGAATTATCATTTGACATCTGTATTTCCTTTTTTTTTTTTTTTTTTTTTTTGTTCCTATTTGGATTTTAGATTACAAAAGCAAAGATATAAATAGTTTCTATCCTTGTCGAGAATTTGCACTAAATTCTTAAAGAATTGCAAAAACATGCATGAGAAAGAACGGCGTTAAAAAAACTTCCATAAACAAAAGACATTAAATTAGGATTAAAAAAGACAACTTTTTGACTTACTGTGACTAATACAGATTCTAGTAAATGTTCTAATTTTAAAAAAGATAAAATAATAATAATAAAAAAAGAATGTGGGTCCAGGGCCGTAGCTAAGGGGCGCTATGGGCGGCTCAACCCCCCCCCCCCAAATATTTTGAGCCCCCCTGGAAAAGATTCCAAGGTCACTCAATGAATTTCTGTTCCGAAAATTCAAATGAAATTCTGTTCAAAAATCTAAGTTAGTTTTAAGAACCTTTCACAATTTTGCAGGATTACTAAATTGTATCTAAAATAAGTGTTTCAACACTCCCTCATCTTCTTTGTACATATGAAGCTAGCATGATGTTTAATTTTGATCAGCTATAAACTCAAAATTTTCATCATCCTATAATTTTCTTAGTATAAAATGAAGTTATTAGAACACTTTTAATAAGAAACATAATACCTACAATATGAATATGCGTTACTTTATCTTTCTGCGGCAATGCGAGAGAAAAAAAATTATGAGCCCCCTTACATTCTCTTGAGCCCCCCCCCCCCTATTGTTCACTTCTAGCTACGGCCCTGTGTGAGTCTTTTCTTTTATTACATTTCAAAACATACTCTTAGTTTTGAGTAACTAATTGAACTAACTTGGCTTTCAATTTTCTTCTTTTTTTCTTTTATAAATTTCGATTTTTTAAAATAATCAAGCTTGGGTCTGCGCAAGCGGGGGGTGCCCGGGCACCCAGGGCACCCCCCCTGGCTACGCGCATGTACAGGGTCATGAAAAATCGTAAAATGTGTAAAACAGGATTACACATATCTCGGTAACGAATTATCCGATCGATTTCATTCTTTATGCAAAATTTGTGTTATTTTATTCCTTTTTACATCCATTCCTTAAAAAAAATCGAAAACTGTTATATACCTTTCATCGAAACGAATTTTTCGAGAGTTCGAAAACAATAGTTCCGTATAATCGAGGTTACTGATATTAAATAGGCTTCGCCCCATTCTTACATACAAAGTACATACAAAATTTCAAGTCGCTATCTAAATATTGTTTGGGTGATAGATCGTCTACAGACAGACAGACAGACAGACGGACGGACAGACAAACAAACACACGAACCGACGGCAATTTTTTTTCTAAAAATATGTTTTTCGGAATCTCCAGTATCTGAAACGTGTAAGTCCGTCAAAAGAAAATTTTCGATTTTCAAAACCATTACAAGCCTATACTACGTGTGATGGATAAGTAAAAATTACTAATAAATGTTTTTTAAAATATCTGTTAAATGTATCCACGGAGTGATATCAAAACATTAAAGGTGTGGGGATGGTTTATAAAAAAGAATTGTTCAATAAAGTAGACTGGCACCATCCCGAATATTAATATTTGAGCTCTTATCTAATTTGGGCTCTTCCGAGCCTATATCAATTAAAAGCAAGTCGTTGGAGGTCACTGTAATAATTACCCATAATAAATACGCATAATATAAAACATGAAATAAAACATATTTAAACTATTTATAAAATGTATCGCAATTCCAAAATAAAATTTAAACCTATATTTAAATATTTAAATACATAGTAATACTTTATAATTCAATTGCAGTCGAACCAATTTCAACAAATCATATAAAATGCATACCTACTAAAATGGTATCTAATTGCGTAAAATAAACACTGTTATATCTACAAAAATGATTATCATATTCACTGACAGTTTACTAAGTAGAATTAAGCGTCTCATATCCAATTAAGACATATCTTTGAATTGAAATTTGAATGAAATACAAGGTCATGAAAAAATCGATGAGTGCGAAAATAGGATTACAAATGTCTCAACGGCTAATTATTCAATTTGCTTCATTTTTTATGCAAAATTTGTGTTATTTTATTAACCGACTTCAAAAAGGAGAGGAGGTTATCAATTCGACGCGTATGTATTTTTTTTATGTATGTTTACCGATTACTCCGAAACTATGCAGCCGATTAATTTGGTTTTGGTGTTAAATTGAAGAGCTTATTCTCGGATTGGTACCACATCCATTTCATAGAAATTGGTTCAGTAGTTTTTTAGTAATTAAGCAAAAACTATTAAAATTAGTGTTTTTTTCGGTAATTAAAACTGTTGAATTAGTTCCTACATTTGAGTGAAGTCAGGATGGCCAAGCGGTTTAAAGCGCCTGATTTAAGCTCTGGTTCTCAAAAGTGACGATGGGTTCGAACCCCACTCCTGACGTATGTGTGTACAATAATTTTCCGTATTATAATTTTTACATATATATTTTACAAATTAAATATTAAAATCAAATTATCAAATTATCAAATCAATTATATCAAATTAATGCTATTAAGAATATTTTGTATTTAACCGTTAGCACAGAGTATAAGAGATCTTTTATCAACTCAATATTTTATCAGTGAAAGAGTGCTAAAATAATTGACTTGCAAAAAGTAACATGACATTGAATAAGTTTCCGAACCTGTTCCGTATTATAATGTTTACATATATATTTTACAAATTAAATACTAATTATGCTATTAAGAATATTTTAACCGACTTCAAGAAGGAGAGGAGGTTATCAGTTCATCGCGTATGTATTTTTTTAATGTATGTTCACCGATTACGCCGAAACTATCCAACTGATTAATTTGGTTTTGGTGTTAAATTAAAGAACTTACTCTCGGATTGGTACCACTTCTATTTCATAGAAATTGGTTCAGTAATTTTTTAGTAAACGGGCAAAAACTATTAAAATTAATGATTTTTCGGTAATTAAAACTGTTGAATGAGTTCCTACCACGGAATGCCGTCAGGATGGCCGAGCGGTCTAAGGCGCCTGATTTAAGTTCTGGATCTCGAAAGAGAGCATGGGTTCGAACCCCACTTCCGACATACATGTATACAACAACCTATACCGTATTATAATTTTTACACATATATTTTGCAAGTTAAATACTAATTATGCTATTAAGAATATTTTGTATTTAACCGTTAGCACAGAGTATCAGAAATATTTTACTAACTCAATACTTTAGCAGTGAGAGAGTGCTAAAATAATAGACTTGCGAAAAGTAATATGACGTTGAATAAGTTCACCGAATAGATTGTAGTCAAAATAGCGGAGCGGTCTAAGGCGCCTCATTTAACCTTTGGTTCTCGAAAGAGAGCGGGGGTTCGAACCCCACTCCTGACATGCATGTGTACAATAACCTTTTCCCGCATTATAATTTTTACACATATATTTTACAAATTAAATACTAATTATGTTATTAAGAGTATTTTGTATTTAACCGTTAGCACAGAAAATCACAGATCTTTTATCTCCTCAATATTTTATCAGTGAAAGAGTGCTAAATTAATAGACTTGCGAAAAATAACATGACCTTGAATAAGTTCCCAGACTTGATTGCAATCGGGATAGCCGAGCGGTCTGATGCGCTTAATTTAAGTTCTGGTTCTCAAAAGAGAACGTGGGTCGAACCCCACTCCTGACATACATATATACAAAAGCCTTTTCCGTATTATTCTTTTTACACATATATTTTACAAATTAAATTCTAATTATGCTATTAAGAATATTTTGTTTTTAACCGTTAGCACAGAGTATCAGAGATCTTTTACCAACTCAGTACTTTATCAGTGAAAGTGTGCTAAAATAATAGACTTGCGAAAAGTAATATGGCGTTGTTAGAGGTCTGCACCGAGAGGCCCGTACCCGACCCGGTCCGCGGGCCGGGCCGGGCCAGCGGAATCGTTTCGAATTTTCTAACGGGACGGGCCGGCAAAAAAATTGAACGGGCAAGACGGGCCGGGCCAGGCCGATAAAAAAAATTTTCGGGCCTGCCGGCCCGTTCTGATGATTTAAGCAAAAACGATAAAATATGAGCTATTTTCAACGAAAATGGTTTTAACGAGAATAAGTATAAATGTGGCCATACTAGTTTGACAGCATCAATATAAAAATGCACAGTGTATCGGCATCGGAGAATTACATTATGTGTAACCCGTTTTAATATTTTTGTAGCTGACTCATGCCAGTCCGAGATCACGCCTGCATTATTTTTCTACATATAGACTGGCCGGACCGGTACTAGACTTAATTATTGGCAGAAAACATGATTTGTGAAATTATTAACAGCGATAAAGATCTTATGTTAGCTTAGTCTTCGGATATATACTTATAGATGATTTTTAAATTAATTTCTCAATAATGCGAAAGCTTGACACATTTTCTGATTAATTTTAAATTGTAAAAGTATAAAAGTGATAAGCCTAACTATTGAAGGGATTTGGACTCGAATAGCGCTTTTCATTTTTGGTAAATAAAATACTTGTATAACCTTGTTGAGATGTAATAGTTTCTCAAATGATTGCAGGTTTTTCTCCCTTCCCTTGCTATTGCTTCCGGAAATTCTATTCAAAACGCTAATTATGACAGTATTTTATTTGTTTGCAGTATTCTTAAATTGCTTGTATCAAAAAATGGATAACGTCATTCAATTATATAGTTTCTGAATAAAGATATCTGCTAATCCTATGCGTTTCTGAGAAAAAAAAATGAATTTAGAAAAGTATCAGAAAGGAGCTTCTTTGAATTTAAGAATGAATTTGGATTTGAAATCTGAATAAAATGATATAGAAATATATTTATAAATCTTCTTTTATTAAACAGCTTCAAAATTAACGATGTTTTTAGCTTTCTTTCTTTTTTCTTTTATTCTAAGCCATATTAATTTTTTAATGAATCTTTATTCGAATGTTGAAAGCCTAAGAATCTAAGTAATCATTAATGTTGTTAATATGTATTTGCTGTAAAATATACTGTAAAATAATTCCATAGATAAGTATGCAGTATTATTTAAAGGAATCTTAGTTATATGATAAAAATCTGAATTTTTTAGAAATCGTAGAAATTGTAACGGGCCGAAACGGGCGGGCTGGGCCTGTTTTCGCTGATTTTTGTACGGGCCGGGCCCGGGCCTCGAAATTCCGGCTCGTGCAGACCTCTAGGCGTTGTTCACCGTTTAGATTGCACTCAGGATAGCCGAGCGGTCTAAGGCACCCAATTTGAGCTCTGGTTCTCGAAAGAGATCGTGCGATCGAACCCCATCCATGTATAACATACAGTATTTTTCCTTATTATAATTACTTTAACTAACTTAAAAAAGGTGAGAAGGTTATCATCGATTCGACCGCGTATGTATGTATTTATATATATATATATATATATATGTTCACCGATTACACCGCAACTATCCAAACGATTAAACTAAGTATTACGGTATAAATAACTAAAAAGTAAGAAATAAAATAAACTTTTAAAAAAAAATATATAACCGACTTCAATCAACGCTCTAAAAAGAGTTAAATAATTCTTTAAAATACCCTAATGATGAATTGTTATCTAATAACCACACATCAGATATCATGTACCGACCAAAAAAATGGTTATAAGTTTAATACACAGAACTTAATATCCAGCAAACATGGTTTTTCGACAGAATATTTTTTACAAGAGATTAATTTACATATTTTTGATTTAATTTATGAATATATACATATAAAAAGTAATGAATTACTTTTTGAAGTTGGTGCCAAACTATTATAAGTATAGTAAGAATTGTGGTTATATTATGCCTAATACCATAAATAAAATGGTAAAAATCATTATTGATTGTGATCGTTTGGCACCAACTTCAAAAAGTAATTCATTACTTTTTATATGTATATATTCATAAATTAAATCAAAAATATGTAAATTAATCTCTTGTAAAAAATATTCTGTCGAAAAACCATGTTTGCTGGATATTAAGTTCTATGTATTAAACTTATAACCATTTTTTTGGTCGGTACATGATATCTGATGTGTGGTTATTAGATAACAATTCATCATTAGGGTATTTTAAAGAATTATTTAACTCTTTTTAGAGCGTTGATTGAAGTCGGTTATATTTTTTTTTGAAAAAGTTTATTTTATTGTTATTTATATTCACTCCTTAATATAAAAAAATGAAAAAAATTATGTACCTTTCATCAGAACGAATATTTCGAGAGTCCTAAAAAAATAATTCCAGATAATCGAGGTTACTGATATTTAATAGGCTTCTTTTCATTGTTACATACTAAGTACACACAAAATTACAAGTCTGTATCTGATTTTTTTTGGGAGATAGAACATTTACAGACACACAGTCCGACAGACACAAAAATAGACAGACGAACACACAGACAGATGAACCCCAGAAGAAAGAAAGAATAAAGAATTCAGAAAAAGTAAAGAATTTCGGGAAAATTAATATTAATAAAAAAATGGTTTTGCAGTAAAAAGAAAAAAAAAAGATTTTATGTAAGGATTACATTTTGTAGGAACTGATTTATTGAAAATTCATTTAACAGTTCCTTATTCTCGACAAAATCCCATTTATTTCATTGTGAAATTATCTGTTTCGTCAAAAAATTATAGTTTACTTTTGAATGTTTGCGAAACCCAATTGCAATTTTTAGAACTGTATAACGATGGTGACAATGAACAGGGCATTACATTACATTACATTTACATTACTTCTAAATATCAAAATTGCACAATTTCAATTGTTACATGATAAATCAGGAATAAAATTAACTTTAGGATAAAATTTATTTTAAATTTGACTATCAATTTAGTGACATTTTAAATTATTTTCAACTGTGAATTATTTTTCAAATCTATTTCAACCAACTTAAAAAGTAACCTCCCCCCCCCCCCCCCCCCAAAGAAAAAAACAAAAAAGGTTGAAAAGATTCTTCACAGAATGCAACATTTTGTCACTAAACTGAAATGTGCTACCCCTTCCCCCTCCCACAAAAAGAGATATTCAGTTTACGTATAACATAAAATTAATATATGCCAAATTTCTTTAAATATGTTTTGAATCAGAATATGATAGGAATTTCTTTCATTATTTTTTAAGAAACTTTTATTTTAACAAGGGAACTATCTCCGTTTGTGGAAATGGGGCAGTTATCCTGATTATGAATAGGGAATGAGGACACCATGCAAAAAATATCAATTGAAAGCTTTAAAATTTTGTTTCATCTTCAAATTGTCCTAATATTATGAAATTTTTTTTTTGGGTGGGGATTTTATATAAAAATTAATTAGCTTAAAACATTGGATGCATTTTCCAGAAGAAATGAAATGGAAACGAAGAATGATTTTTGAGAGCATTTTAAACCCTGTTTTAGCATCGAATTTCGAAGGCTTCCATGTATTAATATCTTTAAAATATGTTTTCTTCTATAAAAGGAAGGAAAAAAATGCATTTTTATTGATATACCAAATTTATTAATCTTTTTCAGGAAAACAGATGTCTACATTTTTTTATAATAAAAAAATATTACTACATGAGTTGAAAAAGAACATTTTTAGTTTACTTATAAGTGATACAAGTGTAGTAAAAAAATATAAATGAGTAAACAAATGCCAGAATTTGAAAATATTTGTTATAATTTTTCATCACGTAATTGATATTCTATTGAAAAATTCATATTAATATAACAATTATTTTATAATTTAATGGTGTAGTTTACAAGTTTTAAAGCGTTCAAATATAAATTTCCTTTTACAAAGATTTACGACTAGATAACACCTTTTTATGTTCTTTGGGTTATCTTTACATTTTTAAGAATACAGTAAGAAAAAAGGATTACTTTTAGTCTAAATGGTCTTTTACCATGGTAAAATATTTTAGGATGCAAAGGCATTAGATTTGTTAAGTAGTAGCTTCAGATAAAAAAAAGAATGTTTTTATAAGAACTCTAAAAAGAACTTTTAAATTCAAACAAGGGCTTTGATACTGCTGTAAACGACTTGTTTTTTAGTGCTTTAACATAAACAAGAGGAAATTACTTCGGGTAAAATTATAATCATTCTAAAATTCATCGTAAAAAATATGTTTCTTAAATGTCTTAAAATATTATTCTAGTTTAAAATAAAACGCATATTTTTATACTCATGCAGAAATGTAATTTTTTTTTCAAAACCATTACATACATATGCTCAGTTATTAAACAATGACAGCTTAACGTATACAAGATACATCGATATAGAAAACGAATTTTTAAACAATAGGTGTTTTTCTTAGAGATCTTGTATAGTTATATATTTGCAAACATAGTTGCAATCGGTAATGCATAGTGTTTTTAAAGGTACAGGAAATTTAGACGTAGCACTTATTAATTTCTTACTCTAAAACGTATTACGCAAGGAACAACAGCAACAAAAAATATTTTAGTAAAGGCTTAGTTTTGTTTTTAGAAGTTAAAAAAATTCTTAAGACAAACAATTCTAACAGTTACCTGATTCATAATAAAACATGAAATGACTAATGATGATGAACCGTGTGAATATTCCTTAGATTTTCTTTACTTAAAACTTCGTTCATTTTTTTTTAAATTTAATGTTACGAATGGAGATATTGTAAGATTTTAAACATGGTTAGTTGAATAAAAGGTAAAATAACCTTTAGATGACTTCCTTAGATTGATTTCCTCATTTTTACGTTTAATTACAGTTTAAATTTAATTTTTAAAATAGTAAAAAAATATATACAATAAATAGTAAAAATATATATAATAGTAAAAGTATATATATTTTTTGAAACGATAGTTGTTATTGTTTAAAATAATAAACTTAATACATACAAAAAATTATTATTTTGTGTGTGTGTGTGTGGGGGGGGGGTTGAAGAAAGAGACAGAACTGCAAACTATATAATCAGTATTTAATATTTTTACGTTAAAGTAGGTTTAACTATAATTTATACCAGAAAGTAATTTATTATTTTAAATGAGGAAGAATATTATTAATATTTCAGATTATTCAAAGGTTAACTACTGAGTGCTTTAATGATAATCGGTAAATACTGCATCAATATGAAATATGATTTAATTTACGCTGAGTTAGATGTAATTTATATCTTTTCAATTAAAGGCAAATATATCACTTCATTAAAATGGAAAATGTATTATTATTTTTTATCTAAAAGGATAACTGTATAAATGTTTGAGAGTAATTCAGACTTGACGAGAAATACTTTTGCAAAATAAACGCAAAATATAACATTAATATTAATATTTTATAGATAATTTTAAAGTATACCAATCATCAAATTTCGACAGGTAAAATACATTTTTTTATTTAAATTGTACTGTATTAGACACAATTATCACTTAATTACCAAATAAATATTAATACTAACGTTACATTATAACTTAACAGATAGTACATTTATTTAAAAAAAAAAGAACATGTTTACAATTCTAGGTTACTTAAAATCCATATTACACATATAAATGTATGCGTTTGAACGAATACTATTATTTGACCGTTCCTTTTAGAAACTGTAAAAAATCGTTTATCTTTCTTACCAAAAGCTAAAATCTGATAACACGAATGGTATAAAAGAATGCGAATATTTGTTATTTAATGTTTATATAAAAATCTTTTTTTGTAAACATTCCGTTTTCTGTAACGTGAAAATGCAAATATTTAAATATATTAAAATATACAAACATATTTAAACGAAACGTTAATTTTCCACTACTTCTTTTTATGCATTGTATATACCGGGTGACCCAAAAATGACTGATGGATTTTAAAATTCAATAACTTGCAAACGGTGATAGCTATTTTAAAAGTTTTTGCAGGAGGGTTATGTATAATGTCAGCAGTTTTTTTACCGTAAATTTTTATTTTAGTTCGAATGTCAAACAATAGGTGGCGCTGACGGCGATTGAAGGCCAGGTCATCAGTGCTGAGTGAGGCGTCGACCTGGCCTTCAATCGCCGTTCGCGCCACCTATTGTTTGAAATTCGAACTAAAATAAAAAAATTACGGTTAAAAAACTCCTGACATTGTACATAACCTTCCTGCAATTTTTTTTTTTAAATAGCTGTCACCATTTGCAAGTTATTGAATTTTAAAATCCATCAGTCATTTTCGGGACACCCGGTACATAAAGACTGATAGATATTTTATTTTTTATAGCTATAAAAAGAAAATTTACTCTTCGAATGGGTTTGGATAGTAATTGCACCGTTTGTTAAGTTATTCTTAAAGGAAAATTTCATTACTTTCACTATCTTTATAGAGTATTTGGAGTGTGCCACCTTCACTTTCTTTTCAATGCATTTGCTACAACTAAGTACTTTCAAAATATAGACTTCGCGATAGATTTTACTATAATGGTTAAAAAGAAAAAAGTATGAATGTTTTATTTTTAAAGTAGATACAGCGAATATGTCAAATGTACAGTACATTGCAACAGCTCTTTTTTCATTAATAGATCTATGTCGATATTTATCGAAACAAACATTTTAAATTTTATGTTAACGATTGTACATAAGATTTAGATATTTACTTTTTTTACTTTTTTACTGCGAATGTTAACGAAAAATGTAGAGCGTAAAATTATATATTTTTTTATTAATTAAAATCATTATTTTGTGATACCAAAAAACAAAACTTTTTTAAACATTTAAATTGTGAAACAAATCATATTCTAGCACAATTTAAGGACATTTTTGTCCTTTGTCAATAATAAAATTACATATTTTTTCTAATTTACTTCTAAAATTTAAAACAACAAATATTTATAAAAACAAAGTGTATTTATTTCATACTGATTGGTTTTGATTTTACACATTTTTCAATGTAGAAAATATACTTTTAATATTGTTATTTAATCCATTATAAAAACAACATAATTTAAAGTTTAGAGTTGAAAAGAGAATTTTTATAGCTTTCCAAAGAAATAATATTTCAATGCCTCTTCTCATTGTATATATTTGAATTTTACAAGAGTATATGGTGCGTAAATTCATTTAAATTCTCTATACAAACATAATACTATATATTTCTGTTTAACAAATATAAATATTTTAAATTATAACTAAAATTAAATAAAATCCTGGAAAAATTTAATTAAAATTTGAGTATGCCATTGTTTAAATTTATATTTAAGGTAAAAAAAAAATATTATACCTTAAAATGGGAAAGGATTGTATTAATAAAAAAAGTACGTTGAATAGCACAAATAGATGCAGGAAGAAACAGAATGTAGCTTTTCAAGTCCTCAGTGCCTTCATCATCAGTACGAAAACATAAAGTAACGATAAATTTAATATAAAAATGTTGATTAAAAGGAAAGACGAGAAGACAGTGAAGCTAAACCCGACAGATTGGCGACAAACTGCTGAGTAAAATTGGCGGCATGAATTTCTTGTCGGCAAGGGTAGACCAATCGGCATTTCCCAGCTAATGTTGAGGAATTTTGAAAAAATGGGGAAGAAGCGAAGGAACAAATTAGTGAAATTGCAACCATATTTTTGAAAAATTGGATGTGCTGAACATATTGTTAACCAGACTTTTTGAATTGCTCAAAATTTAACATTCCAAAAAATCTAGATATTAAATAGACTAGTATTTCTGAATTATTGAAGTTCCCGAAATTTTATAATAATGATTTTTACACTAGGAAAGGTTTGTAATATGAAAATGATTGATGTCAGGATTTTTCACAGTCGATTGTTGTTCAATCTAGTCATACAATCAAGGGTCGCCGCGTTTCGTCATTTACCTTTTTTGCATTCACAAGTATCTTTTACATTCCCAAATGAGAAATCTGTCAATTAGATGTTTTAGAATTCTGAATTGGATTTTGTTAAAAGGAGTATAAAATACTTGAAATTCCAATTTCAACAAGATTTTAGAAATGAGATGGCTTATTTTCGAAAATTATGGTATAAAAAGTTGTTACTATAATCACTTATTTACCTTTATTTTTATGAAAAATATTTAGGTCTCGCGAAATCAGGGTAATGTTTAAACTTTTTGGCCTTTTAGTTTTTTAATATATTTTTTACTTATATGAATATTAATTAATTAATTAATCAAAGTACAAAAACATAAAACAATCTACTCATTTCAAGGACTAATCAAATCTGAAGTTTAGTGAAAATCCGTCTCTAGACAGACCTGTTCAGGAAATCATGAAGTAGCAATACAACTTCACCTGTTGAGCGATTTACTGCAAAATTTAAACAGCATCATTCATGTCAAGGTCAAACAAAATCTGAAGTTTCGTGAATGTCCATGCAGTAGTTCTTGAGGTAAAGCTGTTGAGGAAATCATGAAACATGCTGCATAGCAGTGCCACGTGGTGAGCAATTAACGCCAAAAACTAATCAGCCTCTATTTATATCAATGACTACGCGATTATATTTTTATCTATAATTCCGTGCAATTCTTGAGATAAAGCGCCACCAATATTTATTCCGAATATGGATATAATCACAGATAGTCTGATAGACTCACAAAGTGACATTTTGAAAAAAAATAAATAAAAAATAAATAAAAATAAAAAACATGCTTGTTGGAATCTTTGATTTTTAAAACCTGTAAATACGTCAATATCAGGCTTTCGAAAAATTTCACGAATTCAATACTTTCTTCTTGTAAAGATAGAAGAAAGTAAAAAATGAATAATCACGAACTCATTAATTATAATAGTTAAAATTGAGTTTACATTAAAATTTTAACTGTTAAAATTTTCGTATACATGCATATACTACTTCATCTTATTCAATTAATAGTATTACATAAAAAAAAATATTGTGCATTTTTATCTATTACGTGCATTCATACGTACTCGAACACGAGTTTATTTTGTGTGCATTAAAGAATATATTTAGTTGCTCGGAATATCGTTTCCGTTTGGGAAAAATTAACTAATACTTGATAATTTTATCATTAAATTAGTAGACATTGATTCCAGTATTTAATGTCTAATTATTATCGAATTGAGTTTGCCAAATAAAAACGAAATTCTAATCGACGTAATATATATTTAAAAAATTCCAAATGAACAGTGGTTTTATTCAGAAAATGTATATACATTGTTAATTTTAAAAAAGAACATTTTCCAATTATTAACTTTTCTGGTTCTCTGAGAATTGGAAATAATTAATTGTGAATCAAAGTTATTAATTTCTTCAAAAGATTAATTTCTTGACAATTCATAAAATTCTCATAACCAATTAATTTAAGAATTTTTAGAACAAAAAGTCTTTATGTCGGATTATTAATTAAATATCAATATGGATTAAGTAATTAAAATCTTTTACTATATTTCCTCTACTTATACATTTCTAACTGATAAAATTACTTTTCTTTTCTAATTTTCAATGAAAGCAGCCACTTACTTTAATTGATCTGTAAAAAAAGCTCAATTAAATGCAGGTAATTAGTTCTTAGCCCATTTCATTATTGACATTTTGTTTTTAATATATGAATTACTAATTACAAAGTAATGAAGCAAAAATAAAATATTCTTAAATTAACTGAAGAAAACTATGATAAACAATTTTTTTTAAATATGTGGAAACAACCATTAGATGTATTTTTTTTATTATGAAAAGAGAATGATGAGTAATAGGGAAATGTTATGTTTCAATACATTTTTATTATCTGAATTTAAACATGATCACGAATCGCACTGAGGTTTTGTTTCATGTTTCTTTTCTAAAAACTTATATTTTAATTAATAAATCCAAATTATTAATTTATAATTAATAAATTCTTAAGCAGATGGTAGCATCAACAAATTTAATTTTAAAATAATTATAAAAGGCAGTTATTATTTTTTTTATCAAATTAGAAATGTTCACAAAAAATTATTTAAATAAAATCCAAGGTTCCAAATTTTTGGAAAATCCAATATGAAGCGGGGATGTAAATAAAATTTTAAAATTTCCAAAGACAAAAAAATATTCAAAAGAAATTTAAAATACTGATTCATTAATAAATCACAATATTTTTTGAAATAGAAAAAAATTGAATTTAAAAAAATTTTATATGAAGTTAATATGAATTTCATGTGAATGTCAAATGAACAAAACCTTAACAATGTAAACCCTTAAATTGGCAAAAAATATGAGATTTATTTTAATTACATTCATCTTAATATGAAAATTTCTACTTTCTAACTCAAATACACATCGACATGTGTGGATTCCTTTGGAACGAGGTATGTCCTTAAAGTATCCTCGAGTCCAAATACGACAAATAAGATCTGTGTTTCATGTAGATATAATAAGAAAAAATATTTATTTTTATTAAAACTTAAAACTAATGAGTTCCTCGGAAATTTGGATATCTGAAAACATGTTTGCATCGAGATAAACTACAAGACATCTAAATTTAATTAATACTGCTTCTCTTCACAAAAGTAGATTTTGCAACTAAAAGAAGCAAGTTTTCATAAATTACAAATGTGGCTAAATTTTCAAAATAGAACCATCTTAAACTACTGAAATTGCGAAAAATCAAACAAACAAACTTTTTATAAACTACTTAAATAATTTAATTGATGAATATCTGCAACACACAAAAGCGACTTAGTATTAAAAGAAAAAAACGGAGTCAAGGAATTGTTTTTTATTTTCTTCTTTCGGGGCATAACATTATGGTTGCCCTTCTTAAATTACTATACAGAATTGATATGCCCATCATAAACCTCTAATAATAACCTCGTAACCTCATAACCCCGTAATATTCCGTTCAATAAGCTTCAGATTTTATTGCAACGTAAGCAATATTTAAGATAATATAATTTTATATATTTAATGAATTTTTAATACATTTTAGAATGGTTGGTATTCTCAAGGATTACATTCATATTTGTTGTTATTAATTTTTTATACATAATGTTGAAAAAAATGCAATTTTCATAGCATTTAAAACTAAACGCAGAAAAAAATCACATTATAATTTTACTCACTTGCAAGACCATCAGAGGGTTAAACTGGCAATTCTAATAGGAGGTCTACACGATACAATGCTTTTAATCTGGTCTAAAACCTGAAATTAGAGAAAAAACTTATATCTTAAGGCAATTATTTAAAAAATTGTATATTCATAATTCTAACATAAATTTGAAATTTTCTGCGGAAAGTTACAATTATTCATTTATAGCCTGATGCGTAGATTTTTCAGAAAATAAAAGTGTTCTTAATAATATGGGCTATGAAACTTGAAACATCAAGACTACATGGGTTAATATACATGAAATATCAAGACTAAATCCACACTTGTAATTCAAAAAGCTATAACTCAGCCATTTTTTAAGATGGAGACAAAAGAACAAAAGTGCTGCAATCTTTGTATCAAAATCAAACACACAGAGCAAAAATATTTTTCAATTTCTATATTTTTAGTACTTAAATTTAAGTTTATATATTTTATTTAAATGACTTCCATTGAGAAACAAGACGGCGGATAATGAGGCCAATGAACTCGGTCGAGATATTATTATGTACTATGTACACACTAAGTTTCATTCAAATCGGTTCATAAATAAGATAGTTACAGCATGAGAAAAGTCATATATATATATATATATATATATATATATATATATATATATATATATATATATATATATAATCAATCGAACGAAATGAAAGGCCTATCAGGAGATAGATATAAAACAAATGCAGTAGATATATGGCAAATGGCGTAAAAGGAAGAGATGTTAAGGAGATAATACACAGAGGCAGTAACTGTTCAAAAATTTGGTGAAATCTATTGAACTGTGTAAAGCGATTTCAACGACGCTATTTTACTAGTATCGGGTGATATAGACAATAGGCAATCTAGGAGATCTCATCTGGATGACTTGACACGAGCTCGAATCATTTCGAATTTGTAAGAAGATAGAAGTGTGCCAAGTGTGACAAAAGAGTTCAATTATGCTCACAAACATCATTTTACGAAACTGGAGTGCATTTCAAACGATGAGATCAGCTGTCCGAGCATTCAACAGTGGTCGCCCACGAGCAACAACAATAGCAGACTACAGTTATGTTGTTCTACAGACGAAAATAAACAAGCGACAGGCAGCTGTAGAAATCGCAAGGAAGGTTGAACAGACTACTGGATGTCGGATATCACGTTTTACCATGAGTAGAAGGCTGCACAAAGGTGGTGTATATGCACGACGTCCAGTACGGCGTGTACCATTAACGCCTGCTCATCGGAGACGCCTGTTTATATGGTGCCAGAAACACAAAAAATAGACACAGCAGGAATGGACTCAAATACTCTTTACGGATGACAGCAGATTTAGTATGACAATCCATTGTGGACGTTTACACATCTGGAGAGAGAAGGAAACACCTAATCTCCACTCCAATATCATTGAAAAGTACCATTTTGGGGATGCTGGAATTCTTGTTTGGGGCGGTATCATGCTTAGTAGCCGAATGAAACTCCACGCTTTCCAAAGACGTACAGAATCTGGTGCCCGTTATTGCTTCGAGATTCTCTTGGCCTGTTCTTTAGAGGTGTTGTGGGTCCTGACTTCCTCTTCACATACGACAACGCTCTCCGCCATAGTACAGCGGTTATCGAAAAACTCTTGGTGAGGGAAAATATTAAACGCATGGATTGATCTGGAACATCTCCGTGCTTGAATACTACAGAACATATGTGGGATTTTGTCTGAATTCGCTTGGCATCACGTGACCAGGCGCCGGCAACGATTCCGGAGCTGAAATTGGAATCTGAATAGGTGCCTGTACAGCTCCTACACAACCTCGTACACAGCATTGAAAGACATTGTAAATCCTTCATTGCAGTCCGGGGTGACCGTATCTCCAATTACAGACTAAAGTTTTCCCGCCAGGTGCTTATAAGAAGGACGTTCTGTCCCCTCTGCGTTTAAGCTCGTAGTGACCTTTGCAATAATGTGGTTATATATCCTTTAAATTCTTTCTTTAAATATTTTTAACACTAGTCTCATATTTTCACATTTTGAAGATCTTATGTTATGATTTTGATCGATGGGTTAAAGTTCTGGGCGACGTTACATTCGAAAACACCCCTCGTCCTTAATTTTTGCACCCCATTGTATATATGTTAACATTTCAACGGAAAGTGGTATTGGAGTCTGGGGGTCATGACCGGTGAAAATATACCAAAATTTCCCGGAAGTTCTTTTTTCCGGACGGCTGCAATAGGTAGCTATTTACTTTTTGTAATGAAAGCTACTTAATAGACAGTCAATCTACTTACAATCCAAATAAATTCTAACTCAGATACTAATAAAATACCCGACCTCATTAAGAACTTTTCCATAGTTCTTTTAACCACTTAACCGGCGGCGGCGATGGGTATGGGAAAACAGTGCTTTAACCCCCGACTTATCTCGGGGCAGCCGGTGAAGTGGTAGGAGGGAGTTCACCAGAAATATTTTTAAGAGTCATTTTTTTTTCTTTTTGTTACTTTTATGAAAGAATAACATCCTACAGACATTTTTATTATATATATATATATATATATATATATATATATGTGTGTGTGTGTGTGTAAGAAAATACAAAAATCAGACCTATTAATTAGTTTTTTAAGAAATCGCCCCTCAATGTGGATACGGGCCCCATGGCTTATAATCACGAGTTTTACAGGGCAACAAGAAACTTAAGTTTATCGTATTAATTTAACTAAAACACATGGCCTTTTTAACTGGTAACCCTCGGGAGATGAGAAATTTCAAATGTACATCTACGCACTTGTTCTCGGAAAGCCATGCTGTAAAGACCTGTGAAAAGATTTTCCTAAGTTTTAAAATGATTAAATAAATCTTAATTAATGCTAATTCCCTTGAAGTTTGTCGTTTTATGAAAATGCGACAGTTCTTCATAGTCGACTGGATTAAAAACCTAAATCGCAGGAAAATTAAAAAGAAAGAATGATATGGCTTACGAAAATTATGTTGGACTTAATCTACGTCTGCTCGCAAGTGTCTATTCAACATTCAAAGAGGCCCTGAAAAAGGGGTTAACGTCTCGTCGTGAATTATCATCCAGCAAACGTATTCCATATTGGGATATTTAGATGCTATTTTCTACCAAACGTCGGGCCTTGCCGAATTCTGGACGCTGGATTTCTTCTTGAGCGGGACTTACTGCCGTGTGCTCGTTTATCTATCGCCGTTGCCCTTTCCCCCTTCTATCGTGCCATGAATCACTTCGGCCGGTGCTCTTCGACCTTATTTGTGATTTATTTTGTTTTTGTTCGTCTGGTTTCATCGAAATGTGTGGTGTCACATGAGTTTATTCTTCTATGGTGATAATGAGAGTAATTTTTCATCAAATGTCGGGTACTTTGCGTTCATCGAGTCGTCATGAAACACGTAAATCGTTTCGACTTTAACAGTGGTGTTCGCTTTGTAGTGATTCATCAATAATCTTCAAATAGTGCTCCTGTAATCGCTTCGTTATTTATCGAAAAGAAAAGAAAGAAAAACTCGCGTTTCAAAACAAAAAACTGTTCTTAAAGGAAAAATTACTCGCATAAAAAATTTTATAAATCCCAAAATTGATAAGGAAACTGTAACGTTTGAAGAGTTAGATTTATATGGTAAGCAGGTTCAAGATATTGAAACTGAATTAAACAAACTTCTAACCACTCTGAAAATGACATTCTTGAGAGCGATGCATCGAAAACTGAGCCTAATGTAGACGATTATAATGAGATTGCACTTAAGTTAGACAATTTAACCATAGCAATAAGTACATCACGTAATAAATTAACTAAAAGTTTAAACATTCACGAGGGTGGTTCAGAAAGTCTAAATAAAACTACAGGTAATGTTTGTGTAAAAACTGTTAATCTTCCAAAATTTGAATTAAAACCTTTTCACGGAGAAGCTGGTGAATGGCTTTCTTTTAAGGAGATTTTTCTTACAACTATGGATCAAAATTTGGAGATCCGCATATTCATTTATTAACGTCAGATGAAATTAAAGAACACCAACAATTATATAATATAACAGGGCCTAAATTTCAAAAAGTTAATGACATTGTAATAATTCACAAAAAGGGTTTAATAAAATTGTAGTACCTTTCTCTATGAGAGAGAAATTATTAATAACTACCCATTCACAATTTGGCCTTCCCGGGATCCAAAAAATGCTAAATTTAATTTTCCCACAATACTACTGGAGCAGCATGACACACGATATCACACAATTCGTCAAGCATTGTGAAGTTTGCCAACTAAACAAAAAATCCCACCAACCTAAATTTGGTTATCTTGAGTCCTTACCACCTGCAAAACTACCCTTCGATATAATATCATTAGATTCAGTAAGAGGTTTTAACTATTATAATTCATGAAAAAGGTATATGCACATAGCTATTGATCACGCTACTCGTTATGTTTGGGGTTTTGCCTCTAAAAATGTTACAATTGAAGTCTACATTAATATTCTTAAACAGATTTTTAATATTCAGCTTAAAAAGAAAATTTTAAAGGATAGGAATCCTGCGTTTACCGCGTCTAAACTTATTAAATGGGTACATAAACAAAATGTAAAAAAAATATTTACTTCTTCTCATAGACCACAGTGTAATGGGAAAAATGAGCGTGTGATTCAGTCAATTTGCACCCGATTAAGACTTAAAGTAAATTTCACCCCTTCAAACGTCCCATGGCCCAAAATTCTGCAGGAAGTAATTAATGAGTACAATAACACACCTCATTCAGTAACCAAGTACCCTCCTGCATACTTAATGTTCGGCCAGTTACCTTATCCATGAGTATTACGCAATGGAAATTATTATCCCACTGTAGAGGAAGCCAGAAAAGAGGTTTTCCAAAGAACAAGTAAACATCACTTGAAAAATAAAATCAGGTATGATTTAAAGTTTGTAGAAGCGCCTTTTAAACCGGGTGACCTTGTCAAAGTGGAAGAATTTCATTATCCGAATACTTGGAAGTTATGTCCGCCATTTTCTGGTCCATATCAAATTATAGAAAAATTATCCAATGTAAGTTTCAAAATAAATAAGCCTAACTGGCATACAAAGAAGGACTATGAAGTAATACATGCTTCCAAACTAAGATACTTTTTTCCTAATAACCAATTACATACACCAAACAACTGAAATAGTTGGTATCATATGAACTGATTTTATATTATGTATGATCTCGTTTTGCATTATTATGAATATTTGGAATTTTAATTACTTGTTTGATTTATTATGCATATTTGAATTTTAAATTATATTTCATTTATTGTGAACATTGTGTAATGTGAAACAGTACTATTTCCTGAACTATGTCAGGATAGTTCCATACAAATTTGGAAATTTAAATAACATTGGACTTTTCAGAATCAATCTGCAATATATTTCTTATTTTGATTATCTTTTTGTGTGTATAATATTTACTGAGTGTTTTGCATTTATTAATACAATTGTTTTATCATATTCAATGGCTTATAGCGGTACATTTTATAACAGTGTTGTTTTTAGGTATGATACTTGTACATTTTTTATTAGTTTTATTATATTATATGTTAAGTATACGAAAGAAATAACTCACCTCCCATTAGCTCACTTAATGTAAAAAATTGTTTGCCCTTTTCAGGTGAGCACCATGGATGGAAGCCGGCACAACCTCGGAGACTTGTCTGGAAGGGGGGGGGATTGTAAGAAAATAAAAAATCAGACCTATTAATGAATAATTTAATAAAGTTTATCGTATTAATTTAACTAAAACACATGGCATTTTAACTGGTAACCCTCGGGAGATGAGAAATTTCAAATGTACATCTACGCACTTGTTCTCGGAAAGCCACGCTGTAAAGACCTGTGAAAAGATTTTCCTAGGTTTTTAGAATGTTTAAATAAATCTTAATTAATGCTAATTCCCATGAAGTCTGTCGTTTTTTGAAAATGCGATATATATGCGATATATGACAAAACTCGATTTAAAACAGGTTTTATGATACCTATCTAAATCAAAGTAATTTTTTACTTTAAACCCCTTTTTATTCAAATCAAACATTAATGACATGACGCGCACAATATTTATAAAACTAAGTAACATAGTGACTTTAAATTGTGCATGACATTGTATCTTACATATATTTGAAACCTCTAACAGTTATTAAGAAAGTATCTATAATACATTTATTTGTTTTTAAATATTCATTAAAATTTTATCATGGATTTTGCATTTAATAATGGTTTTATATATATATATATATATATATATATATATATATATACAGGGTGTTTCAGCGAAGTGCGGACAAATTGTAAGGGGTGATAGAAGGCATGATGACAAACATTAGGACATAGGAAACCATGGGATGCAAACGTCTTCTGTAGGAGCCAGGGGGCATCAAAGTTTAGCGTCCAAAAGATCAAGCAAAGATAAAACACCGGAAAAAAGGTCGATTCATTTCCAGTTTTCGCTGTAAACTTTGTTTATATCGAAAGTTTGTCCAAAAAATTTTTTAAAGGGAACTGTCAAAAAATAACGGTAGAGGGCGCTGTAGACTTTGGAGTACGAACAACTTCGTTTTACTGATTTCTTTTTTATTCTGTTAAAAGTTTTCTAAAGATTAGACCTTAACTTAAATTTTGAGCACAAAATTGGAATCATCCCAAGCAGTTAAGATGTGCAAATTGAGCTGTGAACAAGGGGGGGGGGGGTTAAAACGCTCATAATCAATTAGCAATGCAATCGAGTTTGTTGCGGTTTGAGTGCAGGTCATTCCCTTAGTAATTGATTTATTCGAAATGACGTACAGTTTTGGTGCCCTCATTTTTAGTTACAGGGCGCCGCCGATACTTTTCCGACATTTCATCGACATTATCCCTGGGTGTGTTACTAACAGACCAGCAGGAAGTGTTAGTGATGTAAAAACTACTTGTAATCGCATGGGAATGTAATGTTGGAAATGCTTTGTTTGCGAGTTATGGTTAAAAGAAACGGAAAAAATAGCAACAGAAAGAAGCAGAAAATCAGCAAAAGGTGAATGTGATACAAAACATTTTACTGTAAGGTTTTACTGCAAAAGGCGATTGCAAAACTTTCTTCAAACTTTGGAGTTATGAACAACCAGTATTTTTTGACGGGATATTTGTAGTTATGTTGATTGTTTAGCAAAGTTTGAACATTCACTTAAATGTTTATCTCAAAATAGGAATCGTCCAGAATGAATAAGTAGCGAAATTTCACGTATGTATTGAATTGCGGTTTTTTTACACTTAGGTGGTATGGGCAGCACAAAACCCAAAGAAATGACACGAACAGGATAAAAATACATGTAGTATTATTCTAAGTACAGCAAAACATGCTCGGAAGTATTTAGTTAGTGTACGCGATACCAGATGTCTCTACGTAAACGGAGACATCAAACGACGTTGCCTGCGCACACTCAGTTGTTGCTGCCTCGCTTGATGGGAAGCTTCATTTCGCCTTCCGACTGAGAGGTAGTAGAATGGAACGGTTCACGAACGCCGAGTTAGCTGATATGCTTTTGGCATACGGGGCTGCTAATTGCAATGGGAGAGCCGCACAGCGCTTGTACGCCCATCGTTATCCTAGGAGGCAAACTCCCGGTCACGCCTACTTTGCGTGCTTGCACCAGCGATTGTCCGACAAGGGATCTTTCATCAGGGATACACAGGAACCCTCGCGAACAGTCAGAACAACAAACAACAAGGAGGCTGTGCTGGAGGTGGTAGAGTACAATCCCAGTATGAGTACGCGCGGAATTGCTACTCATGTCGGTATTTCACATACGAGCGTCTGGCGTACTCTGAATAGCAATGACATGCACCCTTATCATATCCAGCAAGTGCAGTTACTGCAAAGAGAAGATTTTGATGCAAGATTGGCTTTTGCACGGTGGTACGTACAGATGCGCACTGTAAATCGTTGTTTTCCACGCAGCATTCTGTTCACTGATGAGGCGAGCTTCACGCGGGAGGGAGTGTGCAATTTGCACAACAGCCATACGTGGTCGAGGGAGAATCCACATTCAACCAGAACCCGTGCAGCCCACGTACGGTTTGCAGTAAATGTGTGGGCTGGCGTCGTAGGAGACCATCTGGTGGGACCATACCTGTTGCCGAATCGTCTGCGTGGTCCTGAATATCTGATCTTCTTGCAGCGAGTATTGCCGCAGTTGTTGGTCGATGCCCACTTTCCCCCTGCCAGGCGTTCGACCATGTGGTTTCAACACGATGGTGCCCCCGCCCATTACAGCAATGATGTACGTCTGCACTTGAATGCAACGTATGGGCGAATGTGGATCGGGCGGGGTGGTTCAGTGAATGGGCCCGCTCGATCGCCTGACCTCACTTGCCACGATTTCTGCGTATGGGGGTACATGAAGTCTCTGATCTACGAAACTCCCGTTGACAGTGAAGAGCAGCTTGTTGCGCGCATAGTGGTAGCTGCTGGAGAAGTGAGGGAGAAGCCCGATATTTTCAAAAAGATGAGAAATTCAATGCGCCGGAGATATGAGGCTTGCATCACGGCTGGGAGTCGGAATTTTGAGCACTTACTTTGATGATAACGTCTCTTTAAGTTGTTTATGCCTTGTTATGGCTGTACTTATAATAATAAATGTATTCTAATCCTATTCGTGTCATTTCTTTGGGTTTTGTGCTGCCCGTACCACCTAAAAGTAAAAAAAAGCAATTCAATACATACGTGAAATTTCGCTACTTATTCATTCTGGACGATTCCGATTTTGTGATAAACATTTGCTAAACATTCAACATAACTACAAATATTCCGCCAAAAAATACTGGTTGTTCATTACTCCAAAGTTTGAGGAACGTTTTGCAATCGCCTTTTGCAGTAAAACCTTACAGTAAAATGTTTTGTATCACATTCACCTTTTGCTGATTTTCTGCTTCTTTCTGTTGCTATTTTTTCCGTTTCTTTTAACCATAACTCGCAAACAAAGCATTTCCAACATTACATTCCCATGCGATTACAAGTAGTTTTTACATCCCTAACACTTCCTGCTGGTCTGTTAGTAACACATCCAGCGATAATGTCGATGAAATGTCGGAAAAGTATCGGCGGCGCCCTGTATCTAAAAATGAGGGCACCAAAACTGTACGTCATTTTGAATAAATCAATTACTAAGGGAATGACCTGCACTCAAACCGCAACAAAATCGATTACTTTGCGCATTTATTATGAGCGTTTTAACCCCCCCTTGTTCACAGCTCAATTTGCACATCTAAACCGTTTGGGATGATTCCAATTTTGTACTCAAAATTTAAGTTAAGGTCCAATCTTTAGAAAACTGTTAACAGAATAAAAAAGAAATCAGTAAAACGTAGTTGTTCGTACTCCAAAGTCTACAGCGCCCTCTACCGTCATTTTTTGACAGTTCCCTTTAAAAAAATTTTGGATAAACTTTCGATATAAACAAAGTTTACAGCGAAAACTTGAAATGAATCTACCTTTTTTTCCGTGTTTTATCATCGCTTGATCTTTTGGACGCTAAACTTTGATGCCCCCTGGCTCCTACAGAAGGCGTTTGCGCCCCATGGTTGCCTATGACCTAATGTTTGTCAACATGCATTTTATCACCCCTTACAATTTGTCCGCACTTCGCTGAAACACCCTGTATATATATATATATACTCTTTTATGAAAAAAATATGAAAAATGATGAAAAGATGAAAAAAATGTAAAAATGGGTGAAACAACAATTAACCACAAAAGAGCAACACCAAAAAAACAAAACAAAATAAACTCCCTGCTCTTCAGAAGGTGGGAGGAGCACAGGTATCAAAAAATTGTAAAAAAGTGTATCCTCACAGGTTTCGCAAGGCATCACAAAGCTGCATACTCCAATTATATAAAAAATAACTGAGAAAATTAAGAAAAATTTTTTAATATACCAAAACAGTAAAATAAATTAACATTAAAAAATGAATTTAATAAATATCCAACAGCAAAATCATAAAGTAAATCAACTCGTAACATAACATAACTCAAAAATATTATATTTAGAAATTTCCAAAGTAACATGAAGAACATCAGAAACTAAACAATAAACTAAACTAAATAGACATGCAGCAATGCGATGCCTCCACCTTTACCTACGAGGAAAAAGAAAAAAGATACCTGTTAGAAAATTTCCATTACAAACCTCCATACTTGATTGAGCGGGGGAAACTGTTAGGCCTAAGATGATAGCAGGCCAGCTTCAAAGTTTTAAACTCCTTCGAATTGTCGTTCCGTTGTTCACTACTGTCCATTTTCAAGCTTGGTCTGTCACTCTCAAAATGTTGACAATCATCACCCTGTGAACTTTCCTTGTCGGACTTTCATTCACAGATCTTCATATAATTCAACACCCAAGAAGCAACTTCCATAGTGGCGTTTGGCCCTACTGTTGCCACTTCAAAAAACCTTTTTTTAGTTCATTTACATAAAAAAATATAAAATTATGAGGATAAAAATTATTGTAAAACAAATTTGCAGCAAATTTAAAAATTTGTGTTTCCAAAATTTTTCTCGACCCACAAATATTATAATATCTAATTATTTGACCCAAAATTATATTTACAAAAACTCTTTTACTTAAATTGGAGTGCCAATGAGGCATGGAGTGGGTTTTAAAATTAAAAAAAGTTCTTTTATCAAATAATTTAACAACTAATTCTTCATTTTCAATATTTAAGTCAAGATCTAAAAAAACAACATGTAAATTATCGTCTGAAGCACAATTTAACTTTAAACAAGGTGGATAAATGTGATCAATCGATTCCAAAAAATTATAATCGAAGACAATTATGTCATCGATGTATCTCAAAACCCTGAATGATTTGTTAGAATTTAAAATAAATTTATATTCATAAAAAAATAAAAAAAGGTTAGCTGCAGTGCTTGAAAAATTAGTACCCATACCTATTCCACATACCTGATAAAAAATAGAACCATTAAAAATTATAAAATTATTATAAAAACAAAAATTACATAAACTTAGAAAAAAATCTCTATTAATACCCAACTCTTCCTCGATATAAAAAGTATCAAACAAATCCTCCAGCGTTTTAAACAGCAGATCAATAGGAATATTTGAAAAAAGATTTTCAAAATCAAAAGTAAACAGATTTGTGGGCGTTGTAGGCGTGTTTAATTTCTTTAAAACCTCAATACTATTATCAATACACGAAAAATAACTAGAATTTTTAAATTTAAATTTCAAAAAACCATAAATTCTCTTCAAAAAATCTTGTAACTTAACATCAAAACTTTTACCAATACCTCTGGAATTGCAGCATATACTTCTAAATTTTATAGGATTTTTGTGAAACTTAGGTGTCAAAAAAAGAAAAGGAAGACTGTGAAAATTATTAATAGGAAAATTGTATGCATAAAGATTTTTAACCTTTCTAGAATAAGCACTAAATTTTTTAATAATTGCATTGTGATTCAGATTATATTTTTGATAATATTTTGTATCATTCAGTTCATTAGTAACTTTTTCTATGTAAAATAATTTTCAAATGATTGCATAATTAGATGAAGCCTTATCAACAGGAACAATGACAAATTTATTATGTAAAAATTGTATATAGCTGCAGTCCTCTTTATTTAAACGATGATAAGTGTACTGATTATTATTTAATTTTTGGTCAATAAAATCAACAAAACTATTTAAAATATTCCATCTCCATTCATTGAAAGCCTCAAAAGGCACATTGAATTTGTAACACATTTTTAAGACAAAAGCAGACAAATCTCCTTTAAATTTCAAAACAGCATTCTCTTTATTAACTTTTTTATTTAATCTGAATTTGGTACCGAAGCCCATCAAAAATTTTAAATTTTTATTCTCAATAATTTCTAAATTACCAGTTACAACATGCCCATGAAAGTCATCTATAAAGTCTGGAAAATCTTCCCTACAATTTCAAGAAACAGTATCATTCTCTGTTAAAGCTACATATCTGTAATTAAAAAGCTTCTTACTTAGAGGTATATCATATTTATAAGCAACAACTGCATTTATATTTTTTATTGGAAACAGAAAATGAAATTGCCTAATGAAATTATTTATTTTGAGATCATCAAATGATTTCTGTTGAAAATTTATAGTAAAAAAAGCCTTTGTATATTCAAAATTAGAAAATGACTTCAATCTAAAATTCAAAAGATCATAAAGCAAATCCTTATACTGTATATTTAAAAACCTATATCCCCCAACAGCCTTCTTAATTTTATCAAGTGTTTTTAATTTCAAACTGAAAACAGCATTTTTTACAATTTAACCAAACAATTTAACCATTTTGAATTAACATGAGAACCCCTTTTGAATCTCTTAGTAGTATTAACATTAGCATATAAATTGAAAAATTGTAAACATTATCTATATTCTTAAAATTGTACCCATTTATTTTAGTATTCAATCCGTATGGATATAAACTTCTAAATTTCAAAATGAACTCATTCTCCATTTTTAATCTATCATCCTTATTTTCAACATGAGCCAAAATTTCTATTTGAATATGTTCAAAAGAATGCAATCTAAAATGTAAAATTTCAAATGAAGTATACGGTGAATTTTCTTTAAAAACATTGGATCTATGGTTATTAATACGTATATTTAAACAACCAGAAGTTTCACCCACATACACCTGTGTGCAAGTTAAACAAGTAATCTTATAGACTACATTATTAAATTTTCAAAAAGTAGTATACCCTGCAGGAACATTCTCAGCAACAGTATCAGCACGACTCACCACACATGTTTTTCATCTAGTATCCTTTCATTTGTAATATCTCATAATGTATCATTTTTATAAAGCGAAGTTTTTATAAAATTTTTTGTAAGCACTTAGGCTTAGTTGCAAAAAAACTTTTTCAACAAAAATCAACAAAAAACACCCATTTCAACCAATGAAAAATATGAGTTAAAAAAATTCCTTCAGCAACAACAGCGCTAAGCAGCTTAAATATTGCCCAATAAATATATCTTGACAAAGTGAAAAAAATATTACTATCTTTATGCAACCGGCGCATAGCAGCTCTGTCTTTGCACAAAGTTTATATACTCTTTTATGAAAAAAATATGAAAAATGATGAAAAGATGAAAAAAATGTAAAAATGGGTGAAACAACAATTAACCACAAAAGAGCAACACCAAAAAAACAAAACAAAATAAACTCCCTGCTCTTCAGAAGGTGGGAGGAGCACAGGTATCAAAAAATTGTAAAAAAGTGTATCCTCACAGGTTTCGCAAGGCATCACAAAGCTGCATACTCCAATTATATAAAAAATAACTGAGAAAATTAAGAAAAATTTTTTAATATACCAAAACAGTAAAATAAATTAACATTAAAAACCATTTATTAACATTTATTAACATATAATTAACATTTTATTATTTTTTTTAATGTTAATTTATTTTACTGTTTTGGTATATTAAAAAACTTTTCTTAATTTTCTCAGTTATTTTTTATATAATTGGAGTATGCAGCTTTGTGATGCCTTGCGAAACCTGTGAGGATACACTTTTTTACAATTTTTTGATACCTGTGCTCCTCCCACCTTCTGAAGAGCAGGGAGTTTATTTTGTTTTGTTTTTTTGGTGTTGCTCTTTTGTGGTTAATTGTTGTTTCACCCATTTTTACATTTTTTTCATCTTTTCATCATTTTTCATATTTTTTTTCATAAAAGAGTATATAAACTTTGTGCAAAGACAGAGCTGCTATGCGCCGGTTGCATAAAGATAGTAATATTTTTTTCACTTTGTCAAGATATATTTATTGGGCAATATTTAAGCTGCTTAGCGCTGTTGTTGCTGAAGGAATTTTTTAACTCATATTTTTCATTGGTTGAAATGGGTGTTTTTTGTTGATTTTTGTTGAAAAAGTTTTTTTGCAACTAAGCCTAAGTGCTTACAAAAAATTTTATAAAAACTTCGCTTTATAAAAATGATACATTATGAGATATTACAAATGAAAGGATACTAGATGAAAAACATGTGTGGTGAGTCGTGCTGATACTGTTGCTGAGAATGTTCCTGCAGGGTATACTACTTTTTGAAAATTTAATAATGTAGTCTATAAGATTACTTGTTTAACTTGCACACAGGTGTATGTGGGTGAAACTTCTGGTTGTTTAAATATACGTATTAATAACCATAGATCCAATGTTTTTAAAGAAAATTCACCGTATACTTCATTTGAAATTTTACATTTTAGATTGCATTCTTTTGAACATATTCAAATAGAAATTTTGGCTCATGTTGAAAATAAGGATGATAGATTAAAAATGGAGAATGAGTTCATTTTGAAATTTAGAAGTTTATATCCATACGGATTGAATACTAAAATAAATGGGTACAATGTTAAGAATATAGATAATGTTTACAATTTTTGCAATTTATATGCTAATGTTAATACTACTAAGAGATTCAAAAGGGGTTCTCATGTTAATTCAAAATGGTTAAATTGTTTGGTTCCTTCTGATTGGATAAATGATAACGAAAAAAATTTTTTAGCTGTTTATAATGTTAAAATTGTAAAAAATGCTGTTTTCAGTTTGAAATTAAAAACACTTGATAAAATTAAGAAGGCTTTTGGGGGATATAGGTTTTTAAATATACAGTATAAGGATTTGCTTTATGATCTTTTGAATTTTAGATTGAAGTCATTTTCTAATTTTGAATATACAAAGGCTTTTTTTACTATAAATTTTCAACAGAAATCATTTGATGATCTCAAAATAAATAATTTCATTAGGCAATTTCATTTTCTGTTTCCAATAAAAAATATAAATGTAGTTGTTGCTTATAAATATGATATACCTCTAAGTAAGAAGCTTTTTAATTACAGATATGTAGCTTTAACAGAGAATGATACTGTTTCTTGAAATTGTAGGGAAGATTTTCCAGACTTTATAGATGGCTTTCATGGGCATGTTGTAACTGGTAATTTAGAAATTATTGAGAATAAAAACTTAAAATTTTTGATGGGCTTCGGTACCAAATTCAGATTAAATAAAAAAGTTAATAAAGAGAATGCTGTTTTGAAATTTAAAGGAGATTTGTCTGCTTTTGTCTTAAAAATGTGTTACAAATTCAATGTGCCTTTTGAGGCTTTCAATGAATGGAGATGGAATATTTTAAATAGTTTTGTTGATTTTATTGACCAAAAATTAAATAATAATCAGTACACTTATCATCGTTTAAATAAAGAGGACTGCAGCTATATACAATTTTTACATAATAAATTTGTCATTGTTCCTGTTGATAAGGCTTCATCTAATTATGCAATCATTTGAAAATTATTTTACATAGAAAAAGTTACTAATGAACTGAATGATACAAAATATTATCAAAAATATAATCTGAATCACAATGCAATTATTAAAAAATTTAGTGCTTATTCTAGAAAGGTTAAAAATCTTTATGCATACAATTTTCCTATTAATAATTTTCACAGTCTTCCTTTTCTTTTTTTGACACCTAAGTTTCACAAGAATCCTATAAAATTAAGAAGTATATGCTGCAATTCCAGAGGTATTGGTAAAAGTTTTAATGTTAAGTTACAAGATTTTTTGAAGAGAATTTATGGTTTTTTTAAATTTAAATTTAAAAATTCTAGTTTTTTTTTGGTGTATTGATAATAGTATTGAGGTTTTAAAGAAATTAAACACGCCTACAACGCCCACAAATCTGTTTACTTTTGATTTTGAAAATCTTTTTTCAAATATTCCTATTGATCTGCTGTTTAAAACTCTGGAGGATTTGTTTGATACTTTTTATATCGAGGAAGAGTTGGGTATTAATAGAGATTTTTTTCTAAGTATATGTAATTTTTGTTTTTATAATAATTTTATAAATTTAATGGTTCTATTTTTTATCAGGTATGTGGAATAGGTATGGGTACTAATTTTTCAAGCACTGCAGCTAACCTTTTTTTATTTTTTTATATTTTTTTATGAATATAAATTTATTTTAAATTCTAACAAATCATTCAGGGTTTTGAGATGTATCGATGACATAATTGTCTTCGATTATAATTTTTTGGAATCGATTGATCACATTTATCCACCTTGTTTAAAGTTAAATTGTGCTTCAGACGATAATTTACATGTTGTTTTTTTAGATCTTGACTTAAATATTGAAAATGAAGAATTAGTTGTTAAATTATTTGATAAAAGAACTTTTTTTAATTTTAAAACCCACTCCATGCCTCATTGGCACTCCAATTTAAGTAAAAGAGTTTTTGTAAATATAATTTTGGGTCAAATAATTAGATATTATAATATTTGTGGGTCGAGAAAAATTTTGGAAACACAAAATTTTTAAATTTGCTGCAAATTTGTTTTACAATAATTTTTATCCTCATAATTTTATATTTTTTTATGTAAATGAACTAAAAAATGGTTTTTTGAAGTGGCAACAGTAGGGCCAAACGCCACTATGGAAGTTGCCTCTTGGGTGTTGAATTATATGAAGATCTGTGAATGAAAGTCCGACAAGGAAAGTTCACAGGGTGATGATTGTCAACATTTTGAGAGTGACAGACCAAGCTTGAAAATGGAAAGTAGTGAACAACGGAACGACAATTCGAAGGAGTTTAAAACTTTGAAGCTGGCCTGCTATCATCTTAGGCCTAACAGTTTCCCCCGCTCAATCAAGTATGGAGGTTTGTAATGGAAATTTTCTAACAGGTATCTTTTTTCTTTTTCCTCATAGGTAAAGGTGGGGGCATCGCATTGCTGCATGTCTATTTAGTTTAGTTTATTGTTTAGTTTCTGATGTTCTTCAGGTTACTTTGGAAATTTCTAAATATAATATTTTTGAGTTATGTTATGTTACGAGTTGATTTACTTTATGATTTTGCTGTTGGATATTTATTAAATTCATTTTTTAATGTTAATTTATTTTACTGTTTTGGTATATTAAAAAATTTTTCTTAATTTTCTCAGTTATTTTTTATATAATTGGAGTATGCAGCTTTGTGATGAGTTGCGAAACCTGTGAGGATACACTTTTTTACAATTTTTTGATACCTGTGCTCCTCCCACCTTCTGAAGAGCAGGGACTTTATTTTGTTTTGTTTTTTTGGTGTTGCTCTTTTGTGGTTAATTGTTGTTTCACCCATTTTTACATTTTTTTCATCTTTTCATCATTTTTCATATTTTTTTCATAAAAGAGTATATAAACTTTGTGCAAAGACAGAGCTGCTATGCGCCGGTTGCATAAAGATAGTAATATTTTTTTCACTTTGTCAAGATATATATATATATATATATATATATATATATATATATATATATATATATATATATATATATATATATATATATATATATATATATATATATATATATATATATATAATATATATAAAACCCCTCCGTGTATAACAATTCCCGGGTGAACCTATCCACGAGAAAAAGAAACTCACTCACCAATGAAAACGTTTCGTAGTCGTAATGGAGCGTTCTCATTGGTCAGATTTACAGTGTGAGCTATTAATGACGTCACTACATTTTACTTCGCTTTGAAATCTTTCCACGATGTAAAAAAGTACATTGTTAAAAATTTGACCCATTTGCTGCAGCGACACTCCACAGCTTTTATAGAATATCTCTTTTATGACCAATGAGAATGCTCTGTAACACAGTAAATTAACCGTTTTCTATATAAGCGGTGGAGTGACACTGTAGCAAATGAGTCAAATTTTTTACAGTGTATATTTAATTAAATGTTTTTATTAATGGAAAGCGAAGGTGCGTTTTAAATGCAATATTCTTAAAATTTTTATATTCGGGTTGCTTTAATTTTTTTTCTTTACAGACGTGAATGACTCTTGAGAATTTCAAATCTATAAAAAACATTCTGAAAGGTTACCTCCGATTTTAAAGACAATCTATTTTCTGATAAATGAAACCGTTCCATAGTCGTAATGGAGCGTTCTCAATGTTCAGATTTACAGTGGGAGCTGTAAATGACGTCACTACATTTTACTTCGCTTTGAAATCTTTTCACGATTTCAAACACACGACTCAATTAAAACTTTTTATTTAAGCAAACGGCGGGTGCGTTTTAAATTTCATTATAATCCCCACCCCCATCTACCAGGTAGTTTTGCTATAGTTTTAAATGCAGATTTCTGTTAAAATTTTCTTTCTTTCTTTTTTTTTTTTTTTTTTTTTTTTTTTTTGTTAGATTTTTCCCTTTCCAAGTTTAATCGCTATATTTATCGAAATTGTTTCAGCCTAAAATGGCTATGATTGGCCACAGCTCTTGTAATTTTTATCATCCTTTAAAAATGCAAACACGTCATTTTGACGGGCTATCTTCTAGTATATAATATTAGGGGATATATGAAATGTCTTTTTATAATCCTTCGGGCAATACACGTATGCCCTTAATTATTATGTCTTAATTAAACTAAATTCTAATTTTATAATATTAAACGTATTGAAAATAATACGGTATAAAATATTCTGACAATTTATTTTTTTTTAAATGTTTAATTTAATGATATATTTACAAAAATCTAAAATTCTATTAATATTGTGTTCAAATCAAGCACTAAGGAGATGCTGTAAGTGACTTCTCCCCTTAACTATCTTTGTTGGCGACTAATTCTGAGATGAATGGGGCAATAATATATTAAAATTTGGATGTATCCATGTAAACATCCAGTGCACAACAAGACAACTGTCTACAAAACTTAATATAATTCTCCGTATTTACTATGGATGAAATCGGTTACAAATATTTACATTACATTATTTTTTTTTAAACTATCTTTCATAATCTTAGTAAATGCGAATATTTTATTATTAAAATTATGTAAGTCTTATTTAAGTCATATTATATAACTAGACTTAAGTTTCTATTTTATTCTCTGAATTTGTAACGTTTACTTATCTTAACCAAAAATAGATTAAACATTCTATGATAGGCAGAAAGTTAATATTTTAATACTTATGTAATTTACATATCCTTTATAATTCTCGGTTCATACAATATTTGCTAAGACTTTAAATTTTTCCATTGTTTACCTAGCTTTAGTCTACGAAATATTAAAATTATAATTAATTAAAATGTTGGTTTTACTGCTTTTATTTTCAAACTGACTTCTTGTGTACACATGATAGGAAGTTTATGAAGCTAATCCAGTTATTATCTAATACAATTTCTTTATTTTCTTCGAAAATTGTGTTAAACAATTTTGTTTGCTCACCGAAGCGTCATTATATTTGCTCATGCAAGTGAAAATAATAAATCTGCACATCTTGTTCACTATTCTATAGGATAGTATGATGCGAATTTCTAACATTATGACACTTATTTTATTGTTGTTACAGATGGTATCTAAATAACAGGATGTTTCTGCCTAATGATTTTTCATGTAAATATTTTCAAAAATAAAAATTAGTTTTTCTACAATTTAGAAGTCAATTATAACTCTGTTATGATCCTAATGGTATCACAACTAATAATAAATATGCATCGAAAATTGCTTTATTGTCAATTAATACATTACAAAAAAAAAAAAAAAAAAAAAAAAAAAAAAAAAAAAAAAAAAAACAACCACTGAACAAAAATTATTCAGTTGAGTGCGGGATTTTATGTAGATGTTGTAAGAGATACTACTTATTACATTCCTTCCTATGTTATAATTTATGAAAAAGTTCCGTATCTATAGCAGTAGTAACCCCTAGGTCTCCAAAACAACAGTTGTTCAATCTTATCTATCTGTCTATCCATCTATCTATATAATTACACACACATACACACACACACACAAACACACATATATATATATATATATATATATAGATAGATAGATAGATAGATAGATAGATAGAGAGAGAGAGAGAGAGAGAGAGAGAGAGAGAGAGAGAGAGAGAGAGAGATATTATTTTTATTCACACGATAAACCTTCTTAATTCTGCAAAAATCTCACACATATTGATAAAAAAAAGAAATAAAGAGGAAATCTCGGACAGTTTCTTTAATTGGCATGATTGGACGATGGGGATATATATAGAAAGGGATTTTGGTGAAAACAAAAAAAAAACCTATAAATTCTTATGTGTGATAAATATCTAATCACTTTAAATTATTGTTACTTCTAGCAAAGAAGAAAAAAATAATGTTAGAGACATCTTTGATATCAGTAAAAATGGTCTCAAGGAACGTAAAGTGTGGGGGTCTTGAGAAGAAGAAAAAAAATTATAACATCGTAAATTCACATTGCTCGTTTTGGCGAGTATTTTAACCCTCCTGACAGAAACGGGGCACAGGTCGATTTTCTTGCTAAAAAGGGAACTGCCCTTGCAGAAAACTTTCATTATTGAGCTGTTAAACGTTTCTGTTTGAAATAAATTTTTTTAGAAATTTCACTATCAAGAACACTGCAGATTGACTGAAGAAAGGATATGTGTAACATGTTTCAGAAAAGCTCAAATAAGCTTTGTTTGTCCCTTTTGCTTTACGATAATTCATTTTAAAATTTGTAGCAATTTTATTCATTTCATTCTTTTGTGTTTTTATTTTTATTTTAAGCATAGCATCTACTAAAACAGTAAGATAATTCCAAGAGATTAAAATATACTTTATAGAACAAACTTTAAAAATATATATATATATACTTTATAGAACCCATTTTTTAAATTTTACACATGTATTGAAATACCTCTTACGCAGTATATACATTTAATATTTTATTTTGCTCATTACGGAAAAACGCCGATTATTTAATCTTAATGTCACCTCTAAACAAAATAATACGTACTGTGTGAGTGACTACAGTAAATAAAATAAACTAGGAATTCATTATCCTAGATGTCATCCTGTTGAAGAATTGTAAAGGAAATTTTATATATCAAAAAACGCTAGACGTTTTTTTTATTGATAATGTACACAAGGATGAAGATTATCAGAATTAAAGATTTTGATTAAAAAAATTACTACAACACAAAAACTAAACGACCCAGACTCAAGAATTGTGTAGAATCATTGCTAACTGTAATAAAGTAAATATATATACCATTACCAGAAATTGCAAAACGACTTTAAAATAGTTAAGTTTTCTATTCATTAATAACTATATACGCTATACCCTAAAAAACAATTTTCACATAAGCCTATCTGACATTGATAAAAATCTGTATAAAGATAAGTTGAATGATACTCTGGGCTATATTCCTTCTACTACTACAGATGCAGATATCAAATTACTGTCTTGTTTGAATACTGCATGTTTAATAAATCGGTGTACAGTAAATTACATAATTTCATACAAACTTTTACATGACAACACAAAAACTAAACGAACCGAACTCGAAGATTTTACAAAAGAGTCCATTGCCGACTGTAATACAGAAAACAATATTCCACCATTAGAAGCTCCTCCATCAAAGATAGAACAATTTAATTTTTTATTCAGTAATAATTATATTCTGTGCCCTAAAAAGCAATATTAACATAAGCCAATCTGATATTGATAAAGGCCTGGATGAAGATTAGTTCAATGAAAATATGGACTCTATTCCTTGTGCTACTACAAATGCAGATAACATACATATAATCTGGTTTGAATACTGCATATTTAATAACTAGTCGTTGGGGGGCCACCGTAATACTTACCCATCGTAATATAAAATGTGAAAATAAAACGCGTGTCTATGGCAACTCCAAAATTTAAACGCACAAATAAACAATTTTAACATACATAATAATGCTCCATTAATGAATTGCTGATAAGCCAATTTTGACTAATTATGTAAAACGCCAAAATACTCGAGTAGTACTGGATTGCGTAAAAGAAACATCCTTATAACTCAAAAAATAATAATCATATTAACTAAAAATTTACTGTGTTCGATTAAGCGTCTAATTTCCAATAAAAATATACCTGTGAATCGAAATTTGAATGAAATACAGGGTCATGAAAAATCGAAGAATTTCGAAAACAGGATTACACATATCTCGACAACTAATAATCCGATTGACCTCGTTTTTTATGCAAAATTTGTGTTATTTTTTTGCCTTTTACGTCTAGTCCTTAAAATAAAAAAATTCGAAAATTTTTATATACCTTTCATCAGAACGAATTTTTCGAGAGTCCGGAAAAAATAGTTCCGGATAATCAAGGTTACTGATATTAAATAGGCTTCGTCCCATTCTTACATACTAAGTACATACAAGTCTCATTTCAAGTCTCTATCTCAATTTGTTCGGGAGATAGAGCGGTTACAGACAGACAGACAGACACACAGACGGACGGACGGCAAAATTTTTTTTTCTAAAAATATGTTTTTTGGAATCTCCAGTATCTGAAACGTGTAAATCCGTCAAAAAAATTTTCGATTTTCAAAACGATTGCAAGACTTACCCTATACTACGTATGATGGGTAAGTAAAAATTGTAATACAGTAAACTATATAATTACATACATAATCGAAATGCATGCTTGCAAATGCTTTTAAAATCAAAGCAAATTTTTAGAGGCTGTAAAACTTAATAGCCACTTTTATTTAAGTTCTTCTTCAGTTTTTACTCTGCTTTTACTCAGTTTTTACAAAAGCTATCTGTGACACATAAGAATGCATCTATACTAATAAAAGAACAAAACGCTCTGTCTGTCTGTGTGTGTGTCTGTGTGTGTGTGTGTGTCTGTGTGTCTGCGATGGCTAGCAAAATCTACAGCACGTACGAAGCTCAAAATTTTTTTGAGAGTAGCCCAATGTCTCTCCTGATGCACGTGAAGCTCAGAATTTCAAAATTATATTTATTAACTGAGTAATTAATTAAATTCCAAAGCTTACTGTCATAAAAAATCGCCTTTTTTCGCTTTTTTTCCATTTCATTTTCTTATGGTTGATTGGTTGCATAAAATTTTCGCAGAAATAATTAAAAAAGCTGGGACAGACCTTTAAAATTCATAGACTGGCAAACTGTCAGTTTAAATGAGGATTTTTTTTTAATCACAGCTGCTGTACCACATGGAGAAAAAGATAGGTGGAGGCGAAGTAAAGCGAAAAAAGGTTTGCAACACGGAGTAAGAAGTGTCTTACTTCGTGGTTTGCAATATTAAACCATTTATCGCCGAAATTTTAATGTCTCAAACAAAAGCACGAGGAAGAAATTTTGTATTAATAAAACGAATTGAAAGAAACGAATTACAGCTGAAGCATATTTTACGAAGAAATAGTAATTTTTTAAAATGGTTTTTTTCTATTATATTATTTAGGTTAAAGTTAAATTGCATTTATGTTATGGTTAGAATAAGGATATGTTACAATAAAGTGAATACATTTAGGCTAGGTTACATTTCTGTTATATTTAATTTACGGTAGGGTACTGTTAAGTCGCTGTTAGGTTACAGACAGGTTCTGGTTACGGTATAAAAGTTTAAGGTTAGGAATTTATACACAGAGTGAACCTATACGCAAGATTTGATTAAAAATAACACTTACTTTTGTTAAATAGCTCTGAAATTATAACACTATATACCAATCTTTTAACTACCATCGAGTATCGATTTCATTCATGGTACAGTCGGATTTAAGAGTGATATAATTAGCTTGAAATTCAAAATATTTTACTTGGGATTTGTATGTGAAAATAATAATTAGTTATGTGATTTAAGAGTGATTTTTACGGGTAAATATCAACTTTTTTACACGAAAATCATACAGTCGTTGGATACATATTCCCTCCCGCGTTTTTCCTTGCTCATTTTGAGTATTTTTAGAGCTTAATATTAGTTGTTTTTAAAACCGATTTTTCACACAGTCAGTGGCTACGTATTTCAGACAATGCATTTCTGCATGTAACGAGTTAATGATAAAATCATACAAATTTCAAGTTCGTTTAATATTGTTAATACGGACCCGGGCAACGCCGGGCGGATCAGCTAGTAAATGATAAAGTTAATAAATAGAAATTGCGATATAAATATGGAAATGAAGGAGTATTTAGGATTAATTATTTGAATATATTTTACGGTTCATTTCTTATAAATGTCTCATTCTTTTGTTACAGAAATACAAAAAGGTTTTTAAAAACACCATTAATTTCAATATATGAATTACGCTATTTATTTTAAAAGCATTTGAGCTAACAAATTTTCAGAAAGTTGAGATTTCTAAAGATATAACAAATTTTTAAAAAATGAAGAACATGTTTAAGTGGTTTCAAACAGATGGTGGCACATTTGAATAAGAAATATCAGCAGTTTAATTTTTTCATCGAAATATGAGATTGGGATTTTTAAATGCATTGGCAGATGCATCTATAAATTATACTTTTTTCTAGTCTTAATTTAATAAAAAATATTGCAAATTTATTTATATTATTTATGTTTAATATTCCATTTACATTTAATATAAGTAAAAAACGCGCTTTTTTTTCATTTAAAATAAACTATATTAGAGTTATTAAAATTGAATTAGAAGTTTCTAGATGACTATTTTTTAAGAAACTAAATAACTTCTCATTTAGTTATTTAATTATGTTTTAAAATCTAATAATAAATGTTTTTTGAAAAATTGAATATAAATTAACTTGGTAAAAATAAATAAGTTTATTAGTTTTATTTAAATTAAGAATAAAAAATGACCTTATATTCAACCTCTAGCAAAAAGAAAACTTAGATAAGTCTGGCAATCACATTTGTTTAATTATTTTAAACAGTGTATGCGCACGTGTACAATTCCTCTCTCTCCATCATTCACAAAAGATTGGTCTACACAAATTTTTCAAATCTTTGATATATTGCTATAAATTGCAGCAATTGAATCTATGTTGAATCCTGAAATCTTCTGAAAGTATCGGGATAATTTTTTTATTATAAATCGCTGTAAGTATCATTAAAATTGCATATGTTTCTAAATAATTTAATTTAGATTTTTTGATACATTTACTTGCAATAAAAAAATGAGGCCAATATATATACAGAAAAATATAACATCTTATTTATGATGTATTTGTTCTTCACTACCGTTTTCTGATTATGTTATATATAAATTTCTCATACATTTCTACTATGAAAAAAAAACCGCGTTGCAGAAAAATATTCCTATTAACGAGGCTTGTCTCAGAAAATTAAGGAAAATTCTACCACAGGGATTTTATCAATACCAGAAATCGCTTATAGTAATAGGAATTATTTATAAAATGATAGAAATAACGTATGAAACATTAAAAAATTACTTTATTAAGAGAAATACCGAATAACATATTTTTTGGGAACTAATATAATTTTTATACTTAAAGACGATCTTCCATATAAAGTCATATTTTTGTTTTCCATAATGCGAAAGTAGTTAGGAATGATTAATTAACATAAAGTACTTCGTTCAATTAACTATTCAAATGGGTGTGAA
The DNA here is from genome assembly GCA_964019185.1 of Maratus speculifer. Taxonomy (NCBI): domain Eukaryota; kingdom Metazoa; phylum Arthropoda; class Arachnida; order Araneae; family Salticidae; genus Maratus; species Maratus speculifer. Next base: position 81,570,210 of record OZ025291.1, read on the forward strand.
TGTCATGCATTTTATCAACATTATTTATTATTTAATTAAATTGAGAACTAATATAGGGATTCTAGAGATTATTTAATTGCCATTAGCTTCGGAGTATTCTTGCATTCTTCAAATGCCTTTGTTAACGCGCAAAACATATTTTGCATTCGGACGTAATTTCTATAGTAAACTAATCTATTTTAAATGTTAGGTAAATGAAAATAAGAAAGTCATCTTTTTGGATGAAAATAATTGCATGAAAAAAAAAAAGAAACATCTTCTCAAATCTTCAGTCGGTCGGATAGATATCTTTATTATTTTCCACTTAAAATACAAATAAAATTAAACCATTTAAGAATTAATTCCTAAAATTAAAGTACGTTAATTATGTTATCTAAGGAGAAAAATTCTCTTTAATCTCCAAAATGTAAGATTTTTTTTGTGTTTTAAGATTTTTGCTTGTCATCCGAAGTGTGAAAGTACAAACGTAGTCACGCGATGGAAACGTTAAATAATCTTAAATTTGAATTAAAGCATTTCTGTGTCGTAGATTTATGTGTTATCATGGAAGTATTTTTTAAAGAAAAAATTAAATAAACTCAAGCAATTAAATCCCGCAAGGGACGCAAAGATAATGGGGAAAAGTGAGAAACATCGAGGATACAATTCTGTTTTTTCAAAGCACAAAAATTCTTTACTTAAGATCCACATTATATTAAATTGCTCGTATTTCTTTTCTTAAAGGTGGCATTAAGATTAAATAAACAGCTCTTTACCGTAATGAGCAAAATAAAATATCAAATTTATATGCCGCGTAACAGGTATTCCAATGCATGTGTAAAATTAAAAAAAAAATGGGTTCTATAAAGTATATTAAAAAATGGGTTCTATAAAGTATATTTAAAAAATGGGTTCTATAAAGTATATTAAAAAAAGGGTTCTATAAAGTATATTTAAAAAATGGGTTCTATAAAGTATATTAAAAAAAGGGTTCTATAAATAGATTTTAAATTTTTGGAATTGTCTTACTGTCAAAGTACATGCTATGCTTAAAATAATAAATAAACATAAAAGAATGAAATGAGTAAAATTTCTAAAAATTTTAAAATGAATTATCGTAAAGCAAAAGAGCCAAACAAAGCTTATTAGTGCTTTTTTGGAACATGCCACACATATCCTTTCTTCAGTCAACCTGCAGTGTTCTTGATAGTGAAATTTCTAAAAAGTATCCCTCATAGCATGCATGGTCACAGTGACGTCACAATGACGTCACTGTGAGTCACCTTGGTCACATCACATCTGTGACGAAAATGCCACCACTCAGTGACGTCACATTGTGACTAAGATGTGACTTTCTAAAAAAAAATTCACAGTTCGTCACAATATTAATGTCAAAGTAGTCACAAATGACACACTTTTCACAAATTGGTCACATTGTGATGTCACAAAGTGGTCACAATGTGACGTCACAAAAAAGCTCTAAAACGGCCATAACGACTTCACATTTTAGTCACTGTGACTTCACATCGACCTCACGTGACGTCACATCGACAATCGCTGGTCACAAAGTCACAATGTGACTTCACAACGACGTTGCAGTGACGTCACCATGTCTTACGGGATTATTTCAATTCGATAATGAAAGTTTCTTGCAAGGTCAGTTCCCTTTATAGCGAGAATATTGACCTGTGCCACGTTTCTGTCACGAGGGCTAAAATACATAAAATACAGACCTTTAAATAATTTGTTGAAATGAAGGAATTACATTAATTATGTTTAATAAATAATCGCATTAGAAGAATTATCGAATTTTATGAAAAAACATAGAATAACGAATAGCCAGACTTGAGATTAGAAATCATAGTTACTTGTCGTATCTAAAATATTTTTCACTTGATCGATTAAACACCCAATAGCAAGATGTAATGTATGTTTTCCAAAGTTCAGTAAACAGTTTACTGAACAAAAGAAAGATAAAGTTATTACGCTTTTCAAATTACTTACTCCCATTACGAAATTAATGGGGGTTAATAAAAGGTCATCACTGTTAAAAATCTGCAGCATTTTGTTGCAACGCACTCCCCTGCTTGTATAGAAAACGGTTACTTGGCCGTGAAATGGAGCTTTCTCATTGGTTGGAATAGTGATATTATATACAAGTGGTGGAGTGCGTTGCAACAAAATGCAGCAAGTGTGCCAAAGAGGCAGTATCCTTTTCAGAAACGAATTACATTGTACTTAAAATCATTCGGACTTGAAAATGTGATTTTTTTTCAACTATTTCCTTAATATCTAAAAATTATATTACACCGTAAAAAAATAAATTGTAAGTGAATGAAATATCTAATAGAAAAATATTCCTAAAACATTTATAATGAATATAACCCTAAAAATCAAAGTATCATGTAGTAGTTTAATTAAGAGTGTTAAGATAGTCATTAATTATCACACACGCAATTGTTTCTGAATGAAAGGCATCCTAAGATAAAACAGCTCGTCCTAGCCAATAATAAATTTTTGTTATTCATCTTATTTAAAATAGTTTTGCACAAATTTAATTTATATTTTGAAATACATTGAAGAATATTATAAAAATAAGCCAAGAGACTTTTCTTTCTGCTTTAAAACTAATATTTCTCTTTTGAGTATTTTTTTTAAATTAATTCAGAAAAAATATAACAGCTCTTGATTAATAGTTCAAAAAGTTGAATTTCTTGATAATGTAAATAATTTGAAGTAATTAATTCGATAATTGAGAAAACGAAAGTTTTTAAATTGAACATTTCTACAGTATTAACGCAGATTCCTTGTTTGAAATCTATATAGATAATTTGATTAATTATATATTTTTTATCAAATTAAATTGCATTCAAATTCTTCAGCATAAAGACAAGTACGTCCTTTAATTGTTATATAATGAAGATTTTATTTAATTAACTATATGTAATTAATTTTTGGAGACATCATTATAAGCTTTTGTTTTCTATAAAGATATTTCTAATTGGAGGCCAATGCAAAAAGTGATTATAATGTTTTTTTAAGTTTAATGAAACAGAAATGCAGAAAAAATGTGAAGTGATGAAACAAAAAAAAATATTAATCTTGCTTACCACAAAAAATTATTTTAAATATTTTAATAGTAATATTTTTAAATGTTAGAAAATAAATAAATATTTTATAGAAATTGTTAATTAGTAGTAAGATAAAATTGTTAATTTTACTTTTTGAAATATGTCTTTAAATTTAATGACACAACTGAAGATTACAAATAAATTCCTGAATGTAAATTCTTTGGTACTTACGCAAATGCTTAAATTTCGAAAGAACATTAAAATAATATTAAAACTAATTTTATGAGTAAATAGTTTTTCCATGCTGTATATTGGACACAAATTGCAAAAAAAAAAAAAAAAAAAAAAAAAAAAAAAAAAAAAAAAAAAATGCTGATACGATTTCTTTTCAAAAACCTAGTACATTCTCTACCAATGCATATTACTATTTCTATTTCCCTTTTTACATTTTGATTTACAGTCTAAAATCTGAATTTGTAAACTAGCCAAATTTACACATATATATGTTCAAGTTTCTAATATTATACAAATATCATAAAAATTATACATTTTTGTTGCAAAAATTTACCTGTTTTTTACGTGTATTTTAGCTTGTAAATCTAAATGTATTAGTTGTTATCATTTAACAGCCATTATGTTGAAAATCAGACAAAGTCCGATAATTTTGTTTTTTCATATGCTTGATTTTTTAAATGTTGAAGTAGATAAATATAGTGAATAATGTGCAATTTTGAAGCCGTGGACTTTTTTTTCCCCTTTCCGGTTGAAAATGTCTAAGTTTATGGTTGTGAGTGATACTTTTCATAAAAAGTGCAATGATTGGAGTGCTATATTTGTGGAAATCAACAACATTCCAAAATTCTTTTATTATAAACTATAAGTTTAACACTGCCTGCTAAATAAAACTCAGTTGTTTCTATAGGGCACTTTACATTATTACATTGCCAAAAAATGCAATGAAAATTACGTTTTTGTCCGTTTTCCGCACTTAATATTTTATTTAATCAATAAGACTTAATTTTTTTACAATTTTTAAATCGAATATGAAATTGTACTACTTATTCTATTCATACGAAATGGATTGTAGGACAAGGTACATAATGTAGAACTTATGAGATATTGCTGCTGTTAGCAGATATAAGCTATTTGAATAGATATACATTTGAATACATTCAAATGTGTCAAAATCTGCAACATTTCAGTTATTCATATCTCAAAAATGAGTCTGAGTTGAATAAAATAAATTCTATCTTGTAATAGGCTAACACATAGATAAAAACATGGAAATGAAAAAGTATTGGGATCATGATATTTTTAGAGAAAACTTGTTGCATGTGCGAATCCCAAAACTTTCTTCTATCTCATATGTACATTTTGATATTTCAAAAACTAGTTGCACATGTTAATACTTTAATGCTAATAATTCAATACTATACCATCTTTGAATATCATCTTAAATTTCTGCTTCAGTGAAATAATCAGAGTAAAAAACGAGTTAATGTGGATTAGAATATTTATTACAATCAATAGTTTTCACTTATTCTTTTATCATCAGCTATTGAAACATAGCCGGAATTGAAGGACGCGAAATTCCGTTTCTGTACGAGCCAAAGCACAATAGAACGACGGACAGATGTATTTAAAATTCAGGGAGGATCTGCTTTCCATACCCAAAAATAATCATACACAAAAACTTTAGTTCAGTTTTATGCATAATTTCATACACTTTTTGATGGTGCCAAAATGAAAATAGTGCATACATCGCGATTATACAGTTACCTTCTGGCTTTTTTTAAAAAAAATTCAGGAACGACCTGCAGATTTATAGATAAACACTTATGCAAAAATTTGGCTCATTTATATACATAACTTCAGACACTTTTCGGTAGTACAATATTAAAAATGTGCCAAATATCGTTACTGCAGCGCCCCTTTACGATGGATTTTTTTCTAATTCAGGGAAGACCAAATAGCCATATCCAAACATTTACACAAAAAGTTGTTTAATGCTATGCATAACATAATACAAATTTCTGTTGTAAAAATATTGGAAATGGCATGAAAACCACTATTGCAGCGCCTCCTTCCATTATTTGTTTTTGTTTTTTTAATTCAGGAAAAGCAACAAGCCATAGCCAAAGAATTTGGTCGAATTCTATGCATATCTTCATAAATATTTTGATGGTATCGTACTAAAAATAACACAAAAAACGCCCCCTTTACGCAGAACGTTTCAACGTTGAAGGAGGACCTGCTTGCCCCAGCCAAAAACATACACAAAAAATGCGGTTCATTTATATGGATATCTTCATACACTTTTCGATGGTGCATTGGCGACACACGTACACAGAGAAACACGCTGATACACACACAGGGACAGGCAGACATTTTGTAAGAACATGTTTTTTGGAACTTATGATCCCTAAAATTCTTCGAAAACCGGAGGAAAATACTTTTTTCTATTGAAGATAAAAGAAAATAAAAATAACAAATGTTACAAAATTAGCAGTGTAACTTCTTCTGTATCAGAAATTGAAACACCCCTTTTCCCTTGGAAAATTGAAAGTAAGTAAACTTCAGTAAACCCAATGAAACTTCAGAAAAACTTTAGTAATTTAATCAAAAGTATTCAGATAATATAACATCATTTGCACTTCATTAAAAACTTAATTGAATAAAAAACAATGAAGCAATCACTCTTTCAAAAACTTCAGGCTTTAGAAGATTTAATATTTATCAGTAGAAGCATAACAAAAGCAATTAGACAAATGAAAATTTGCATATGATTTTTTTTTTCTAAAGAGGATAGTTTTGTAATCGAATATTTTGTCGGCATACGTTTTTTTTACAGATTTGTATGTTTTAGAGATCAAAGATCCCCCCAAAAGTGATAAAAAATGTCTGGCTGGCTGACTGCATGTTTTTTGCACATAATTGATAAGTCTACGAAATTATACATATAACTTTATAAATTTTTTATGTTTATTTTTAGGTATGGTCAGCCGGCGATCACTGAATTTGAAATATACCGCCGATATGGGTCTTTGTTTGTAAAAAAAAAAAAATTAAAGCATTTACTTAAAAATATGTTTTACTAGAATTTTTTTGTTTAGTTTATGTTTTCAGTTTAACTATTTTACTCCTCAAATTACGTTACTTATTAAATAAAACGAAAATATTTTTTGGCTTCTATTTGAATTACTTATAGCTTTCAACAAATAGTTCAATCATCTCATAATACTGTTGTAAATTACCCATTGGTCGTGTTCAATTTATCCTCCTCAGACCCGAAATAAAAATAAAAGATTGGTACTTACCCGAAGTTGTTTAAATAGTTGCTAGGGTCTTCATGAAGCATAAAATTGCAATAAAATTTTTTTGTAAAAATTTGCAGGGGCTAGGGGGCATGTATAACATGTGATACATCAGGACTGAAAAGATATACAAGAAATTTTTTTAAGTTTTAAGTATAATTAATTTAATCATCTTATTCTGAGTTTAAATCAGACTATATATCCAACACATAAATACTGAATGAAAAATAAATTTTATTGGTTATCTGTGGCAACATTACATTCATTTTTTGTTTTCATGGAAGTCCTTGAAACAATTTCTTGCTGATGTAAAACACAAAAAATCATTGCAATCTGTGCAATGTACAGTAGTTAAAGCTGAGCATTTGAAATTTCTACATATATATTCTACATATATATTTAGACATATATATTCGGGATGAAGGCAAGAGAAATCGCTAGCTTCAGAGCCCCGCCCACCCACTAACCGAGTTTCAATATCTTTAACTTCTCTAATTTTTCTGTTAAATACAAAACCAAAACTTCAAATTAAGTTTATATCAAAAAATACTTCTAATAACCTTTAAATCTGCATAAAAACAAATCTGAAAAACAAAACAACACTGACTCAAAAAGCACGAACCTTTACGTGGTCGGGTCCCATTGTATCACATGTGATACAAACAAATTTCAAAGATAATAATTTTTTAACATTTCACTATAAAGCTATTTTATTTGTATTAATTGATAAAATGTACACTTACAAAGGAAATGTATATCTTAAAAATAGTTTAATACTTATATTTAAATAATGAAATAAAACTTACTTCGACGGCGTGCCGACATCTCTTTTTTTCTCCAAAACGCTTCTAAAAATTGCAATCGTGGGGAGGCAATCGTGGCTATCGGCTAAAGAAAAAATTAACAGAGGTTTTTCACCTTGTATCACATGCGATACAATCGGTATCAAAATTGTTTTTGCCGTCCAGCGTTTGTAAAAAATTCTGAAACTTTTGTATCACATGTGATACAAGGGGACTGAGGAGGTTATAAGTAAATAGTAATAATAATAATAAAAAAAAATAATAATAATAATAATAATAATAATAATAAACCCTCACAAATTGTCACACGTAGCAAATGAGGTGCGTTCGTTAAGGAAGTTTTTTTTAAAATATTCAAATCATTGTGTAATAATGTAGAATACTTCAGATACAGTATAATATAAGAAATCTTTCATGTGTTCCTGAAAATACTATATGCTTTCTATTAAACAGGTAGTAATTTGTAGTAAACCTCAGCAATGTATAACCATCTTATAAATTGTGAAATTGGTTATTATAAAAAAAAAATGCGCCCAAAACAAAGTTTCTCCCTATACCCTTATGTATAGGAATACTTTTGTGTGGTCATACAAATTATAAAAAAATATTCTTTGGACTACAGATAGTACAGTACATGTATTTTAGTGTATTCTTGATAGGTGTATATCAATTTTATTATATTCTAAATAGTGTAACATCATTGAAATGCACTAAAATTTATGTTTTCCCCATTGGCCGTAATTTAATTTTAAAAGATTCGATAAAATTAGGCATTTTACATTTAAAAATATTCGGTTAAATAGTTTCTGCGTTGTTATATCCAGACGGACAGACGGACGGAATAAATGGTTACTATAGGTTCTACGTAATAATTATGAACGCATCGTAATAAGCATCCACATTAAGTATTAATGATCACATATAAGAATTTGTAAAATATTCATACAATAAGAATCTCACTGGAATGTCGCCTCGAAAATGTTACATTACTTGATAGCAAGATAAATATTATATGGAAATAATTGATGACACTTTCAGTCAACTGAATAGTATATCGCTAGAAAAACATAAGACACTACTTAATATTATTATTATTATTAATTTTTTTTATTTATTATTTTTTTTTCTTTTAAAATGGAAGCGTAATGGTCCCCATTAAATCGACGGATATGCTTAGAGATTAAATGTTTTTGCCTGTAAAACTCCTTTTTGATATTTTTTTTTTACGTAACTTACATATATTTAATATAATATATATTTCAGTTTCTGCATAATGTTTACATTTAATTTATTTAATTTCGAAAACTGTAGTAATGATAAAATAAAAAGAAGACATTTGGATTCATTTGCTTCAAGTTAAATTACTTATAGCTTTCTATCAATACTTGCCTTCTACAACGATATTCTCATAATGATGTTGTAATTATCCACTAGAAGAGATCTGTGAATAGATAAATAATATAAGAATAAAAATTCTATACAAAACATTAATTCTTTGACTTCGAAAATCGTTAGAAAGTATAAAACAACTATTATTATGACAAAATAGAGCGGAAAACATTATTTTGTGAAAATTTAATTTCTACGTTGTAAAATAATAATAATAATAATAATGGTGAAAAAAAACACCCGAAAATATCCATCTCAACGTAGAAAAACTTCGGGTAGTAGAATCGTCCCAGTATGCTGGGCGCGGCTTTTAATATTTAACTGTGAGCTGGATACTTTTCATTATGTTAAATTTATGCCTTGTTAACAATATGAATAAGAGTTCACCTATTTAAAATCAGATTTATTCCACAAACTTATCAAACAAGTAATATTTGTCATCCCAGATGCTATTTTACTGGTGTATTTTTACGTACGTGTATTTTCATATCCTGAAAAGTTTTAATTGATCCGCGTAAGGATCAAGAACTCACCTTAAATATAAATAAAGTTTTATTAATATACTGTGTGGTCTATTGAGTTTTAAGTTTAGGTGTAATCGTGATGCACGAATAGTGAATGCTAACATTTTTGTGCGAATTAGCTACCTATTTTGTCATTTGTTTATAAGTTTAAAAAGCATGTTGAAATCTCTACACTGTAAAAATATCCGTTAATATACGCAATTTTTTCCGTAAAATTCTACGGGATAGTTTCATTTTTCCGAAACAAAGCAGTAGAACTTACTTTATTGACATTTTAAGATTTTAAATACAGTAAGTTATCCGAAAATTTTCTCGAAACAGAGATGTTCGGTATTAAAACAGCATAAATTCCATAAATAACTCTAGTGTCGCCATCTATATCTGGAATAGAAAAACATTATAGAGTTGTTTTATGAACAACTTTCTGTAATAATTTTCTTTATTTCTTTCTATTTTAATAATAGAAAGCTAACATATTTTTACAATATTAAAAAAATAATAAAAATTATAAAATTTTATTAATCCTTTTTAAGTTTGAGATTAGTTAGTTACTTTATTTCCATTATGAATTTTAAATAATGTTTAACGCATTTATAGCATATTTTTTTAAAAAAAGAATAGGATATTTTAAAATGGAAAAAAATCAACTTTAAATCTTAATATATTTTTTAATCTATTCACTTTAAGAAATTTGCACATAAAATTTAAATTGTCTGAATTATATTAACGAAATTATTATAATGTTGACGATTCTCGAAGTAAAAAAAAATAAAGGAAATTTATTTTAATAACCCGTAATAACTATCTTTATTGAGATTAAAATCGATCGTCATACAAATACTTTATTAAAATAGATGTTTTTTTTTTATTTAAAGTATGTTAGTATCCTTTCAAAAATAAATAAGTAAATAAATACGAATATTATTACAATAAACTTTTAAAAATCTCCTTAAAATGAAGGAAACAAAACTTTTTAATGCATTCAACTCTTAATACATATAATATTTTAATGTCTAAAATTTATTTTTATAGAACTGAAATTAAAACTTTATATTCGAAATTATGGAAATAAAATCTGGTAAACATTTAGAACTGTACACTCAATAGAAAATAATTCTCCACAAAAATTAATGCCGTGTTCAACATAAGACGTTTGCTTTATAAAATCATTCGAAATAAGTAAAAATTGTTGCATGCTCTGCATGTGTAACTATGACGTAATGGAATTACACTACTGCAAGCTGACGTAGGACAGGTCCCTGGTTCGATCCCCATCGAGGGTAAGTGGCATTTCTTCACTATTGTTAATGAGTGTGTAATGTTAAATGTATGTGTTCTTACCTGATGTGTATTTGCCTAAGGAATAAAAATCATAAAGATGCCGGTTTGTCCTTGAAAATTCTTTTTTGGCTTTCAAGCGAAAATTTTTATATAAGTAAATATGAAAAATTAAACGGAAATATTTTCTGGTGAAAACGGAAATATTTCTGGTAAAAACGGAATTGTTTTTCCGTTAAAATAGGGAAATAGTACTGGCGTCTAGATTACCAGTACAATATCCGTTATTTAACGGAATTTTTTTTAGAGTGTAGTAATAAGCTTTTCACTATTATTTTGTGTACATATATTAAAATTCAAGTTTGTAGTTTGAGAGCTGTGATAAATATTACACCATAAGTTATTTTCAATGAATTTAGACACATTTTCTGTGGATTTAGATACATGTATCTTAGAGGAAATTTAGTACTGTATAAAACGCTGTCGAATTCTTCGAGCCAGCGTTATTTGCAAACTAAGTTTCTATGTTAGATGTTTAGCACAAGCCTATTGAACTACTAACTAAGCAACCAGTTATTTTTTTAATTGTAAGTTAAAAAACCCACACAGTTTTCTTTATTCGGTATCAACGTACTATAGTACATGCATATGTTTATAGAACTATGTTTTTCAAACATTAGTTGTTAAGGGGAAATGTCAGCTTGGTCGTTAACACATTCGAACAAAGTTGAAAAATGTTTATACATTCAGTATGTAACCTCAATATAAACCTGTATATTGTGTTATACCTTACCTGTTCATAAACCCTATTTAGTATCATATAGGCATGTTTGGTACTGCATGTATGTAGTCTGTGAGATGAGTAGTTAAATTACAGGGACACCTAAAATAATTCCCTTACATTATAATACATGAATAAAAATCATTTTCAGAGTAGGAGATAAAAATTTTCCAATTTTCATTTTTGGGTGAAAGAAGTCCGGGCCAGGATTCGAACCAGGGATGTATTGGCTGAAACTGCCAATGCTCTTACCAAATGAGCCATCCCGGACACGAACACTGGAGGACTATTTCACCCGTTTTAATATACGTGTTTAAAATTAATCGAACATTTTCAGAGTAGTTTAACGAGATTACACTATTTCAAATGTATTGAAACTGAGGAAATACTTGAATTTCATTACAAGATTATTACGATAGATTATATATTCGATATATTCATGACATTTGTTATTCATTTACCGGCACAAACAAAAAAATCTGTTGCAGTACAGTATTTGAGCAGTAGTTGATGTAATTGCGTTGTTAATATCCGACAGTGTAAGTCACAAAGTAAAATATTAATTAATATAAATATTAACATATAGTTACACATTAAAAAATACAATGAATATTGTATATATTTTTTTTCTGGGGAAGAAACGAATAAGAATTAACGATATAAAATTTATCTTCATGCATTAAATATTAAAATTCAACAATACAGTATTTTATTATTATATCTTTACAGAATGCCAAAAATGTATATGCTTATAAATATAAAATTATATGTTAATAAATATAAAATTATATGTTTATGAATATAAAATTATGTGATTTTTAATGGAAAAATATCATATATTATTAAAAATTTTATTTTGTCTCATTGCTAGAAGTGAATGTAAGCATAAATAATTAATATGTAAAATCTATCTGGTAATAAATAAGCAAAAATGTACGTTACATTAATTAAATCCATGGGAATATTTTTAAATTATCAGCTGCTTTTTGCAGCCGCTGTTGAGAAAAAGCTTTTTAAATAAAAGAAAATATATATATATATACGTAGCCTCAAGTTAAGTTAATCTTTATTTCTATTTGTAGAACTTTTTTGTATTACTTTTAAGAAAGTTTTAGAATTATTTAAAAAAAAAACGCTTGTTATTTATCTTAGAAAATATTTAACTTATTGTTTATTTTTATATTAAAAAAAACAAGCATTTTTAAAACACTAACAAATAACTTTGTTATGAATTACTTAAAGATAGTCGCAAATAATTCAAAGTTGTAATTTTCTAAATTAAGCAACTGTCGATGTTTTCTTTTAAGAATGAATAAGTGCTTTTAGAGATGAAATTTATTATAAACAACTTTTGTGTGGATTTAATGATATCAATTTTTTATTTTATAAATTCTAGACGAACGGAAAAGTGGCTAGTGAATAGTTATTTTTTATTAATTTTTGGATATAAAAGTTGGTATTATTTATTTTGTTATTATTATTTTGCATAAACCGATAGCATTGATGAAATGTGTAATCAAGATGATGTGCACTTACAATCTTTGTTATAATTATAAGAAAAATAATTACTCCATTAGTTCTTTTATATCTTAAAAGCCTGAACCCACTAAGTTTCCTTTACAAGAATATAAAACTTAGTACAAAATATGGATATGTTCATAGAACCATGTCTGTGTTTCAAAAGACAGTTGTTAGATGTATATATCCCCTGGTCGTTAAAGTAGTTGAACAAAGTTGAACAGCGTTTATGCATCCAGTTTGTCCGTCCGTCTATTCACTTTCTTATTCCCATAAATATGCTAGGATATTTATGCAATTTATAAACTTTATTTAGGATCATCTGGGCATGTTCGTCATTCTATATGTATTTTGGATGAATAGCTAATTTAGAGCGACATTCAAAATAATTCCATTATATTATGTACATGACTAAAAATTGTTTGTAGAGCATTTTAACCCTTTATCTACCGACGGTACTTATAAGTACCACAAAAATTGCTTTTTACAAAATTCTTTTAATACGTCAATAAGTCGTAATACTGTTTCAAATCAGTTACAGATACATTACTTTATTTTGTTCCAAAAGCATTATTGGTTACACAAAACAAAAATATTCTTAAAAAGATTTTTTATTTATTTATTTATTTTTTTTATTAGCTTTCTTATCGCTGAGGGAGGGGAATGTGGATTTTTCAATTCGGAAATATTTCTACATTTACATTGTAGGAACATCATATTTGTACATTTTATAATTCTACAAAATACTAAGAAAACAATTTAAACTAAAAGATTTGAGTGGGTTTATAAATGTTGCACAAAATCCCTGTACATTTAAATTCAATTAATCCTTCAGAATTCTTCAATCCTTCTAAAATCCTTCAAAAATTTATTAAATGATTATGTAAATCTTTTAATATAGTTTAAACAATTTGCGTAAAATGCTTTAGAATGTAAAATTTTCATGAATCCATAATGCGGTACATAAAGGGTTAATGAGATCACGCTATTTCAAATGTATTTAAACAAAAATTAAATCAGTGAATTTCATTACACAATTACTACGATTCATTATATATTCGATATATCCATATAATATACTCATAGTATTTGCCATCATTTACCGGGATATACAAAAGAAATTGGTTACTGTACCGTATTTGAACAGTAATTGTTGGAATTGCGTTTTCAATGCCCGAAAGGGAAACTCACAAATTAAACTGGTTAATATAAACAATAATGTATACTGAAATATTTTTAAAAAAGTAATGGATACCACATATTTTCTTCCAGGGAAATCACGAATAAGGTTTAACGACTTCAAATTTCGCTTCATAAATTAAACGTTAAAATTGAATAATACAATAGCTTATGATTATAGCTATATAGAATACCAAAAATGTACGTGCTTATAAATATATAATTATGAGTTAATAAATATAAATTTATTTGTTTATGTACATAATGTTATGTAATTTTCAAAAGGAAAACGTCATTCAGTTTTAAAATTTTTATTTTGTCTTACTGCTACAAATGAAAAGAAGTATAAAAAATTAATATCAAAATTCTAGCTATTAATAAATAAGCAAAAAAATTCTTTACATTAATTAAACGCATGGAAATATTTTTAAACCATTACCTGCTTTTGGCAGGCAATATTCAAAAAAACTTTTTTAAAGAAATGAAAAAGAAAACATATGTAGCCTCAAACTTAAATTTATATTTATTTCTATTAGTAGAACTTCTTTTGATGTTTTTTAGCAATTTCAGGAATTAATTTAAAAAAGCCGCTTGTTATTTATTTATGAAAATCTTTAACGTATTTCTTATTTTTATATTTTTAAAAAATAACGTTTTTCAAATATCATCAAATTATTTTTTTGTTAATTACCTAATGATGGTCGCAAATATTTCAAAGTTGTAATTTTCTGAATCAAGCAAATGTCAATGTTTCCTTTAAAGAATGAAAAAAAATGCTTTTAAAGATGTATTTTATCATAAACATATTTCTGTCTGATCTTCTTTTTATCAATTTTTAATATTATAAATTCAAGACGAAAGAAAAAGGGATTATTGAATAGCTTATTTTTTTTTAATTTTTGGACTTAACGTTCTTTATTTCTTTCAGTATTAACCGATTGCATGGATGGAATTTGTAATGAAATTGAAGAACACTCACAATCTTTGTAATAATTATTAAAAAAAGTACAGAGTAAAATGAATTGAGATAAAGAATTTAAAAAACAAAATCGATATATCCGAAATATGGTACTTACAATAGAAATTATGAAATATAAAATAACGCATTTCATACAAACAATTATGAATTGTTTTTATTTATCTCATTGTTAGAAATATCTCTTGTTTTAGAAAACTTTACTTTATAATTTACTTTAAATTACTTTATTACTGTAAACTAATCTGCTATTTTTACACTAGTAGTCATTGTTAATAATAATTGGTAATTCTCCGTCACTCATCACTTTGCAATATTATCTTCGATCCAACATTCACATATGCATCAAAGATAATGGAATACGAGTTTTTACAGACATTTACAGTAGATCAGGGCTATTTTCGTAAATCTCCGTTTTTCGTGACTGCAAAATGTTGTTTACAGTTGATTACAGTGGCAGAATAGTGCATAATCTTGATTCTGAACAAACAAGAAAAAGTACATTTTTCACCAGAAAATTCATCAGGCGTGCTCCCACCCCCTTTTTTAAGACATTTTTCCCATTCTAAAACATTGTAAGCAAAAAATATTTATCTACAAGTCATTTAAAGACTCGAGTTTTTATCTTCCCGATAAATAGTATTGTATTATTGTGACATAAAAAATAACAATTTAATACATTGTTATGCATGGCTTTTTATATTATTTTTAATGTGTTTTATACAATTATGACAACGTTATATTATTATTGTTCTTTTCTATTATTATCTTTGCATTTTATACTATTATTACATTTCAATATTGTTATGCTTTTATATTACTATTACTTCATTTTAACATTATTTTGTATACATATTATTTTATTATTATTAAATTGTATAGTCAGTTATCTTTTCGGTCTCCGAAAAATGAAATATGTGCAATTCTCTACAACTCTAAAAAATATTTGATAAATTTATTTAAATTATTTTCGAAATTGCACCCACTGCTTTTCTTTAATTATTAATTCAAATTAATTTTCTTAAAAAGAAATAATAATAATGCTAAAGTAATTTTTTTTAAATATAGTAGTATCCAAATATAGTAGTAAGTGTCACATTGTGTATTGACACTAATCAATGGAGAAATGAATACAAACCCTCATCTTTTTGCTTCATTTATGTAATAGCGGATTTTGAGCTTATTCAATCGACAAAAACTTTCAGAATTTTTAAGGTATGTTTTTGAGACTTTCACAAAAGTTGCTCAATATATTTAGGTAACACTATATATAAATAAAATTTTGATGACGTTGACGCAAGCGCAATGAAAATTTATTTAGTAAAACTGCTCATTTTTCATTTTTTTTTTTTTTTTTTTTTTTTTTTTTTTTTTTTTTGTAATTCTGATTAAAGCGTGTTATGTACAATGATTTTTGTGATATTTTCGGAAAAAAGCATTATTTTATATTAAGAACTCTGAAAATTATAAGCAAAAAACTTGAAAAAAATTGGGACTGTTTTTATAAAAAACATAATATTACTATTATCCATGCTATCCACTTAAAAATTAAGTGTTTAGTAGAATAAGCTACTTAATTATAATCTACAGTTTGAACGCTTTTGCTACATTAGTTTTGACAGGGTTATCCAAAAGATTTTCGATCTTTTTCAATTTTTTGACGATCCCCTATAGAGTTTCAGGAGAAAGTCTTCACGGATATGCATGATCTGTACTATTATGTTTAAACACTTAAGGTTTCAGGGTGATTTCTCAAGTATGTTTCTAGATATTTTACTAAATCATTATCGCTATCATTATTTTTTTATATAATCCTGTTGTTATAAACTGGAAATTGTAATTAATTTATTTTTTGTATGTCTCTTCTTTTTAATTTGTTGCTTTAGAGATCCAGAATAATACACATATTTATTCCAAGTTTTTTTTTCTTTTATCCTTTTAGGTAGAATCCGCTCATAAACCTTTTGAGCTCGTAAATTTCCTATTTTTTTTAGCTTATTTTACAGTCTTATGTCTCGATATTGCATTTCCAGTTGTTTGTTATTATCTTATTGTTTTACTTTTTGAATGATTTCTTTAATATTATGTATTTCTATGTTTAAAATCTTTTTGTATGAAATGGATTCAAAGGCTCTGTGAATTTATGTCTGCTGCATTTTTTTATGGAAATATTATTTTGAGTATTTAGATGCTGGTTAATATTTGAATTCTGTTTTAAAAAATAGTTTTTTAGAGTTTACTATCTGTACATTATATCTGCATTTCCAGGAATGATAGTTTATAAGCTTTTTTCTGTTTGATTTTTTTTGTTTTTGTAGTACGAATTTAGAATTCAAGTAAAAGTGTGGGTCGATGAATTTATTAGTATTTATTAAAATATCGTACATTTTAAGTATCTATATCTAAAATATTTTTAGAATTCGTTTTTAACAGTATTTTCCAGTAATCCTATTTGCCTTGAGCATATAGGCATTAGAAACATATTTTAAATTCATTTATTAAATATATAAAGACATTAACGGCGTGCCTTTTCAACGTTCTAATCTACTTTTTACTATAAATGTTGGGAAATCATTTAAATTAGGTATTTTTCCTACATGAGGAACTGTGGAAGCAATTTATGCGCAATTTCCGTGATTATTTGTAGTTCTATTCTACATTGTCTGCATATGAGTTCATGTTCACAAGTATCCTTTCAACTTCCTTTACGAATGCTGTTGAATGTATCGTCAAATGTTGGTGGTCGTTTATGTCGTTTTCATCTCCCACGCTGCCGGTTCATCTGAACTTGTTCACAGGTAGCCTGATGTTGGCCCTTGTTGGAGGCTGTCTTCGGGATTTTCGGTGGTACAATTGACGCGTTTCTTCATATGTTTTATCACCCATTTTCCAGGAAACAATGACTATTCCTTATTTTATGCTGGCACTTTTTCAAAAATCTGTGAAAGAAATCAATAGGTTATTGTTTTCATAGAAATAGATTGCAATTTTTCAAACAGCCTGTACATAAAAAATTGTTTTAAAAATTTCGGTTACGCGTCGACAGTATGCACTTGACGCTTTACTTTTAGACTGTGATTACTAGTTTATACAGTACGTTAATTATTTGAACAACCTGCTTTTTCAGCACTTTTCGTGATGTTATAACATTTCACGAATAAAATAACACATCACGTGTTTTTTAATTAAAATGTTTTCAGTTTTTTAAAGTTATTACCATTAACCAAAGTTCAGTTAGGATGAATCCCCTGTATTGGCTGCAAAATGCGCCATGTTTTATGGTAATTTTACATTCTCGTGATATCCACAATCAATTCTCAGAATTTGTCGTACGAATTAGCCAACACCCTGTATACTATGTAATATGTAGTTATATTTCTGCAAATATTAAGCATTTTACGACGCAAAGAAAAACTAAACTTTTTTTGATGCATTAATTTTATTTTTCGTAATACCATCGAAGAAAATAGAAGCTATTTGTGCTCATAAAAATAATTTTTAAGATCCATATTATTAGTTTAAATGCTGTAGTAAAATATGTTTTTTAAGATTAAAACTAAACTATTTATGATAAAACATTTTGAACTTGCAACTAAAAATTAAATAACATACATCGTAATCTACGTATTTATCTCTTCTTTCAAATTTTATTTCAGTTAAAAATATAAAAAGCTGTTTACATTTCTGAAAATGATTTAAACAATTGTTTTTATATTTAGGGTAGAGCAAATCAGGCAGAAAGTGATTGGTTGATGTTGTTTTAAAATTTTCCCTCATGCCAGACTGCGTTAAATCTAAAATGCAAAAACAGAATTGCACAGACATTGGTAATTTCTATGTGGATGTTAGAAATTGTTACGTAATAGTTGCAATACAGAAGATTACAGAAGATGTACTTGATGTTATATAAGGTTGTTAAATATGGTATTCTTATTTATTAGTCCAATACAAATTAAGGATATTTTTATTTCAACTTCCAATTTTTAATGTAAATTTTTAAAGTGCATACTTCTAGTTTGTATTATTAATAATACGACACTACTAATATGACATTTTTCTTTCAAGATTCAATTACCACGCCTTACAAACATATTAATATCAACGTAGTGCCATTTCTTTGTGTAAAATATTTCAGTTTTTTTTCGTTTATCATTTAAGTATGCATATCTTTGCCCTAAAGGGGTATCACAATATTCTAATTCCTTAGAGAATGTTTTGCTCGGTGAACGTAATGGCACTTGCTTAATGTAGCATTAATTAACTCTAAATTTATTTTCATTGAAACCATGTATTACTAACTGTGAGATCATTTTCATAAAGAACTATTTCACCTGTTACTTTTTTTATAAAATAAATACGTTTTATCATTCTGCTACATCTCATAACGCTGACAAATTTAATTTTCTTTGATTAATTATATGTCCGATTTTTTAAAAGGTAAAAAAAAGGATAAATTATGTTTTTGTATCAAATGACAGCTATTTCTCGAAACTGAAATGAAAAAATAATGCTAAAATAAGGGAAGATATAACCCATAGATATTATAACATGTTATTTGCCAATTATGCGATATCACGTGTTTCAAGTCCTCACCAAAAGACCGA
The DNA here is from genome assembly GCA_964019185.1 of Maratus speculifer. NCBI lineage: Eukaryota > Metazoa > Arthropoda > Arachnida > Araneae > Salticidae > Maratus > Maratus speculifer. The sequence continues at coordinate 81,589,626 of OZ025291.1, forward strand.
GCACGGGTTATCGCGTGATTATCACTATCATGTTTATAAGCGATATAGTATAGAGATCACAGGTAAATGGCGCAAAGAATTCCATTGAACACTAGAGAAAAGATCCACATTCATGCAGTAAGAATGGCCACCAGCCATTCTCTATTTTTGATGTTAGAAATAGCACACAGTAACGCCACTCGGCTTGACGATGACGCGAAGATTTTATTTAGTTATTTGTTGATTCCGCGTGCTAGAAGATTGGTTTTTATTTATTTTGAAAGTTACTTATGGTTTTTTAACGTGAGTGACCAACCATGATTCCCGAAAAGACTCAGTGAAAGCCTGGACCGTGTATATGTATATACATTTAAAAAGTACGGAGATAGAAAAGTGTTTACTTGATTTGGACGATGACTTTTATGGAAGTATTGATGTCGATTATATAAACATGACTTTGTTGATCGTGAAAGTGGCTCGGAATCCAAAGAACTAGATTAAATGCACATAACACGAAATTCTATTTTTCAGCTTCATAATATGACCAATTTGTTATCAGGTGTTTATTACCGACGAAAAACGATATCCTGCTTGCAAGTTCACGCCAAGCGCTTGCAGTTATTTCTTGTCGTAAAAGATCTATTATTAATTTATTTGTTTACAAAATTTTCTACATATAAAGGAAATGTGAAGAAATATGATACAAAAAGTGAAAATATGATGTCTCTTCTAATCATAATTGAACAAAAAAAATAAGAAACATGTTTATGTTAAAGAAAAAAGAATCTCTATTTTTACTGTTTTAACAACTAATAAATGTTTTCTAAATTTTAAGACTAATTGCGGTAGAAAAATAAATAAAATGATTATTTGTTTCTTCTTTAAAGATAATTGCAAGTATTCTTAAGGCGTTATATTTAATTATCAGGAACAATAAAATTTAATAATTCCTTAAAAAATCTTAAATATATACTTAGAAGCTGTGGCATCGTTTGTCAAAATTTAGACTTCTTTACTCTCTCTCTTACTTCTAAACTTGAAAGATCCCCATACCAAATCCCTTGAAAGTATCTGTATGATTATTATTGGAACCAGTGAAATTTGGATATTTGAATATTGGTTACAATTTTTTCATTTCAGTAGTTATTTGACACAAAATTTTAACTTTTCTATAGCTGAATAAAGATCCTTAAAAAAAAAGGAATTACTACTTTATGTCCAATGAAATATCATTAAGTGTTGCATAATTTTATACATGTTTTTAATTATTAGGAGTGATATGTCTTGCTCTATTAATGTATAAATTTTTTCTTTTAATTCTGCGTGAACGGCGTCACAAATAACGTATAGTTTATGTACATAGTTTGCATTATTATGCTATATTTGTGATTTATATTTATAATTTGAATTATTTTTTGAGTTACTATATAAATAATGCATTAGACAGTATTATAATATTTTTATACATTCTTATAAAATTATCATTTCCATTATTATGAAATGAAATTTTATACACCTATCCAAGTTCGCATGCTCTCGTTTTTTCCTTGTTTTTTTTTTCTTTTTTGAATAACATTTTGAATTAGTGCATTATTTTTTTTTCAAACTATTGCGATAAATTATTAAAACAGTCTGGAATTTTAATGGGAAAGAATAACGAATAAGCAAACATATTTTTGTTAATATAGGAAATATATACATTTTGTTAAAATGTTTTAAGAACTTTCGCATTTCTTATATAAATATTTATACGAATTAAACATAGTATAAGAAAATAAAGATAAGTTTATTGCACGTAGCACTTTATTAAATGAGTTTTTAATATATGTATCACTAAACAAATTTAAGCCTAACTTTTGAAAATTGTGAAATATTTAGAGCATTGTGAAATATTTAGATATATGCATTATATCTGCATTGAAATTTACATAAAGTTTATTTTATTCGTGTATGTAAATACTTTAGTTTACTTGTAATAACATTTTTATGCATAGTTGAAGAAAATAATTTAATCAAAATTCGAAAAACATATGTATATATACATATCTATGTATCTTACTATAACAACGAAATACTTTCACTTTTATCCAAGAATATAAAGCTTTCGTCTGGTAATTAACTTCTATTATCTTGAAGGTATTTCTATGTAAAGTTATTTATAGAGCTTTCATTCGCTGCTTGTAAAAATATCTCATTTTAAAACATTTGGAAAACGATTTAATTATTGCACATAGTGCTAATTTGTATTTTATTTTCATTTAGTGACACTTTTATTTTATGCACGTATGTGTCGTGATGTAAGTACTTGTATATCCAATGGAATTATTTATGCAAGAGGTTATTTAACGTTAACAGAAATAACTAATAAACATTTGAAATACTTGCAAAATAGTCTGTTTTGTACTCGTGTTAAGGATATTTGATAAGTTCATTAAAAATGCCCAAACAGGAATGGTATGCGTAAGACTGTAACTGCTGATAAAGATTTGTCTTCTTATAACTGTCCAAGATCTTACAATCTAAGAACTTTAAATATACACAATCAGAAACCAATAGTACTGGAATATAAATGCTCACTAAAGTAACTTAATTTTACATGCATTAAGGGATTAGGGACACAAAAATCTACAATTTTTCAAAAAAACATTTTATTACAATAAAGCATTTTTTGTCTTTTTCTATGTGAAACGATGTTTAAATCATGTTTCTATCTTAATTAGAGCAGAAAACATTATTAATTTCTCATTTTGGTTGCTTTTTAGAATCTAGCTTTAAACCAATTGTTGTCAAGTAAATGTCTTATTGTGAAAATGCGTTTTATTTCATGAAGTTTTTTTTTTCACCATTTCAGATATTTAAAATGTTTTAAATCAAAAATCGTTAAAGATAAACATTTCAAACTTGGAACATGTCATTTTTAATTGTTTTATTTTAATTTCAATTCAGCAATTTTTTAAAAAATACATTATTATTTTTTAAAAATAAAAATTTTTAAATAAAAAAATATATATTGTTGCGTATATAGGGTTCTTTTGATCTTATGGTTAGACAACTTCAAACTCTTCTCTTAGAAAAGTAGAAAATAATTTATTTACAGATCTTCAGAACAACAGAGTCTTCGAAACTCACAAATATTACTATATATTCAAGAATACCTGCTCAAATCTATCATGCAAGTACAGCTTTAGATCCCAGAGACTCTTTATACCACGTCTCAACACTTAATAACATTCAAAACAACATAAATGAAACTCAAGCAAACTTGCTTAACAAACGCCTTGTTTACTCAATGACTGACTGGTAAATAATAACCACAACAGCTCGTATTGCTCTCCTAATATAGGCTCGCAGCATGTGCTGGAAATTTCTACAACCTTCTCGAAAAATCTACAAAACCACGGAACAACATTCAATGTATCAGCATATCTAAAGGGGCGTTACCATAGAGAGGGAAGGGTTACCATCGCCAACAATCGCCAAATTTGGCGACCAAAATTAGTCTTCAAAAGTGACGCCAACCTGGCGATATCTTTATTATTTCGCCAAGCTGCCATAGACATTCACTGAAAATAATAGACAAGTTTGCTTGATAAAAGGGACAAAAGCTAATATTAGTAAAGGAATGGAGCTTAATAAGGTTATTTACGTTATTTTACAGTACAAACACTAACTATTTACAAAATTCGTAACACTACCCCCTCCACAAAGACTGCATGCTCCGGGCAGCGCAATCCTTGAGTTAGAGGAAAACACTTAAAATAAGTAAACAAATAAATAAATAAATAAATAAATAAATAATAATAAGATTTACATAAATAAGAACTAATTGCTATTTACATATTTAAAAAAGTGACTCATGACCATGGTCTGAAATTCCAGTTTTAAATTTCTAATCACTTTGGCCAAAATAAGGGGCTAACCGGTTATAATGTACGACCTTGGGCTTGGTGTGTGGCGATTTTCGTATGCGTACGACGACGTCATTCAGCCTGTTGACGACTGTGTAAGAACTGTCCCAGTTTCTTTGTAGTTTTGGCGACAGTCCCTTACGACGTATGGGATTCCACAACCAAACTTTGTCACCTTCGATGAACTCATGTCCAGTTTCCTTTCTGTCGTACCGTGTCTTCATCTTTTCTGATGCCAGTCCGATTCGGTTCCTCGCTAGACAATGAACCTCCTCAATCCGTCCCTGGAGTCCATCCACGTATTCTTCAGGCGACAAAGGAGCGTCAGGAGGACGGCCAAACAAAAGATCCGCAGGCAGACGAAGATCACGACAAAAGAGCATTTGAGAAGGCGAGTAACCAGTGGCCTCATGAGTGGCACTCCTGTAGGCAAGCAGGAAACGAGACAATTTCTTGTCCGAGTCCTGTTGGTCTCTAGACACCAGGAGAGAGAGGCTATTTAGGATGGTACGATTGAAACGCTCCACCATGCCGTCCGATTGAGGATGTAGAGGTGTAGTTCGAGTTTTGTCCATGCCGAGTAGTCCACACATTTCCTTAAACACAGTCGAATCGAAGTTTCTTCCTTGATCAGAATGGATTTGAAATGGAACTCCGTATCTGGAAACCCAGTGTTGAACCAGTATGTCTGCTACGGTTACCGCCTCTTGATTAGGAATGGCGTAGGCTTCAGGCCATTTAGTGAAGTAGTCCATGACAACGAGAATGTACTTATTGCCATCAGATGTTCTAGGAAGAGGACCCAAGATGTCTAGAGCAATTCGTTCGAAAGGAGCTCCTACATTATAACGCTACAATCGTCCACGGGTGCGCCTCTTTGGACTTTTACGTGCTACACAGGTGTCACAAGTTAAACACCACTTCTCCACGTCACTGCGAACATTATTCCAGTAAAAACGCTCTCGAACCTTTTGAAGGGTCTTCATTACACCAAAATGACCTCCTGTGGGACTACCATGAAGTTCTTGAAGGACCATAGAAATTCTCGACTTAACGAGTAGTAGTTGCCATCTACATGTCTTTCCATAGTCAGACTCCCATTTTCGGTACAAAATACCGTTCTTCAAATGTAGGGAATCCCAGAGAGCCCAATAACGTTTAGTCGTAGGATGGTAAATGGCCATGTCTTGACAGCTGGGCTTCCTGTTGGACTCCTCTTTCAGCTCTAGAATTGGCTTAATTTTAGGATCAGCAAGTTGATCTTTACGCAGGCTTTCGTCACTCCACGGATCTCGCGATGATGTAGACCCAGTTGTAACTTGTCTTACTATAGAACCTTTGACATTAAATTTCTTCTCAACCCGGTCGCAGTATCTACAATTCTCTGAGCAGGGTCTTTTTGAGAGAGCATCTGCATTTCCATGTGATGAGCCTTTTCGATGGCGTATCTCCATATCGTACTCTTGAAGCTTTTGTATCCACCTGGCTATTTGGCCTTCAGGGTTCTTAAAATTCAATAGCCAAGTTAGAGAAGCATGATCAGTTCGGATCAGGAATTTTCGACCGTAAAGATAGTGATGAAAATGGTCTATGGCTTTCACTACAGCAAGAAGCTCTTTTCTTGTTACGCAGTAGTTTCGCTCTGCCTTTGATAAGCACTTGCTGAAATAGGCGATAATACGCTCCTGGCCGTCGATTTCTTGGGACAGTACAGCGTCAATGCTTTCGATACTTGCATCCGTATCCAGTATAAACTGTTTATCGATTTGAGGATATGACAGAATTGGAGTGGATGTTAAGGCCTCCTTAAGCTTTTCGAAAGCAGCGTCACATTCCTGTGTCCACATATTTCTTTTTATTAGCTTCTGTTAATTTATGAAGTAGTCTTGCAATCATCGAGAAGCCTTTGACAAATTTTCTGTAATAGGTGCTTAATCCTAGAAAGCTCCGAAGCTGGTGAACATCTGCTGGACGATTCCAATTTTTCACGACTGATATCTTCTCCGGATCCATCCTAACTCCTTCCGCCCAAATGATGTGTCCAAGGTAGGCGACTTCATTACGAAACAAGCTGCACTTCGAAGGGCTTAACTTCAAATTAGCTTCCTTTAATTTTTGTAGCTCCCGCCTGAGGTTGTTCAGATGTTCATCAAAAGATTTTCCTATGATTATGATATCATCTAAATAAACAAGACATGCTTCATATGACAGCCCCCGGACAAACGTTTCCATAAGCCGTTCGAAAGTTGCAGGTGCGTTACACAGACCAAAAGGCATTACCTTGAACTGCCATAATCCTTGTCCCGTTTTAAAGGCAGTCTTCTCGCGGTCGTCCGGATGGATCTCTACCTGCAAGTAACCACTCTTCAGATCCAGAGTCGAGAACCAAGTGTTGCCCGCAAGTGTGTCGAGAGTGTCGTCGATCCTTGGTAGAGGGTAACTATCCTTTTTAGTGACGTCATTCAGTCGGCGGTAGTCTACACAAAATCTTGTTGAATCATCCTTCTTTCTTACTAATACAATGGGAGACGCCCATGGACTTGTCGATGGTTCGATGACGTCATTTTCTTCCATATCCTTAATTAACCTCTTCTTGCACCTCTTCTTGCTTGGCAAAAGGTAATCGTCTAGGGTGTTGTTTAATAGGTGAGTGATCTCCAGTATCAATTCGGTGTTGTGCCATTTTGGTTCGTCCAAAGTCTTTAGATGTTTGGGAGAATAAACTTTGGAATTCCCTAATTAAATTTTGCGCAGCGTCCATCTGTTTTGGATCTAAGTCTATATTTTGTAACAAATCTTTGACTAAATTATCTGAAGATTTCTCAGAGTGACTGGAATTTTGACTTATGCACGTCACAGGAGCACATGATGCTATCACCTCTCCTTTCTTGATAGTCCTCGTCTTATCACTGATGTTAGCAATTCTGACTGGAATGGTCTTTTTCGAGAGGTCTACCACAGAAGAAGCCACCAATACTCCTGCTTGTGTACTATTGTCTTCGGGAAAATCTATATGGCCAAATCGATAATTAGTTTCATTTTTAATTACAGCAGGAACTAAAAATTGTGTTCTTGGATCCAGACTGATGTCTTCTTTGGCTATTACTATTTGTTAACATTCAATTTCGTTATTTAATCCAAAAAGACTTATTTCTTCAAATTTTGAGAGCATTTTATTATTTTCGAAATCAAGTTTAAAGCCAAACTTCTTCAGAAAATCTAGTCCGATTAAGCAAGGATCTGTTATGTCAGCCACATATGCCGTATGGTAATATTTCAATCCTCCAAAGTTGATGGTTAAATTGGCCTTTCCATATATGGCTATCTTGTCGCCCGTCACAGTTTGCAGGGTAACGCAGGGTTGAGTCCAGATGAGTTTAGATTTCAATTTTTGAGCCAAATCTTCTCTTATTATTGCCATATTGGCTCCTGTATCGACAATCATACGGCACTGAATTCCGTTAATAAAGCCTATCACATATAATTCATTATCACCGCCACTCATTTTTGATATCTGGAGGACCTTCAGGTGGGGCTTTTTATTCTCTGGCAACCTCCGCCCCGCGAGATGGCCAAAATTTAGTTTCCCTGCTGACTGTTTGAATTTATCTCACGTTCGTGGATTTTGGGGCAATTTCTTCGGAGATGTCCTGTATCACCGCATCCCCAGCACGTGAGATTTTGTCTTCTTGAGCTTGTTCTTCCATATTTTAAAGCTTCCAGCTCTTGATTTATTTTCCTAATTTCTTTCGAAACGTCGCTGTCAGTGTCTGAGCTTTTATTCACCGTTGCCCCTCGGACTGAATGACGATCTCTTCGGCTGGCTTGTGTAGCTGCTTCCAACTTTAAAGCACATAGTAATGCAGCCTTTAAATCTTGCACATCTGCCATTCGTACCGCTCTCTGCACTTCTGGATCTTTTATTCCATATACAAAGTACTGCAGTGAGAGCATTTCCCGTACATTTGTTGGGCAGTCGATGAATGCTAAATTTGCCAGCCGTTCTATTTCTGAGGCAAACTCTTGATGGGTTTCACTCAAGTTTTTTTGATGGCGGCTCTTCATTTGTATTATCGTATAATCTTTAAAAATTTTTTCTCCGAATCTCATTTCAAGTGCACAACTTAAAGTCTCAAAATTGAGTTGCGTCATATCGGGCAATGTTCGCAGCACGTCGGCGGTTTCTCCTCTCAAAGATGCTGCCAGTTGACAAACTTTCACCTCGTCACTCCATTTGTTAGCTTCGGCTACAATGGTGAATTGGGTCTTGTAAACTTGCCAGGAACTCTTTCCGTCGTATGTCGACAGCTTGATGTGCACGGGAGAAGCAGGCAGATTCCTAAATTCTTCATAATTACCTCTGGACGCTGAAAGCTTCTTCTGAAGATCTTGTACTTTTTTATTTAGTGTTTAATCTACTTCAGCTATTTTCTCTTCAATATTACTAACTTCATTCTGAATTTTCTCTTCTAATTTACTAATTTCATTCTCTATTTTCTCTTCTACCGAATCTATTCTTCTGTCTACCGACGAGAACTTTTCTTTTAAGTTGTCTTCATTTCTTCTTGACTTTTATTAACTTCCTTCTTTAATTCTTCAGTCAACTCTTTCATTCTTTCTTCGTTTTTATTCATTTTAACCGCCAACTTTTCTTGGCCTTTATTCATTTTATCCGCCAACTCTTCTTGGCCTTTATTCATTCTTTCTGCCTACTCTTCTTGGCCTTTATTCATTCTATCCGCCAACTCTTCTTGGCCTTTATTCATTTTATCCGCCAACTCTTCTTGGCCTTTATTCATTCTTTCTGCCTACTCTTCTTGGCCTTTATTCATTTTTTCCGCCAACTCTTCTTGGCCTTTATTCATTTTATCCGCTAACTCTTCTTGGCCTTTATTCATTCTATCCGCCAACTCTTCTTGGCCTTTATTCATTTTATCCGCCAACTGTTCTTGGCCTTTATTAATTTTATCGATTTTATTCGTCCATTCTGTCTGTATACCATTAATAGCATCTAATAGTTCTTTCAATTGCCCGTCCATGCCTCTTGTTTTCGCCATAAGATCTCGACTCCTGACACCAAATGTTGCGTATATAGGGTTCTTTTGATCTTATGGTTAGACAACTTCAAACTCTTCTCTTAGAAAAGTAGAAAATATTTTATTTACAGATCTTCAGAACAGCAGAGTCTTCGAAACTCACGAATATTACTAGATATTCAAGAATAACTGCTCAAATCTATCGTGCAAGTACAGCTTTAGATCCCAGAGACTCTTTATACAACGCCTCAACACTTAATAACATTCAAAACAACATAAATGAAACTCAAGCAACCTTGCTTAACAAACGCCGTGTTCACTCAATGACTGACTGGTAAATAATAACCACAACAGCTCGTATTGCTCTCCTTATATAAGCTCGCAGCATGTGCTGGAAATTTCTACAACCTTCTCGAAAAATCCACAAAACTACGGAACAACATTCAATGTATCAGCATATCTAAAGGGGGTTACCATAGAGGGGGAAGGGTTACCATCGCCAACAATCGCCAAGTTTGTCGCCATCTTGGTGATATATCGCCAAATTTGGCGACCAAAATTAGTCTTCAAATGTGACGCCAACTTGGCGATATCTTTATTATTTCGCCAAGCTGCCATAGACATTCACTGAAAATAATAGACAAGTTTGCTTGATAACAGGGACAAAAGCTAATATTAGTAAAGGAATGGAGCTTAATAAGATTATTTACGTTATTTTACAGTACAAACACTAACTATTTACAAAATTCGTAACAATATATTTTTTTGAAAATATGATTTTTTTTTTGTAAAATTAACATTTTTTAAACTTGATGTTTAAATTTTTATTTAAATTAATATTTTTAAAAACGCTGAAACTAAATTTAAACTTATTTATTTCTGCTTATTTATCTGAAAAAATGAAATTCTACAAATATTATTTTGATATATAACGATTTTAAAGTACCTTACTTTTTAATAAATTTTAAATAAATGTATGATATGTTTTAACATGTGATTTTGTTTACAAATGACACAAAATGTTTTAATGTTTTATCGCAATAATTAAAACTTATTTTAAAATATGCCCTGGACCCCTCTAACCCTTCACTGTACAAATTTTCTTAATTTTCTAGAAAAAAAAACTAAAATTTATAAATACACATAATAATGAGAAAAATAGTTAAAAAATTAATTTTTACATTTTCAGCTTTTTTTCTTGGTGTATGCCGTTTTTACAGAAATAGGCATAAAACAATCTGAACACAGTCAAAAGATATGACAAGGCTAATATTCCGTTTAAACTATTTGTGATTTTGTGAAATAGTATGCAAAAACTGGATGCACATGATATCAATCATAATCTGTGCCTATTAAAATTATTGCAGAATTGAATAACAGAAATGTTGCAAATAGATTGCATGCAGAAGTGTTGCAAGTGTTTTGAATGTATCTAAAGCAACAATCATCAAGATTCTGCGGATGTTTCCCTACCGATTCGTACGCGTCCAGTTATTGAAACCTAGAGACGACCAATAGCGTTTTGACATTGCAAATTTTTTTTCATCATATATGATGAAGATAACACATGACAAGTATTGTAAACGTATGTGGCATATTTCTCTTTAACTAGGAAAGCAAACACCAAAAGCTGCATTTTCAGGTCTAATGAAAATCCTCACGATGTGAGACCAATGACTTTACACAAAGCTAAAATGGCTGTGCTGTGCAGTTTTGGAAATACTTTCTTTCTCGCTTCGTACATTTTTAGAGAGGTCATTTCCAGAGGAATGAAAACGCGATGCATCCAAATTGTTCCGCTTACGACAATGTTGAAGAAATACATAATCACAGAATTGCAACAGAGAATTGTTGTTAATTTTATTTAACGTAATATTGTATAGATACAAAATGGCGATTTTTCACATGTCGCCCATATGTTTAACATGTGGTGCACATCACTTTGATGATAGAATCATTTCTGGTAATTTTGTAGTTTCATGGCCATCATGATTTCCAAACCTTACTCCAATAAATTTTTGTATCTAGTGTTATCAGCAATAAATGGTGTACACAAGAAATACAAGATATTTATCAGAATTGAAATGTACCATAAAATGTGAATTTGTACAGATTTCTTCTGTGACGTTACATTCAGCATCGTTGTCAATGGTCACGCATGCATATTATTGCCTGCAAAGTTGGGCATGTTGAAAACTTCATATTTAAACACATGTTTTTCTTTCTTTTCTCTTATATCAAAATCTACCTCTTCCAGTAGGCTGAACCGGCTGGGATATTTTTTTTCTGATAATTTGACTAGTTTTAGCGAGTATATTATTACTTTTCTGTTGAGTCAGTATTTTATTTATATTAATTTACTATTTAATTTTATTAATGGTGTAGTTTAAAACCCGTTATAAAATATTAACAGAAAACAAATTCTGAAATTTTTGATATTGTTTAAATTGCAACTTAGTTTAAATTTTGAAACTGGACTGCATACGTTAGAGTTAAATTAAAAAATAATTGCTGATATGTTATTTTATAAAACAAAAAAGAATAATTAAACTTAGATATCAATTTCAAACAAAATACACTATTTTTATATATTTTTAATGAAATTTTGTAATCTGAATTTAAACAAGATTGAAGTAAAAGCGAAATTTATAGGAACGATGTTTTCACTATCCGTATTGCGACAGCTTTCCGTACAAACCTCTTTTTAATAACAAATGAAGTTTTCTAAAGTTCTTGAAACATACAGTTTTTTATTAACAGTAAAAATATTAGTGAAAAAATTATTGACGGCGCCCTTAATTACACATTTTAATGTAAAATATCATTTTAATGTAAAATATCAATTTACCACGCAGTTCCTTAGCATGCAACTTCTAAATAATATGAAGTTTTTAATTTTTATATTTGAAATGCAAAATGTTTCAATATGCAGAAAAAGTTTTACTACACTATAAAAAATGTCATATGTTTCTGAATGTATAAAAATGTACTGTAATCGAAAACGAAAATATACAGTAACCTCTTCTAACTCACCTAAGATTTCGAAAACCGTTTCTTTACCTTTAAAAATCCCAAAAAACTTTTTGTTTTCGAAAGTTAAAGAAGAATTTATAAAAATTAATTTTTATTAGCTGCCCGATCTTTTCGGAAACGTTTTTAAGTAGCTTTTACAGTAAAATAATAAATTTTCTCAAATCAAAATATCACTTTTTCGGATTCTATCAATTCTCAAGTAAACATTTTCAGCTGCGTAACTGATTTTGTGCATTTTTTCCGAAAAGGACGGGCAGCTAATAAAAAATAATTTTTATAAATTCTTCTTTAAATTTCGAAAACAAATAGTTTTCTGGGATTTTTATAGGTAAAGGAACGGTTTTCGAAACCATAGGTGAGTTAGAAGAGGTTACTGTATATTTTCGTTTTCGATTACAGTACATTTTTAAACATTCAGAAAAATCTAACATTTTTTACAGTGTACTTAACAAATTTAAAAAAAGAATAATAATACAATATGTTTAATAATATATTTTTTAAATATCTAAGTCCATAATGTAAAAACTGAAGAAATTAAACATTTTGCAAGTTATCCTATTAAACATTCAGGAATTAATAAAGTTTTCATTCCGAATGTTTATTTTAATTGGAAATGATTTATATAATCAATTAAAAGGGAAATTTGTTCATACAATCTTTCACTTGAAGAATCAATTACTTTTATAATTGGAATCTGTGATTTGCAATAATTAATATTCATTTATCATATTAAATCAATTTGCCGCAAGATAAAGAGTCAAAAGGTCATGTGATCAAATGAAATTTCACCCTTTCACTCATTTCAAATATTGAATTATATCTTTAATGAATTATTCAATGTAAATATTTCAACAACGGGAGCTTCTGTTAGCTGTAATAATACGCTCCCTAATGAGTATTTAAATCAATAAGACTTTTAAAATTAATTATGGAATGAATCAATACGTTTTCAAACAACGTGATACCGTTTGATAGGATAACGCTTGAATAAGTAATTAAAGAAATCGTATTAGGAAACCATTGGAATAAATTTGTGTAACATAGTTGTCTAGCTATTCTTTATGAAATGACTTGCCTACAAATTTAATTGTTAATTCGGCAAATTAAAGTTTCTTTAATTAACATAACCTGCTTTCTGAAATAATACAGGTAATGAAAATTTTCATTATGCTAATTATCCTCACAACGTAAACGAAGTAAAAGCGTTTTGAAATACACAAACTTATAGTAAAAAAAAAAAAATGTTACAAAGAAAAATATATATTTCCTGCAAACATAACTTTCATTATGTATTTAAATAAAACATATATTCTGTACTAAAAAAAACAGAAAGAAGCCTTATTTGATCAAATATGTTTCACATATAAAGTGTTTTGTATAGATAATTTCCTTTTTCTTTAGGTTCCGAGTAAGAAAAAAATATAGTGTTATTATCTACATTCACAATAAATTCGACTCATCAGTTTATATATTCATGTTAAAAATTTTAATTAAAATTACATACTACTTATAATAGAAAGTAGAAGAATTTTTTAACAGTTTCGCACCTCATTTGCTACGCTTCATGTGCAATATCCAACTTGTTCCTTTTGAATGAGATATTCATATTAGCTAAAACTTTCTCAATATCCACAACTAAGTTGATACATGATGCATCTTTATTCACTGCAGTAATATTTAAATTTGGATGATATCTGACTAAGTTGTTAAAGAAAAATATGAAATGTATTCCTTTGAAAAAAAAGTCATCTAAAATTTTTCTTTCATGTATATGGAATGATTTTTGCATAGCCACCTTTAAGTTTGCCCATTATGTGATCTTCATTCACTACAACAATATACAAATTAGGATATCTGACTGTGTTGTTGAGTGAAAATATTGATTGTATCCCTTTAAGAACAATTATCACGTCTTTCTGTCTTATAGATATCAAAAGATTTTTGTATAGCCACCATATTAGCAAGTTTGTACATAATGTGATATTCATCTACTGTAACACTTTACAAACTAGGTTGATACTTGACTATGTCGATGAAGAAAAATATTAAATGTATCTTTTTAAGAACAGATATCGTATTTTTTTCTTTTATGGATATCGAAAGATTTGTGTATAGCCACCAGTAAGTTCGTGCACAATGTGATCTTCATTCACTGCAACAATATTCTAACAAGGATGATATCTGACTAGTCGTTGAAGAAAAATAATGGAGAACAGTCATCATATCTCCTTCTCTTATGAATATCTCTCTATTTATCATGATATCTACCCATTTTAAAATTCAAATATATTTTAATGTCACAGCGATTCCTCTGCAAAATTGTTGAATAACATTAAAATCTAAACAGAATGAAAATTACTATATACTGAAAATGGTAAAAATATTTTAAGAGTTATGGAAAGAAGATAATTAAAAAAAATACTCTTAAGAATCGAAAAACAAAACTTTGTCATATTCTAAAATAATAGCTTGAGAAAAATATTGTATAATTACGTATTTCTTCTAAAATTAACAAGATAAACAGGGTAAAATTTATTCTAATTGCAACTCATTAGAATATTCATACGATAACTAATAAAATAAATAAAATCTATGTAATATGACCACTATCATTAACCAAATCCGCAATTTAGTATTTTAATGAGAATGAATTTTGTGTACAGTTGTCGCATTAAAAAAAAATCTCGATTCTGTACTCTTTAAAAGAAAAGTTGTTAAAAATACAAAATGCATTACTTGAAAAATTTTCCATATCCTTAATGTGAAAATATTGATTTTACACTACATTTCTTAGATTTTGAAAGTTTAAAGATTTTCTCTGCATGTAATAAAAAATTTTAATTAACGAATAAGTATTTGTATACAATCTTACAAAGATTATTTGATAAAATAGGATACCACTAATTCGATACACAATGTCTAATAATTTTTTTCTAGCTAGGCGATTGTTTTTTACATATATAAATTATTTTTAATTAAGAATGGAAATATCTTCTAAATGATGTTTTGAGGTATAAGATATATTTGAATAAGTTATATATATATATATATATATATATATATTCTTTTAAATGGAGCTTTCAAATGGTCCATAAACTTCTGTATAGCTACTAACTTCTTACTTAATGTGATCTTCATTCACAGAAGAAAATTTCAAACTGGAATTATGATTATGTTGTTGAAAGTAAATATTGAATGTATCCCTTTGACGAACACTAATCACGTGTTTTTGTTTTCTGACTATCGAATATGTATAATCATATGTACCCATTTTAAAATTGTAATGCATTTTAATATCACAACAAATTTCTCCACAAAGTTGTTAGACATCAATAAAATTTAAACCGAATGGAAAATTATATTTACATAAAATGGCACACATATATTCAAACATCCGGGACAAAAATAATTTTTAAAAATAAATCTAAGAATTCCAAAACAAAAGTTACTCATATTCTACAAAAATAGCTTGAGAAAATATTACATAACTATGCAGAATGTGAGGTCATCTTTTACACTAATGTATTCTTCAAAAATTAGTTAGATAATCAGGGTAAAATTTATTCTAATTGCAACTCACTAGAATATTCTTACAATAACTAATAGAACAAATAAATTTTATGTAATATCATGTCCAATTTCTTTAATTCATTAAACAAATCCGCAATTTTGTATTTTAATCGGAATGAATTCTTTTAAAGATATTACGTAAAAGAAACTCGATTCTCTTCTCTCTCAAAGAATTTTTTTTTTTTTTTTTTTTTTTTTTTTTTAACGCAAAATGCATTAATTGAAAAACTTTTTTTACAACCTTAATGAGGAAGAATTGATTTTACACTAAATTTATTATGTCTTCGGAGTTCAGATATTTTCTCTGCGTGTTATAAAAAACATTAATTAACAAATAAGTATTTCAATGTAATCTTACAAAGAATTTTTTCATAAAATTGGATACCATTAATTCGATACACAATACCTAAATATTTCTGATAGCTAGGCGATTGTTTTTTACATGTGTAAATAATTTTTGATCGACAATGAAAATATTACCTTTAACACATTCGCTGCCGATCACGCGCCAGCGCGTGATATGACGCCAACGTTAAGGGTCCACTCACGTGCTAGCGCGTGATGTGGGGTGATATCCTATAGCCAGTCACGCGCTGGCGCGGGAAAATCTTTCACTGATCCTTTGTTATAAAAAGTAAATCGGCTTCTGCGAAAAACTCACTTCGACAGTGCAGCATTAACTATCATCACATCTTCACGTAAGCGGCAACGAAAGTGTTAAAATGATATTTTTGGTTAAAAGATATATTTGAATAAGTTATATATGTTATTTTTCTTTTAAATGAAGATTTCATATGGTCAATAGATTTCTGTATAGCTATCACTAAGTTTGTACATAATGTGATCTTCATTCAATGTAGCAATATTGAAACTGAGATGATATCTGACTATGTTGTTGAAGAAGAAAAATCGAAATGTATCCTTTTAAAGAACAGTCATCATATCTTTTTATCTTTTATGGATATCGAATATATATCTTTAAAATTACTCATTTTAAAATTCAAATATATTTTAACATCACAACAATCTTTTTACAAAGTTGTATAACAATAAAAACTAAACAGAATGGTTATTGCTGTTTTCATAAAATGGTTCAGATATTTACAGGCTTAAGAACGAAAAGACTTAAAAAAATACGTTTAAGAATTCTAAATCAAATATTACTAATATTCATCTGGAATAGTTTCTGCAAATTATTACCTGATTATAATGTCAGTAAGATAATTTTTTAAATGAATGCATATTTTTTCAGAAATTAGTAAGATAATTAAGGGGAATTTTTTTTTTCTAATTGCATCTCGTTAGCATAAATTTAAGAGAACTACTTGAAAAAAATGTAATATCATGTCCAATATATTTTATCCATTATCGAAATACACAATTTTGTACTTTATTCATAAAGTACTGCGGGTAAAATTACTGATTAAAAGAATCCCGATTTTTTACTTTCCCAAGGAAAAAATAAAAAAATGCAAAATACATTAATTCACATTTTTCCCCCATATCTTTAATGAGAAAGCATTGATTTTACACTAAATGTCTTAGGTCTTAAGAATTTAAACTTTTTCTCTGCTTGTAATAAAATACATTCATTAGCGAATGAGATTTGAATATAATCTTTAAAAAAATATTTTGATAAAATTGAATGTCATGAATTCGATGCACAATATATCAATATTCTTATAACTAGAGAATTACTTTTTTACTGTGTAAGTTATTTTTTCTTGTTAATTAAATAACGGTAGAGCGCCTATTATCTGACCAAGTCGAGACTGACCCAAGTTCGGATAAGCAAAAATTTAGATACACGGACAGATTATTTATGGATTAAACTAAAACCTTCATGCTTTATCAAGTCATTTCATCTTTTTCTTTGATTAATAACGAAAGATTTCTGTAGAGCCATCACTAATTTCATACATAATTTGATCTTTATACACTGCAGCAATATTTAAACTAAGGTAATACATGACTATGTTGTTGAAGAAACATACGGAATATATCCTTCTAAAGAACAATAATAGCATATTTTTTTTTAATGAATATCGAATACATATCATCACAAGTACACATATTAAAACTCGATTATATTTTAATATAATAAAAATTTTTCGACAAATTTGTTGGATACCAATAAACCTAAACTTAATGGAAATTGCTGTTTTCATAAAATGGTAAAATTATTTTCATACAAACAGAACGAAAATACTTTTAAGAATTCCAATGCAAATATTACTCATATTCTTCTTGAATAACTTCCACAAAGTATTACATTACACACAGTGAGGTAATTTTTACATGAATGTATTTTGTTCTCAAATTAGCATGATAATCATGGTAAAATTTATTCTTATTGCATCTCATTAGCATATTTCTAGGATAACTGAAAAAATGTTATATCATGTCCGATATCTTTAATCTATTAAAGAAATAGGCAATTTAGTACTTTAATCAGAATAAATTGTGGGTAAAATTGCCACATAAAAGAAACTCGATACTCTACTTTTCAAATAAAAGCTTTTAAAAAATGCAACATACATTATTTCGAATTTTCTTCTACAAGCATAATGATGAAGCATTGACTTTACGTTAAATTTCTCAAGTCTTAGAAAATTTAACTTTTTCTGCATGCAGAAACAACAGGCGTTCATTAGCGAATGAATCTTTGAATATAATCTTACAAAGAATATTTTGATAAAATAGAATGTCATTAATTCGTTACGCAATATCTGAACAATTCTTAGAGGTAGGCGATTTTTTTTCAGAAGTAAATTTATTTTGCTTGATAATCAAAATGCAGTACAGCATCGATTACCCGAACAAATTCGGATAACCAAATTTTTGGTACATGGACAGATAATTTCTTGATTATAGTGAAATCTTCACCCTTCATCAAGGATTAAAACTGGCAGCACCAGTTAGTGCTGCATGTATTTATTTTATTCTTTTTTTGTCAACTTTTTTATCCTTTTCTGAACTTTAGAATTAATAATTTAACCAAAAAATGTTTCGATTGTTGCTTGATTCAGTGGAGACGTTCTTCACAATGTTGTCATACCTCGAATTATTCTCAAATGCGTAAGTTGAATGGGATCATCATTTTCTGCCGTTCATAACTGATTCTAATTATTCAAAGATTCCATTATGTGGTGGAGATAATGGAATCTCTTTAAAATATTTTTTTTATTAACTTAGTATTCTTCCCAACACCTTTACTATTTTATATTCCTCATTTTGGTTGCTTCTATAACTGAAGGGAAAAATGAAAGAAGTAGGTTGTTTGAATAATTGGAAGTTCACTTAGGAAAAATTTTCTGAGAAATAAGCTATTCGGATAATTAGAAGTTCAGTTAATTTAGAATAGTTTATATAGTTATATAGTATCTTTTTGAGCGATTCTTTCATATTATACGTAAGTTTCTGTGCAGAGAAAACTAACAACCTTTTGTAAGCATTGTGATCTTCACTCATTTTGAAAATATTCCAAATAAAAAAATATTTCAGTATACTTTAAAATAAGAAATATGGAATATATACCTTTAAAAACATCTATCGCATCGTGTGCATTTTTCATTTACTAAAATAGATGATATATCTTCATAAGTACTCTTTAATGTTCGAATATATATTTTAGATAAAAACAATTTTTCGACTTGTTATGTATTCAGTTTTTTACATTTAAAGTATTGATTAAACTTTTAATAATCATTCTAGAATTTATGTGCATTTTTCTGTGTCCTGTATTGCTCTAGAAATTTCATTTGAATAATATGCAATAGAATATTTTGAACTTCGAAAAAAATGTATGTAATTCAATATATCCTAATTTCCGGTATATAATACTCCCTTTTAACAATTTTTTTTCATCACAGATACATCTTATATGTCGAGTATTAACAGGAAATATTGAAAATTTCGAAAATAGAAAATTACGAGAAAGAAAATTTCTAATTTATTGAACATGCTAATCTTTTGCAGAAAACTGCATAGGTACTTTATATACTACAAAGCCATCCTGCCTGTGACTTAAGGAAAAGGTGACTTTATTGTTCATTGGTTTTTATCTTCCCCATTTCCACCCCAATAACATCTTCCATTTGCAATCCCAGATGAGATATTAAACATCCCAATGTGTTTGACGATTTTGAAGACGATTCGTGCATAATTGTGACTTTTATCACGCGGACAAAATTTTAGTATGCACACACACACACGTAGATACGTACATATATAACCATTATACAATACTACTATTAACCATCAAAATATAGAATAACCCATAAAATAACATATTATAACAAGACAGAGGAGATGGCAAATATTGGAACAAATACGAAGTATTGGAAATGTGGTATTTGCAATAACATTACCAAATTACGAAATGACACATTATTTGCGATTAATTTCTGATTAGAAATCAGGATAAACCTAAAAATGAATTCTAAATTACTTTGTTAATAGCCAACGCAAAATTTAATTTAATGAAAAATACTAAACAAATAGTAAACCAATAATAATAGAATTATCAAATCGATAAACTTACATGATAAAATCGCCAACATTTAAAGAAAAATATAAATTCAAATTTGCAATCTCACCTTGCCAACAGTTAAGAGGTGACAGTTAACAAAGAAATTAATATCAGAAACCAAATATATATATTTCATTATTAACATAATTAAAATAACTATTATTAAAAATAGAACACAAAAAAACTTCTTGAAACACCATAAGATAAATAAAATACCGCAAGGCCTTTCGATAGAACTTAGTCTATCTTCATCAGGCGAAACAACGTGCGTCTACAATGAATGTAGCGGCACGACACTCCGTCACCGCTACATTCATTGTAGTCGCACGTCTTTTCGCCTGATGAAGATAGACTAGGTTCTATTGAAAGGCCTTGCGGTATTTTATTTATTTTATGGTGTTTCAAGATGTTTTTTTGTGTTCTATTGTATAACACCAGTTTCCAACTTTTTTTTCTGTATTATTAAAAATATTCAATTATAAAAGTAATATTAAACAACAATGTTATGTAATTAATGGAAATATTGTAATTATAATATATATATATTTTTTCTAAAGTGGGGATGGTTATGGGTTCCTGGGGTTATATAAGGAAAAGTTATAAAGAAAATTGACAACAGTCATACCATGGTAATGACTGCAAATAAGAAGTATATATTGTGAAATCAACGAAAGGGCACGATATTTAGATGTTTAGAAAATTCCAGTAGCGAAAATTGAAAAACAGAATCTCTTCAAAAAGTGTTGAAATTCACAACATAATAAAAAAACCCCATTAATTACGTTATTTTGCTAAAATTACAGTAGAATGACTTAATAGATAACAATAAAGTTTGATCTAACTAATCAACCAATCTTTTCGACAAAAAAATTAAGAAATCTCACATTACTTGAATTCTGGATTTCTTGCCAAGATTATCTTTGTTTCTTTATCTAACTCGACGAAGCAAATTCATCAAGGCGATAAACGGGTTAACCGGACCGGCTGTGGGCCTACCTGTAGGGCGACAATCGCTCGGCTTTTCGGAAAAGGAATGGAACCGATACGGAGGACGGTACCGTGCCGAAACCTTTGGTAACGGCAAAGCGGCTGTGGACCAATTGTTTACCGATAGTTCTGTGTTTGCTGGGTTACGAATAATAGTAGACCAGAGATGTCATTAATGCTCTATTTTCTTATCTCAATTTTAATTATATATCTTTAACCCAAGTTTAAATACTATAATTTTAAATTTTAAATCAAATATCATACATGTGGTTTTGGAGTTCGTATCGGGTCAGCGGTCGTCTGCTGGCTGAGTTTATTATTCTCGGTAAAAGAATGCTACAATAATTTCAATGAATTCGAAACTATGGCTTCTTGAGAAATTATTCTTAAATTTTAGTAATTAAAAGTGTACATCCTAAAGATTAGACTACTTACAATATAATTTTAACAATTTAAAGTCTTAAAATCAATGTTCTTCTGTTTATGTTATAAAGATTCAAAGAACAACAGAGGCACTCCTAAAAGCTACCTAGTTGTTCCATTTCCTTATCAGTTTTAAAGTTTATAAGTGTTGCACTGTGACACATAATCAAAACAGGAGACTTTTCCATTGAACACTTATAGTTTGGAATAGCAGTATTTACATAAATGAAGTAAACCTTTGTGTACTCTCTTAAAACGAAAGAGTGGATTTGGCTGCTCAAGAAAGAGTTCTAATTTACTGGATCGTGTATGAGCTGATTTTTAAGTGGTCCACTCTTCTTGACTTGCTTTCTTCTATTTCTAATGCACTCATTGAGATCGGAAACTAAGCAAGTGAACTCGAGAAGAAAACAGATCATTCCCGCGTAATTTTCATCCACCGCTGGCGCTGCTGTCGACCTGACCTTGCAAAATACAAGATGGAGGATTTCCGAATGCACTGCACGCTGATTTTCGATGCATCTTAAAAGTTCGTGGTTTCCTCAAGATTATTTGCTAAAGAAGCCGGTATTTTACGAAGTAAGTACTATGAAAGTATTTTATTTACATTATGCTATCCTTTTAATAGATTTCTCTTCTCTTTTTTTTAATAAACAATTAATGTTAATACTCATACGTACCGTACATAACAACCTTGAAATAAAATGGTGTATCAAGCGAAGTAAAAATTGTCCTATAATGTAAATACTTAGTTCATTTAACAGTCTTGTAGTATAAAAGTTTTGAAGAATTAAGTTATGCAATTATTACATCTGTATTTATAGAAATTTATTTATAGATGTTCAGGCTGGTTAGAAGTGCTTATTTTTTAGTGTACTCCTATTTCTCAATTTTGCTAATATTGTTAAGGGATGGAAAACCCTATATAAACACGAAAAACAAAGTCATCTTGTATTTTGATCTACATGTTGCTGCATATAAGGAAAAAAATAGTGTGTATATAAACACATTTCTAAGACTCTTGCATTCTTAACGTTTGAACATGTGTGTACTTTGTTACTGTTTTGTTTGGCAATGCTTTACATTGCTATTGAGCAAAATTATTGCATGAATGGTCTGTATTATTGGGTCATTCCATGCCAAATCAACCAGTGACTCAACCTGACCCTTTCCGATTTCAATGAAACTGCTAGGGATCATTCTCTATAATGATATAAATTAGAGCATATTTTTATTTTTTGTTTATCGCTTTAAATTTTTATACAATTAATTATTTAAATTTTATAAAATCATCATTTTTTGACTTACATAAATATTTTCATATTTTGAATTTCTCAAGTTCTTTCTTATTATATATACATGCATATATATTGATAAAAATAGAGATTGGATTATAAACTGTAACTTCATTATAAAATGATTTAAATTAAATATTTACAATGAATTTATGTAAAAAATAAAAGAAAATAAATTTAATTTAAACAGTATTAGCAAACTGTCTTATGTTCTAAGAATAAAGTGCTGTATACAGTGAAGCATTGATACTCTGAAAATCTTTATAACTAATCTTTTAATTACTAATAATAAACATTTGAAAGTAGTCTGATAAATGAAATATTCTTCTCCATAGCTATCCAAATAATAAATTTCAAATACTTCTTGACATTTTGTTTCTTGAATGACAATTTTAAGTCAACATTTTTGGTCATAGATTCAGCAGATAACAGGAGGGGGGGGGGGATCACTATTATTAAAATGCTATAAGTAGCATCCAATCTTTTAAAACTCTCTTATTCGACTTCATATTTTGAATGTAATGCTTAAGATAACCTCCCCAATTAAGATTAGGGATTTCTTTTACAGCTTGAAATCTTATAAATTGTATTATGTTATTGCGTTAAATAATCTGCAGTTTCCAAAAAATTAAGATATTTTCTATTAAATATTGAATATTTTTAATCTATTTCATATTAGATCAATTCACATGTTCGAAGCTTTTTCTAAAGAGAAATAAATATATTCACCATTGCAGACTGATTTTAATCCTATACCCAAAAAATGATCTGAACCTGCTACATCCAATGCTTATTGCTGATATAAAGAGTTAAAAATAGAAGTTATTTATATTCAATAATCTGACATACATAAATTATTAAGAAAAAGAGAAAATGTCATTAAATTCCTTCTGAAAAAAAAAAAAAAAAAAAAAAAAATTTTTTTTTTTTTTTTTTTTTTTTTTAGAAAAAAAAACAGTTGGTTTAAACTAAACCGTTGTTTAAACCAAAAGGAGTAAACAGTTGTTTAAACCATAGTTAAAACCAATTGGTTTAAACCGTGCCAACCTTGGTCTAATTGTTGTAGGTTCTATCTTGTATTATAGTCCGGGTGCTATGCATCCGAAAACTGCAAAGCGTGATAAGAATATACCACTTGGTGAGTATGAACTTTATAATAATACAATGCATTTCAGAGGGGGAGGCATCTCGTAAAGTCGTCTGAATTCAAGATGGCGGCTATTATTAAAAATGGCGTCATTTTTTGAATTTCCTTAATATGCGTGATATAAATGTGTATTTCATGTCGATTTCGATGTTTTTAAAGTCAGTTTTTTGTTTTTAACACTTTTCAACATTATTCAAAAGAGTAAATGAATTCCATTTATCTGTCTGTTTGTCTGTCTGTCCGCCTATTATTTCATGCTCTAACTCACTTAAATGTACTCTGACTGCCATGTAAATTTTATAGGTTTTATAAAGTTTATAATAGCATGTTCGGAGTAAAAAATAAAGTGTACAGCTTTTCTAGTCCATTTACAGGGCGCTGAAAAAATTTATGAATTGTCTAACTGTTAGTCTGGCCCTGCTCTTTTTTGTTTAAATTTACTCGGATATCCGTGTAATTTATGTATGTGTAATGTCTATATGTAACTTTAAAAAGTGGTATACTACGAAATATTTTACTTCGAAAATGTACTGTGTAGCATTTACAGTTCATTTCCAGGCACACTCAAATTAATTCCCTTAGATTATGGTCTGTTGGCGAAAATCCTTTTTAGTGTGTTTAATGATGTTAAACTGTTTGAAACATATTAAAATTTATATTCATCAGTGAAGTATAATACAAGATACATGCTGTACAATATGCCCCCAATACAAATACACTCCCAGTACAATAATACCCAACCAAAATGAGATGAAACAAATGTGATATTTTAATTTGAATTTATTTTCCTTTCTTTTTTTGCAGTTACTGACTCTTCTCGCAAACACATTGACACGCAGACGATAAAGATGTGAAATAAACTAAAAAGACTTTTGTTTATAAAAGATTAGCTCTATGTATTTCTTTTGAACGGGATGCACTATTGTATAATGAAAAATTTTAAAAGATGAACAACATAAATATTCACCGTTTGTGTTCGCCCTTAAATAATTATTTCTTGTCGGCATCATCCATTTAAAAGAATATTTTGAAACCACAGATTGGGGTAAGATGATTTTACATCTTAAAAAGAGTTTTAAGTTAAGAATAGAATATTTTTATTTCAATCAATCGCATTTTATTTCACTTTATCATACATAAGAGTATTTGGTATAATTTTCTAGGTTTTGCTCTTTACTTATGTGTTTTTTTAACACGTTATTAAATATGGCAGATCGAATACGATTAATTTCAGAGAATAACTTCAATGAGATGAATTAAAAAATGTATTGATTGGACGATTTGTATATTGTGCCACAAGCGAAGTGATGAAAATCTTATTTGTTCTGCAAATAATGCTAACTTGTCTTCACGAAATGCTGGATATGCAACTCTTGCAAAAAATTTATGCAACTTTGAAAGTATTAACGCTTTACCCATGGATATTAATACAATGATGTTTGATGAAGACTGTAATGGAATAGAAAATACGTTTATAAAAAGACAAGCCATGTGGCACAAAAATGTGCGCTAAAATACAATTCCAGAATGTTCGAAAGAGCCAAAAAACAGAAAGTCTCTGAAGTAGAGAATAAAGACTTGCCATCTTCATCACACGGATGTCGTAATCGATTATCAACTTCTACAGATATGTGCTTTTTTTGCGATGGTTACGCAACAAATCAGGATAAATAGGATTCTCTTTAAAGAAGCTACTGCTGCATTTTCATACCTATCAAAACCACAAACTTCCATTCCTGAAAGTATTTTAAATATTTTGGAAAAGTTCGTAATATTGTTGTACTGTTCAACAAGCAATAGCATAAGTGTCAATGATGCAAGACAAGAATTCTTTATGACAAAAAATCGTTCTCTCGATCATCTTCCACCAACCAAGGGTGCACTTCAACAACATATTTTATGCAGTGCTTTCCAAGCTGGACACATATGGGGACAAGCAGATCAGCATGAAATATGTCCACCCTCTCCAAACAAATGGGGATGGTGGCTGGATAATTCAACATGGAAAATAAAATGGTCGGAGTTGCCAGAGATTTCAGACTCTTGTGAAGAGTTAATAAAATGTATGTGTAAAATCTGTAAAAATAAATGTGGCTATAGAAAGGTTGGACTCTCTTGCACATTACTGTACAATTGCAAAAATGAATGTGAGAAATATGATGATACCAAGTGATGTTTCTCTATTCTAGAGCTTTATATGTAACATTAATTTTTTAATATATTGTATAAATAATGTATTAATAAAAAAGTATTTTTATCACTTATTTATTCTTTTAAAGTTTCTACTGTAAATGACGAAAATATTTTACTAATTGTCCTATTTTCATTTTCGTCATATTTCTAGTATTAAAAAGAGAAGGGTATCAAAACGTAGAAATTAACATCAGATGTACCCTTGTAAGATACAGAGAAATAAAAATGCAAAAGATTTTAAATAATAGTCGAAATTTTGAATTCCAATAAATTCACACAATGCATCAATTTCTTATAATGCATTTTATTAATATAAGATTGATACTGACTATTTATGATATCCTTATCATAAAATGAAATTTTATCCCTCCTAGCACCTCCACAAATAACACTTGAATTGGTGATCTTTATAAAATTTATTTACATATTACAAAAGTATATTTTCTTGTTTTGGTGTGTCACTGTAAATAAACGATAAATACTATGCACACCCTAATATGTAGTAAGTATTTGATAGTTCATTGTAGCATTAACATTGATGTATATCAATTTGAATGTGTTTTAAAGAGTATAACATCATTAAAACACAATTGGAAACGATTTCGTCGCATGCATAATATTGTAATGTGATTTTTTCAGCGCCCTGTAAATGGATTAGAAAAGCTATACACTTTATTTTTTCTCCGAACATGCTATTATAAAACTTCATAAAACATATAAAATTTACATGGCAATCTGAGTACATTTAAGTGAGCTAGAGCATGGAAGAATAAACCAACAGAAAGACAAACAGACAGATAAATCGAATTCATTTACTCTTTTAAATAATGTTGAAAAGTGTTAAAAACAAAAAACTGACTTTAAAAACATCGAAATCGACATGAAATACACATTTATGTCACGCATATTAAGAAAATTCAGAAAATGACGCCATTTTGAATAATAGCCGCCATCTTGAATTCAGACGACTTTACAAGATGCCTCCCCCTCTGAAATGCATTG
Organism: Maratus speculifer; assembly: GCA_964019185.1. NCBI lineage: Eukaryota > Metazoa > Arthropoda > Arachnida > Araneae > Salticidae > Maratus > Maratus speculifer. Next base: position 81,616,730 of record OZ025291.1, read on the forward strand.
TATTGTCATGAAGTACATACTCACCAAGCGGTATATTCTTATCACGATTTGCAGTTTTCGTATTATTTTTGTCGCGTAGCACTCGGACTATTATATAAATATGCAAATATATAAAAAACCACTAAAAATCCACATAAACCTGTATTGGTTGGGTATTTGCCAGCGCTGATACATTTTGAAAGTAGCAACAAATGTGAATTTACAACAATATTTTATAATGTTGCTTTAAGAACTTTCATTTTAAATTTGTTTTTAAAATGGTGATTTATTTTAAGATTGTATCAGAAGTGACACCATGATTTAAACAAGCGGATAAGTGTAATCGCACAGGATTTATTTATTCTATTTTCATTTTATTCATGATTGGCTGAATTTTCAGTAGTGTAATATTTATAAAGCTAAAATTTTTAGTGTATGGTTCATTTTTTGTTTAGACTATGGATGGGAAATTTATAAAACATTTAATCTGAAAGCTGCAAAATATTTTAATATGTTCATAATCATTCCTTAACATTATATTTATTGCTATTAAACTTAATTTCAATATTTTCTTTTAACACAGGAAGATGGTGATGGAGTCAAATTCAACAATCTTATTTAACCTCAAGGATCCTCAACAAAGTGTCTATTTTGCCTAATATTTTAAAAGTTGGACAAAGCAGTGGACAGATTACAATATGCTCTTTATGTATTTAATGTTTAATGCAAATGGACTGTTATATTTATAAAGGTCCTGTTAAAGATGTTATTGAAACTTGTTTATCTGATGTTGGAAAGAATTGTTATCAATTAATGTTAGGTTTATTTTGTTCTTGCTAAATGTTTTTGTTGTTAAATAAAATTAGTTTTTTTTCTTTCTTGCAACATTCTAAATTGCATATTTGGCTTTAACTTTTGACACAAAATGGTGCAGTCTTATGCTTTTATATTTATTTAAAAGTTAGTTGATTTAAGAAACATTGAATAAAATAAAAAAGTAAAAGATTAATTAAGAAGAAATAAGTTATTCTTGAATATAAATTCAAGTTTTAACAAATGTTTTAAATGATATAAAGAAAAATTGCACATGGTCAATAAATCCATTTCTCAGTTATTTCTGCATTTAACTTTTGTACTACAATATTTAGTGGAAGGTTCTTCATACAATAAAATAATTATCCATAATCAAAATTTTAGCTATACAAGTTTTTTAATGGCATTCCTCCACATTTCCCAATTGCAATGTGCTTATATAAATGCTATGGGTAACAATTATTTTATCTAAGATTTCAAAGCCATTTCCGATTTCAAACTAAACAATTAAAATATTTTTTTAAAATTTAGTCAGTTTAAGAAATATAAGATTTTGATTGAGATTTAATTCAAGGAGTAATTACAAGGTATCATGGGTTGATGTTTATCCATTTAAAATATTTTCAATTTCATTTATTTAAACCCTGCGCTGGCCGTGTGTGTGGGGGGGGGGGATACTTTTTTAAATTTAGGTTTTATGTTTTTTAATACTTTCTTTTTCAAAACTGGTTCTGAAACTCGTATTAATATTTAAAAAAAACTAACCAAAATTGCAAAAGTAAAAACTAACCCACTTACAGATCATCCTCAAATATTCTATGCCCCCCCCCCCCAAAAAAAAAGGTAAACATTTTAAAATCCAAGCAAGATATTTGAAAATAACTTCTGCTTAGGATTATCTAAACTCTTAAGGAGAACAATCAGCTTCTGACATTGTGGTGCTGAAGTTGAGTCATTGGGCTGATACCAAGTTTATTTTTTCAATATTTTTTTAGTAAGATGCCTAAGATTGGTTTATTTGATTGAAATCATAAATTTTTAATAAAAAAGTAATTGTTATTTACAATTAAATCCGAAGCTAATGAAAAAATTAAAATTGTATATAAGCATATCTGAAGATATAAGTATCATTGGAAAATATGTAAACTTGAAATTGCCCAAGAAAGGAAAGGAAAAATCCCATTAGCACCACAGCATCAGAAGCTGATATTCTGTTTAGTGTTGTTCGGGTGCTGTTGTACAGTTATGCAAATTTAGGCAGTTTGCATGAATAAGTGTTTTCAAATTTAAAATTTTGAGATCACCAGTATTTTTAATTTAATGAATATATGTACTTTTAAATTTAACAAAAGAAAATACTGATGTTAAACATTTCTGATTTGACAGAATAATAAAAAATTCATGTAAGCTCTATTTAATTTTGTATAACGATTCAATTGCTTTTTCCCCTAAATTGACATGGGAAACAGTTTCATCGAATTAGAAAGAAAAAAAATGTTTTTATGATTCATTGGAGAACTTTCAGTCATGTAAATTAGAATGTTTTAAGTCTTGTTAATTAAAGACTTGGAAGAAATATTGGAGAATCCATGTTACAGTTTTCCAATCTCTCTCTCTCTCTATATATATATATATATGTATATATATATTATATATATATATGTATATATTATATATATATATATATATATATATATATATATATATATATATATATATATATATATATATATATATATATATATATATTGTTGCAACGTATATAGGGTTCTTTCGTTCTTATGATTAGACAACTTCAAACTCTTTTCTCTTAGAAAAATAGAAAATAATTTATTTACAGATCTTCAGAACAACAGAGTCTTCGAAACTCACAAATATTACAAGATATTCCAAAATAACTGTTTAAATCTATCGAACAAGTACAAATATAGGTCGCAGAGACTCTTTATACAATGTCTCAACACTATATCACATTCAAAACAACGTAGATAAAACTCAATACATCAAGCAAACTCGCTTGGACAATCTCTAGTAGCTCACTCAATGACTGACTGGTAAATAATAACAACAACAGCTCGTATCGCTCTCCTTATATATAGTCTCGTAGCATGTGTTAGAAATTTCTAGAAAAACCTAGAAAACCACGGAACAACAAACAATGTATCAGTAGACCTAAGGGGGGTTACCATAAATAGGGAAGGGTTACCATCGCCAACAATCGCCAAGTTTGTCGCCAACTTGGCGATATATCGCCAAATTTGGCGACCAAAATTAGTCGCCAAAAGTGACGCCAACTTGGCGATATCTCAAATATTTCGCAAAGCTGCCATAGACATTCACTGAAAATAATCGACAAGTTTGCTTGATAACAGAGACAATGTAACAAAAACTAATATTAGTAAAGAAATGGAGCTTAATAAGATTATTTACATTATTTCACAGTACAAACACTAACTATTTACAAAATTCGTAACACTACCCCCTCCTCAAAGACTGCACGTCCCGGGCAGTGCAATCCTTGAGTTAGAGGAAAACACTTAAAATAAATAAACAAATAAATAAATAAATAAATAAATAATAACAATAATAATAAAATTTACATAAATAAGAACTAATTACTATTTACATATTTACAAAAAGTGACTTTCATGACCATGGTCTGAAATTCAAGTTTCGAATTTCTAATCACTTTGGCCAAAATAAGGGGCTAGCCGGTTATAGTGTACGACCTTCGGTTTGGCGTGTGGCGATTTTTGTATGCGTACAACGACGTCATTCAGCCTGTTGACGACTGTGTAAGGACCGTCCCAGTTTCTTTGTAATTTTGGCGACAGTCCCTTACGACGTATCGGATTCCACAACCAAACTTTGTCACCTTCGTTGAACTCATGTCCTGTTGCCTTTGTGTCGTACCGTGTCTTCATCTTTTCTGATGCCAGTCCAATTCGGTTCCTCGCTAGACAATGAATCTCCTCAATCCGCGCCTGGAGTTCATCGACATATTCCTCAGGCGATGAAGGAGCATCAGGAGGACGGCCAAACAAAAGATCCGCAGGTAGACGAAGATCACGACCAAAGAGCATTTGAGAAGGGGAGTAACCAGTGGCCTCATGAGTGGCACTCCTGTAAGCAAGCAGGAAAAGAGGCAATTTCTTGTCCCAGTCCTGTTGGTCTCTAGACACCAGGAGAGAGAGGCTATTTAGGATGGTACGATTGAACCGCTACACCATGCTGTCCGATTGAGGGTGTAGAGGTGTTGTTCGGGTTTTGTCCATGCCGAGTAGTTCACACATTTCCTTGAACACAGCCGAATCAAAATTTCTTCCTTGATCGGAATGGATTTGAAGAGGAACTCCGTATCTGGAAACCCAGTGTTGAATCAGTATGTCTGCTACGGTTACCGCCTCTTGATTAGGAATGGCATAGGCTTCAGGCCACTTAGTGAAGTAGTCCATGACAACGAGGATGTACTTATTGCCATCAGATATTCTAGGAAGTGGACCCAGGATGTCTAGGGCAATTCGTTCGAAAGGAGCTCCTACATTATAACGTTGCAATCGTCCACGGGTGCGCCTCTTAGGACCTTTACATGCTACACAGGTGTCACAAGCTCGACACCACTTCTCCACGTCACTGCGAACATTATTCCAGTAGAAACGCTCTCGAACCTTTTGCAGGGTCTTCATTACACCAAAATGACCTCCTGTGGGACTACCATGCAGTTCTTGAAGGACCATAGAAATTCTCGACTTAGGGAGTAGTAGTTGCCGTCTACATGTCTTTCCATCGTCAGACTCCCATTTTCGGTACAAGATGCCGTTCTTCAAATGTAAGGAATCCCAGAGGGCCCAATAACGTTTAGTCGTAGGATGGTAATGGGCCATGTCTTGCCAGCTGGGCTTCCTGTTGGACTCCTCTTTCAGCTCTAGAATTGGCTTAATTTCAGGATCAGCAAGTTGATCTTTACGCAGGCTCTCGTCACTCCACGGATCTTGCGATGATGTAGACCCAGTTGTAACTTGTCTTACTATAGGACCTTTGGCATGAAATTTCTTCTCAACCCGGTCGCAGTATCTACAATTATCTGAGCAGGGTCTTCTTGAGAGAGCATCTGCATTTCCATGTGATGAGCCTTTTCGATGGCGTATCTCCATATCGTACTCTTGAAGCTTTTGTATCCACCTGGCTATCTGGCCTTCTGGATTCTTAAAATTCAGTAGCCAAGTTAGAGAAGCATGATCAGTTCGGATCAGGAACTTTCGACCGTAAAGATAGTGATGAAAGTGGTCTATGGCTTTCACTACAGCAAGAAGCTCTTTTCTTGTTACGCAGTAGTTTCGCTCGGCCTTTGACAAGCACTTGCTGAAATAGGCGATAATACGCTCCTGGCCGTCGATTTCCTGGGACAGTACAGCGCCAATGCTTTCATTGCTTGCATCCGTATCAAGTATAAACTGTTTATCGATTTGAGGATACGACAGAATTGGAGTGGATGTCAAGGCCTCCTTAAGCTTTTCGAAAGCAGCGTCACATTCCTGTGTCCACATAAATTTTTGATTGGCTTCTGTTAATTTATGAAGTGGTCTTGCAATCATCGAGAAGCCTTTGACGAATTTTCTGTAATAGGTGCATAATCCTAGAAAACTTCGAAGCTGGTGAACATCTGCTGGACGATTCCAATTTTTCACGGCCGATATCTTCTCCGGATCAGTCTTAACTCCTTCCGCCGAAATGATGTGTCCAAGGTAGGCGACTTCATTACGAAACAAACTGCACTTCGAAGGGCTTAACTTCAAATTAGCTTCCTTTAATTTTTGTAGCACCCGACTGAGGTTGTTCAGATGTTCATCAAAAGATTTTCCTATGATTATGATATCGTCTAAATAAACAAGACATGCCTCATATGACAGTCCCCGAAGAACCGTTTCCATAAGGCTTTCAAAAGTTGCAGGTGCGTTACATAGACCAAAAGGCATTACCTTGAACTGCCATAATCCTTGTCCCGTTGTAAAGGCAGTCTTCTCGAGGTCGTCGGGATGGATCTCTACCTGCCAGTAACCACTCTTCAGGTCTAAAGTCGAGAACCAAGGGTTGCCCGCAAGTGTGTCAAGAGTGTCGTCAATCCTTGGCAGAGGGTAACTATCCTTTTTGGTGACGTCATTCAGTCGGCGGTAGTCTACACAAAATCTTGTAGAACCATCCTTCTTTCTTACTAATACAATGGGAGACGCCCATGGACTTGTTGATGGTTCGATGACGTCATTTTCTTCCATATCTTTAATTAAATTCTGCACCTCTTCTTGCTTGGCAAAAGGTAATCGTCTAGGGTGCTGTTTAATAGGAGAGTGATCTCCCGTGTCAATTCGGTGTTGTGCCATTTTAGTTCGTCCAAAGTCTTCAGATGTTTGGGAAAATAAACTTTGGAATTCTCTAATTAAATTTTCCGCAGCTTCCATCTGTTTTAGATTTAAGTCTGTATTTTGTAACAAATCCTTGACTAAATTATCTGAAGATTTCACACAGTGACTGGAATTTTGACTTATGCACGTCACAGGAGCACATGACGCTATCACCTCTCCTTTCTTGATAGTCCTCGTCTTATCACTGATGTTAGCAATTCTGACTGGAATGGTCTTTTTCGAGAGGTCTACCACAGAAGAAGCCACCAATACTCCTGCTTGTGTACTATTGTCTTCTGGATAATCTATATGGCCAAATCGATAATTAGTTTTATTTTTAATTACAGCAGGAACCAAACATTCTGTTCTTGCATCTAGATTAATGTCTTCTTTGGCTATTACTATTTGTTTACATTCAATTTCGTTATTTAATCCAAAAAGACTTATTTCTTCAAATTTTGAGATCATTTTGTTATTTTTGAGATCAAGTCTGAAGTCAAATTTCTTCAGAAAATCTAGTCCGATTAAGCAAGGATCTGTTATGTCAGCCACATATGCCGTATGGTAATATTTCGTTCCTCCAAAGTTGATAGTTAAATTGGCCTTTCCATATATGCCTATCTTGTCGCCCGTCACAGTTTGCAGGGTAATGCATGGTGGAGTCCAGATGAGTTTAGATTTCAATTTTCGAGCCAAATCTTCTCTTATTATTGTCACATTGGCTCCTGTATCGACAATCATACGGCACTGAATTCCGTTAATAAAGCCTATCACATATAATTCATTATCACCGCCACTCATTTTTGATATCTGGAGGATCTTCAGATGGGGCTTTTCATTCTCTGGCAACCTCCGCCCCGCGAGATGGCCAAAATTTAGTTTCCCTGCTGACTGTTTGAATTTATCTCACGTTCGTGGATTTTGGGGCAATTTCTTCGGAGATGTCCTGTATCACCGCATTCCCAGCACGTGAGATTCTGTCTTCTTGCGCTTGTTCTTCCATATTTTAAAGCTTCAATCTCTTGATTTAATTTCCTAATTTCTTTCAAGATGTCGTTCTGAGTGTCTGAGCTTTTGTTCACCGTTGCCCCTCGGACTGAATGACGATCTCTTCGGCTGGCTTGTGTAGCTGCTTCCAACTTTAAGGCATATAGTAATGCAGCCTTTAAATCCTGTACATCTGCCATTCGTACCGCTCTCTGCACTTCTGGGTCTTTTATTCCGTCTACAAAATATTGCAGTGAGAGCATTTCCCGTACATTTGTTGGACAGTCAATGAATGCTAAATTTGCAAGCCGTTCAATTTCCGAGGCAAACTCTTGAAGGGTTTCACTCGATTTTTGATGGCGGCTCTTCATTTGTATTCTCGTGTAATCCTTGAAGAATTTTTCGCCGAATCTCATTTCAAGTGCACAACTTAGAGTCTCAAAATTGAGTTGCGTCATATCGGGCAATGTCTGCAGCACGTCGGCGGCTTCTCCTCTTAAAGATGCTACCAGTTGACAAGCTTTCACCTCGTCACTCCATTTGTTCGCTTCAGCTACAATGGTGAATTGGGTCTTGTAAACTTGCCAGGAACTCTTTCCATCGTATGTCGACAGCTTAATGTGCACGGGAGAAGCAGGCGGATTCTTAAATTCTTCATAATTACCACTATACGCTGAAAGTTTCTTCTCAAGATCTTGTACTTTTTTATTTAGCTTTTCATCTACTTCACCTAGTATTTTCTCTTCAACGTTACTGATTTTCTCTTCAACGTTACTGATTTTCTCTTCAACTTTACAAACTTCATTCTGAATTTTCTCTTCTACTTCCGCTATTTTCCGTTCCATTTTCTGTTCAACATTACTAACTTCATTCTGAATTTTCTCTTCTACTTCCTCTATTTTCTCTTCTACCGAGCCTATTCTTCTCTCTACCGACGAGAACTTTTCTTCTAAAGTTTTCTTCATTTCTTCTTGGCCTTTATTAATCTTTTCAGTCACATCTTCTTGGCATTTGTTCATCTTTTCCGCCAACTCTTCTTGGCCTTTATTCATTTTTTCCGCCAACTCTTCTTGGCCTTTATTCATTTTTTCCGCCAACTCTTCTTGGCCTTTCGTCAATTCTGCCTTTATTCCATTAATAGCTTCTAACAGTTCTTTCAGTTGACCATCCATTGTTCTTGTTTTCGCCATAAGAACCCCACTCCTGACACCAAATGTTGCAGCATATATAGGGTTCTTTCGTTCTTATGGTTAGACAACTTCAAACTCTTTTCTCTTAGAAAAGTAGAAAATAATTTATTTACAGATCTTCAGAACAACAGAGTCTTCGAAACTCACAAATATTACATGATATTCCAAAATAACTGTTTAAATCTATCGAACAAGTACAAATATAGGTCGCAGAGACTCTTTATACAATGTCTCAACACTATATCACATTCAAAACAACGTAGATAAAACTCAATATATCAAGCAAACTCGCTTGGACAATCTCTAGTAGCTCACTCAATGACTGACTGGTAAATAATAACAACAACAGCTCGTATCGCTCTCCTTATATATAGTCTCGTAGCATGTGCTAGAAATTTCTAGAAAAACCTGGAAAACCGCGGAACAACAAACAATGTATCAGTAGACCTAAGGGGGGTTACCATAAATAGGGAAAGGTTACCATCGCCAACAATCGCCAAGTTTGTCGCCAACTTGGCGATATATCGCCAAATTTGGCGACCAAAATTAGTCGCCAAAAGTGACGCCGACTTGGCGATATCTCAAATATTTCGCAAAGCTGCCATAGACATTCACTGAAAATAATAGACAAGTTTGCTTGATAACAGAGACAATGTAACAAAAACTAATATTAGTAAAGAAATGGAGCTTAATAAGATTATTTACATTATTTTACAGTACAAACACTAACTATTTACAAAATTCGTAACAATATATACATATATATATTATATATATATATATATACCCTTATAATGTCAATAAACAGAAATTTAAATCCGAAATGAGAATTTAATTGCAACACTTGAAAATGTGGAAATAATTCCATGTTATATTGAATTTCATTGATAAAAATTAATCGAGGATTACTGAATTTAGTTTTAAATGATGCGATTTTATTTAGACGATTTAGAAATCACTTGAAGATTTTTGTAATTTTAAGCAATTTTGCTTTTTTTAAGAGTGAATTTATTAAATTCTACAAATTGAAGGAGTTTTGGATTAACTCTTAAATGAGTTGATTTCATTCATGTATGAATTGGTTACAAATCGCCTAAGTGCTACTGGATTAAATCAAAAATGACAACATTTCACTCCAACTTGAAGTGATAACAAATCTCTCAAGTGCTACTGGATTTGCCTTAAATTAGTTCACTTCACTCAAATAAGAGTTGGCTGCAGCTAACTCAAGTGCTACTCGATTTAATCCTAAAGACTTCATTTCACTCAAGTATGATTTGGTTACAAATCGCTCAAGTGCTACGAGATTCAGTCTTAAATGACTTCATTTCACTCAAGTATGACTTGATTACAAATCACTCAAGTACTACTGGATTTAACCTTTATTGATTTGATTTCACACAAGTATGAGTAAAATGGAGATCACTCAATCATGAGTTGATTAAAAACAACTCATTCACTTGAGTTGTTTCAGCTCTTCTTGAGAAGGTTCCTTTCAACATGGGAAAAGAGTGGGTTTCAGCTCAACTTGAGTTATTTCAGCTTTTTCGTTTAAAGAGAGTAATTGAAATGATTGTGGGTTTCGCAACAACATCGATAAGAACACTTTATGAAGGTATATGTACAAATATCAACAGGCATGACAGAATAAGATGAATTCAAAGTATGTAAACAGTAGTACTTAAAATAAAAAAAGTAGGTATTTAACACTTCACTGCACGATTTTTTCTATTTTTATGAAAAAAAATATTTTAAATTTATAGATCAGAATCGGCAATGGGAAAAAGTAAATAAATCTCCCATTTTGAGCTAAAATTTAATTTTTTATGGCGTATATCCTATATACACAAATACGGTTCTTATATATTATACCGCTATATTTTGCCCTTAAATGGGCTGATATCAATTAATTTTATCTACTAAACATTCTGATTTTTTATATTAATATTTTAAAGTATTCATTAAGCATAATAAAAGTAAAATTTGCCTTAATAACTTGATTGATTTTTTTTTTTTCAAAAAGAAAATATTTTTGTCTATTGCAGCCATCTGAATTGGACAAAATAAGTGTTATTCTATTCTTTGGATTGTCCTTGATCAATTACAGAAATCCTATGGTCAAACTCTTGGCAGAGAACGAGAATTCTAGTGTTTTATCCCCTTTGCGATGGGAGCTTTTTACGAAATTCTTAATGCTTGGTCATCGGTTTTTCAAAAAAAAAAAAAAAAAAAAAATGTACTTGTGAAATTGAGAAAATATTCCGATTACATAAGTCAAATTTTGCAATAAATATTCACTGGTAGGAATAAACAAGGATTCTTAAGCCTTTTGCGGCACGTATACATGCCGCTCGTCCCAAAGGGGTTACGTTCTGACCCAGATGTGACACACGGTGCAGTTAAGGGTAAAATGAATTTTTTCTTCTATCTTTGAATTCCGTCTAAGCAAGTTGGTTTACACATCACATTGTCTGAAATATTTTTTATTAAAAATGAAACCATGTAACATAATGTTATTCTCTCTTTTTTCAAGGTGATTTCCGCCCTTAACAGATATTTCAATATAAAATTGTGTGGCTGAAGCCTCCCATCTGTGAGAACCTAGCCTTAACCCTTTAATTAATCATGAAAAAAATCATTTTTTTGCAAGCCAATTTTCAGGCAATATTATGAAGCAATTCGATATTAATACTGACTCTGTAACCAATAAAATGAAATACTACGCATTATATAAGGCTCAATATTTTGCAAAAAATGAGTAAACCTTCCTTAGACATCCCTTACATAATTTCAAAAAATTCCAATTATGTACTAATTTGATAATTGAGAAATTTCAACTGTATATATGATTTATTCAAAATTTAGTAATATTTAAAGCGTCTAAACTGCACTTAAACAAAATTCTACGAGTATTAATTTTTCAATGACTAAATTAATTTAGATATATTACGTACTAAAAATTTTATTTTCTAAGAATTATTAAAATTTTTTATAGATTAATAAATATAATAAAAAAATACACGCATATAATATTTTTTATTATAATCACATAGTTGAAATATTTAAAATACAAAAGCTTTTATTAATCTAGAAAGTGGAAATTCTGCCTAATGTAAAACTATTCGTAATTTCATTTTTCATTATTAAAATTTTCTGATCAATCAAGCACATGAATGATTCATTATGGAGTAATACAGCATATTAAATAATTACGGACCATATTAAATCGCATTTCCATTTCACAAATCTTTCACAAAATTAAAAAAGAATAAAACTAAATAATTTAAATTATAAATTTCTAATATGGAAAAAAATGTCATGATTAAAAAGATTTTAGTTATGCGCTAACGTGAACAGTCACTGGTCCAACAAAATTTAATATTTATCAGAAAGATTTGTTTGTTTTAAATTTCTGTTCAGTTAATTAAAAAAAATGTTTTTACTTTTTCCACATATAAATATTTAAAACCTGTTCTGGGATTATGTTTCTTTTCTAATTATTTATGTTAAAAATACATATTCTTTTTAAATTTTCCTACAAAAATTATGATTTTTTCTTTGGATATATTTTATAAATAATGTATGCAGAGAGTTTAACATACAGGGTGGATATGGTTTTATCTTGTGCGTATAAATATGTAATAATATATAATTGTAAGATAAAAATAGCTGTAAAAATACCTCTTTTAGAAAAAAAAATACCAGTAAAGTAACTATTTTTTTTTCTAGGAACTTGGGATTTTCTGAAATTTTCATGCAAATGTGACAGTAAAAATCGATGGAGCAGAATCATTTGCATGATATTTTGCTAACTATTAAACTGCTGAAATCGTGTTTTCAGCGTGTTTTTCAGATACGACAGACAAGACTCACATGCGAATCGAATTTTAAATAATTCTGGAATTGAAATCGTAAACTCGATAAGCAGGTTGTCTGTGCTGCCGTCTCCCGGTCTACGTTATTTTCAATATTACCAACTTATAAGTAATCATAAATATTTTCAGAAATAATGCATATTAGAAGCTAAAATATATTCACCTAGCATGAGAATTTATTGAAACAATTTGTACATATGTACATGTCTTCTTGTTTGACACTTTCCAACAAAATTGAAAAATGTTTATGATTTCGGTTTATGAGACCGTCCGTCTGTCTGCGCTCTAACTGTTATAAATATACTAGGATTGTCTAGAAAATTTTGGATATTTTCGATGTTCACTCTTGCATAGCCACTATTTCAAATAAAGTTTGTGGCTTGTCTAGTTTAGTTACATGGACTGTCAAAATTATTCCTCTACATTACAGGTATAGGAAAAAATCATTTAAAATAAATTTTAAAGATGTTGCAGGCTTTCAAACATAAAAATATTAATATGTAAAACAATGTGCACTAAAGTAGAACGGGAGTTGCAAAGAAAATTTACTTTTCATTTACAGGGACACAAAAAATAATTCCTTTACATAATGCTATAAGGGGAAAGTGTTTGCTGCAGTTTTTAAATTCCTTTAAACAATTTTAAATATAAGGAAATTGCTATTCGTCGTTGATACTTATTAAAAATTATTTCATACTTAATAGCATCGAATTTACAGGGACACACAAAATATTTCAGCTATATTCCTATCCGAAGTGCTGTATAATAGCGATGAAAACAGAAAATGCATTTTTAATTATGATATGCTTTTAAATTTTACTATATTTATGGAAACTATATTGTGTGAATAAATTTTATAGTTGATACACAGGACTACTTAAAAGAATTTGTAAAAATTACTGAGTATAAATGTAATTCGCTTACTGAAGGTTTTTAAATAAGTTATGCATTTTTTAGAATGAACTGGATTCGTTTCATTAAGGAATGTTTTATGAATGTATAAAGAATGATGTGCAAAAACAAGGAAAAAATGGCTACATTACCGTCTATGTATAATAAATTCTGGAAATGTAATTTTAATAGTACTAATAGTGCTTTAGTTTGAATCAAATTTTAGCTAGCATTTAATAAAACTACTAGGTAAATTATAGAGCTGAATAAAAGTATTCAACTATATTTTCATTCATTGGTATAAATTGTTGAAAGCAAAATTTTAACGTGTTTTGCGTTTTCTCGTTAAAAAAAAAAAAAAAAAAAAAAAAAAAAAAAAAAAAAAAAAAGAGTTTTTTTTAACGAGATATATTTTACTTATTTATATTTGATGGTCAATCTTTCTTGGATATCAATATGTTAGTATAAAAAACATAACTGACCATAAATTATCTAATTATCTATTTTCTATCTATCTTTCTATCTATATATATATGCAGGGAGTTCTAGAAAGGACTCCCCAACTTTGAAATGGCATAACTTCGAAACAGCGAGAGATAGAAATGTGAAACTAGTTGAATGTAGATAGATAGATTTGAAATTTGTTATACACCAATTTGAAAAAATAGTTCCAATATTGAAGAATAGGTGGCAGCACAAGCACATGGAGCTTTAAATGGTACTCAGAAGTATAGAAATTTCATTCGTGTGTCTGTTTCATTGCTGACACGTGTAAAAAATCTTTTTGTGGAGTTACTTGAAGGACGTTGTTTATTCTAAGAACCCCCAAACGTTGGAACAGCTTCAAACAATTCATGTGTGAGCCATTTGCATCCATTTCACTAGAAGTATTGCAACAAGTGATTTCGAACTTTACGTCATGTTGTTGCTGAAAAAAATATCCATATCGAAACCCTTGTAATGTGATTTTTTATCTCAATGCAGACAGCTCACTTTCAGGAACTATTTCAAAGACACAGCTTTGTGATTGCAGGGCACTCTCGTGTCCAATATTGGAACTATTTTTATAAATTGATGTATAAAAAATTGTAGACCTATCTGTCTAACATTCAACTTGTTTCGCATTTCTATCTTCTACTGTTTCGAAATTATCTCATTTCAAAGTTGGTGAGTAATTTCTAGAACACCCTGTATATATGTGTGTGTGTGTGCGTGATTTGGAGACACGCTTTAAGAATAGAATTACTTCTTAATATAATCTTCAGTATTAGTTCATATAGTTTAAAAAATTAAATTGAGTAATGCACTGGTAAATATCTTTGAACTAAAATATTTAAACATTTTATATTTTTATAAATTGTAACCTTTTTTAAAAGATAAAGTAAACATATTTTGATTTAAAGCATAAAAACTAATTGCTTGTTTTAAAAACAAAAAATAAAATGTTAATTTTAAAATGTTTCATATCAAGTTACATACTTTTGATACATATCATGTGTTGCTAATATAGTATACATATGTATAATATAATCTCTAAAGAGGTTTGGCCCCACCAGTGGCCGAGAGGTTCGGACCTCTCAACTGGTAGACGGCAGGTGCTGGGTTCGAACCCAATCGCGGCTGTCGGCCTAAACGTTCGGAGTTTTCCGTGGTTTTCTTCGAACCTTGTGTAAATACGGGTTAGGTTCCCTTAGAAAGACCCCCACGGAGGGCACTCCCCCTGGTCCTATATCCCATTAGCGTAGATAATCGGACGACAAAAATCAACCAACCAACCAACTAAACAGGTTTGTTTATCGGATGTAATTAAATTATAGTTAGTAAAAATATCCACAGCGTCATTAATTTATCAATGAAAAACCTCCTTTAATTAATAATTTAATACCTATCTTTTTTTTCTTTTTTTTATCATTTAATTTTTTGATTTATTAAGTATAATTATCAAAGTTTAATACCCATTAATTAAAATATTAATTCCGAGTGAAATTATTTATTGGGAAAAAGTATAGTGACTTGAAATTCTATTCTTTATTATTAAAATTCGACGACGATATATATATATTTAAAATATAATACGCAGTATTGAATTACTCTCCATATTAAAAGGCATTTAAAATTTTAAATGAGATTATAAAAAATATATATAAATGAATGAATCGAAGTATTCTAAACGATTAAAATTAACGTAAATCTCAGTGTAAAATAATACGCTTTCTTCTATAAAAACTTTTCTCTCTTTTTATTATTTATAAAAGTGTATGTTTAATTTTATACCTGTAAATATCAAAATAAAACCGTATTCTTTTCTTTCAAATTTATCTCTTGAACGGCTTAATAATAAACATTCTTTTCCTTAAAATGTTCGTTGGATGTAATTTATGTGCTGTGTCTGTTGTGCTTGAAAATAAATGTAAAGTAAAACTAGTCAATGGGGGTGGGGGAGAGGTACGGTATTACTTACACATCATAGATATGCATAGTATAAGATATGAAAATAAAACATATGTGAACAATTTATAAAATGCATTGCAATTCCAAGATACAATTTAAACCTATATATAAATATTTTTAATACATAGTAATGCTCTATTACTGAATTGCGGGTACTACCTGATAATTCCGTCGTCCTATTTCTATAAATTATATAAATCACCAAACTACAAGTAAATTACATAAATTGGCATCATTTTTACTTTGAATAACGAAAGAGTCCATAAATTAGTAAAAAAGAATAAAAATACAAATAAAACGTAAATAAAAAAACATTTTATAAGTAACAATCACATGTAATGCATTTAATGTCAAATGAATGTGACATTTACTATAATCCATTGTTCGCATTTAATCTCATAGTTTGGTTATAGTTTTCTGGTCAAAGGAATAATCAAGAATTAAAAGGAACATCCTTATAACTCAAAAAAAAAGAATAAAAAAAACCCATTCTCTAAAACTATACAGCGTCGGATGGGTGTCTTATTATCAATTGAAATATATATTTGAATTGAAATTTGAATTAAATACAGGATCTTGAATAATCGAAGATTGTGGAAAATATGATTGCAAATATCTCAGCATCTAATTATTCGATAAACTTCTCTTTTTATTTTTTTTTATTTTTATTTTTGCAATATTTATGTTTTTATTGTATTTTACAGGCTTAATACTTTGTTTTGTATTGTATTTCAAAGTAAAAATATCGAGAATTTTTATATGAGAACGAATATTTTGAGAATCCGAAAGAAATAGTTCCGGAAAACCGAAGTTATTCATGTTTAGTAGGTTTCTTCTTGTTTTATCTTTCAAAGTACACACCTTATTTCAAGTTTATATCTTAATTTGTTTCGAAGATTCATTTTGCTTTCCGTTTTCAAACCGACAGACACACAAATACACTGTAATAAAAAAAATCTGTAAAGGTACTACACTTTATCTAGGAAACTGGGATTCCAAGAACTTTTCCTGTAACGGTGACAACAAAAACTCAAGTTTTAGAATCGGTTACATGGATTTTTCCTGTTATCGTTACATGAAAAGTTCTTGGAATCCCAGTTTCCTAGAAAATGTTTAGTACCTTTACAGATTTTTTTACAGTGTAGAAGACAGCAATTCTATATATATCTACCCTATATAAGGTACCCTGGAGTAATTACGTCACGTTAAGGTTCTACCAATTTTCACGGCTCAATTTTCGATCGTATTTTTCTAACAAATATATGATTTGATAGAGCAACTCATGACTATCTATATAAAAAAAATAATTTAACAGATATGTATTCATAAAATGTAATGACGTGATTTCTTGATGAATGCTATTTGGCGTTATTACCCACCTATATGGGTAATTACGCCATGCAAGCAAAACTATGAAATAAGATGGAATAATTGCATATAGATTGCCCAATTCTAAAAATACAAACTCTACAAACTTAGAAATTGACAGATTGCATTCTAAGCTATTGAAAATGTTCAATATTTTGTGAAAGTGTAAGAGAAATAAAGGTGTGGTGTGTGTGTGGGGGGGGAGGATGAGGCAAAAGAATATCAGACAGTGAGCTTCTTTTTGCTTAAAAAGGACCGCTTAAATAGAATTATTAGAAACATTGCACAGTTTTAACTGTGTTTATTTGAATCAGTATTTAGGATGTAGCTCGGCTACTGTAGGGAATCAACCGGGGTATTAAGCCAAGGATTGGAGTTATTACCCCGTTATAGTTATTGCGCTGTACATTTTAAATTACAAATTACCTCGAGAAAATACCCCAAATCTTCAACAACATTTTGAAAGTCCATGAAATGTACTACAAATTTATGTAATTAACAAAGTATTTCCGGGTAAAAAAAAATATTCTTCACATCACAAAACGTATCTCGCAAATTTTAGATCAAGCGTTAATTTTAGTTGCTTGTAAAAACAATAAAACCTAAAAATGAAACAAATTAACTTGAAGCTGTTTTTTGCGATTTATATGACTCAAAACCCTTCTGAGCAGAGCACATGGGTGTCATTTACCAGATTATGTCATAATTATGCATAATATTAGCACTTGTCGTTATTACCCCGCCTGGCGTTATTAAACCAGATCACCTTATATAAAATCATAATGAAACGAATTTATGAAAATGGCTTATTGAACGACTGCTTTTATTCTATGGTGATTCTTCCAATTATATTTAATATTAAGCGGTAAACTTAGCAACAAAACCAACACCGATCCACAGATTTCAAAACGAATATTAGAATTTTAAGATTTGAATTAATTTTCGACAGCTTAATTTTTTCTAATATGAATTAAATTTCTCTAACGATGGCAGCCCAATTATTTCATCTTTGTGAAAAAAGTTAGAAAATGTATAAAAATATGGATTATTAGATTTTTCTTCTTCTGTCATTTGCAAATTTAAATCGAAAATAACGATTATTGCAGTCAATAGTGAAGAAAGTATTATGATTAAATTATGTTATAAAAAATATCTGACAAACAAAATCTTATTTTTACTTATTCGATCACCAGGTATCAATTTTCGTCAGGAAACAAAAAAAAATGTCATTCTTATAATTGAAATAAATTCCATTGACTTAAAAATCATGAAGAAAAGAAATAAATTGATATGCAGTATGCCGCAAAAGTTGTTTGCAATGTGATGCACGTTATCACTCAAATTTAAATACCCTCATTCGGCACAAAAAACAGGCATCAAATTCTCTGACATCATCCGTAACTTTATCTAAATGAAAATGATCTGCTTATGTTTATGCATTCTAAAGTAGAATTTCATTGTACAGTGCTCAGCAAAAGTTTAGACACTGGTGTTATTTAACCTTTAAATAAAAAATACGAGCTCTTGAGTTTTACAAATGGCTATACTTATTTTTAAATACATTTTAAATTTTTTAGGATGAAAATAATGATTAAAATATAAGATATTTAATTTAACTGAAAAAAGTAAAATTGCAAAAGTTTAGACCCTTTTTTTACCAACTGTTCATAGTAAAATGCATATTTCAAAGTTATGATGTCACATGTCTAAAGTATTTAGGTAAACCTCGATATAGCATCAGTTAGTGAAGATGCCGCGAGCTAGAAATATTCAGTTAGATGAGATAATTGAAGTAGGGAAGCTAAAATGAAAAGGGAAGTCTTGTGCAAAAATTTCAGCTGCATCGAATCATTCAAATAGGTCTGTCTATGAAGTATAGTCTAAGGGTGACTCCTTCAAAACAAAACATAAATCTGGAAGTCCTTGTGTAATCAGAAAATGACATGACAAAAGGATCCATATAATGGCATTTACACAAATGATGACTGCTATTCACATTAAAAGTAAATCGGCACTTTCTGTGTTGACGGGCATGATTCGTAGATAAATTAAAGAAAGGGGTAAATCAATTT
Organism: Maratus speculifer; assembly: GCA_964019185.1. Lineage (NCBI taxonomy): Eukaryota > Metazoa > Arthropoda > Arachnida > Araneae > Salticidae > Maratus > Maratus speculifer. Next base: position 81,635,755 of record OZ025291.1, read on the forward strand.
ACATGAAAATTATAAAACAACCAGGTTTTAAAACTCACTACAAAATGGCGAGAATGCAATGGACTTGCAAACATACGTCATATGGACCGAAATGTTACACTGCGATATTCAGTAACGAAAAAAAGTGGAATTTGGATGTGCCAAACGGGTGGGCATACTATTGGCACGATTTGAGTAAAGAGCCTGGGAATTTTTTTAAGTCGACAACAATGAGCTGACTTTTTAATGATTTGGTCCTCACTTTGCTTTAATGCTCGAGTATATTTGGAGATATTCAATGGTTGCCAAGCAACACAAGATTTCATACATACGTTGGAGAAAAATTTTTAGTCATTTGGAGAAATTTTAGCCGGTCCAAAGTGTAGATTTTAGCACGGTAATGCATCGATCTATGTTGCATACTAAACAAAAACTTCGTTTAACTCTGAAAATACTACTGATCTCAACCGGCCGGCGTGTAGCCCTGATCTGGACCCAATCCTTTGGGTCCAGATACCTTTGGGACATAATATCGAGTAAGGTTTATGCAATTTTTTTATACATTTCTGTTAATGAGCTTCGAACTGTTGTTTAACGTGTTTGGTATACAAAATAGACCACCAAGTGACGCAGCATTTAGTTTCTTCGATGAAAAGTCACATTAGGATTATTATTAGGAGTTATTAGCGGGAAATAAATGCTAAACTGCTGATATTATTCTAAGTGTAAACGAAACTTTCTCAAATTATATGTATGCGGTAACTTCAATAAGTGGTATTCGTCTGGCATCACAATTAATTAAATGGCGATTATTCCTTCTTTTTTTTTCCTTTGCATTTTAAAGAGAAAATGACATTAATAATGCGAAGATGACATCATTCGCAATAATGTTTTGAGGGGGGGGGGGAGTATAAGATAATCTGATATTTGACATGAATGTATGAAATTATAATCACCCATTTGACTGCAATGTCGTCCTTTGGTTTTCTTTTCGATTTCAATTAGAAAATTACACGAATGATGCAGATATGACATTATCTGCTTTTTTTCGCTTTTGCCGAAATTCTATTAATGTTTAAAACAAATTTTTTCTAAAACATGATTTGATTATATATTGACACTTAAATCTGAAAGGAAAAAAAATAAAAAAATAAAATTATTTCACGCAAATCAAATTTGAGATAAAAATTATAAGCCATAAATTAAAATTATGGATTTAAAACGGTTTATTTATCGACAATATTCACTTGACGGCACATTGGAAATCACATGATGTCAAAGTAGCACAACTAACAAATTTATTTCAATATACAGGGTGGTCATAAAAAAACTTTGCCGATATATGGAGCTCTAGCGGCCAGTCCGCTCAACCGATCGAGGTGAAATTTCAGATATAGCTATTCAGAGGTATGAGCTCGAGATTCTGCGAACGCCAACAAAATGACACTCACGGTTACGGTTATAGTTACAGAAACTCGAAAATTTCCAATGGCAACACCCATTTTCCACATGGGAGCCATCACCATTAATTGCCTGTGATAACACCCATGTGGAAAATGTGTAATCAAAAAAATAGTTTTAGTTTCTCTGATCTGTATTGTAATCAGAGATTAGTGTACTGACTCTGTGTCATATGCAAATTTCCTCCTTGCGCCCCAATCGAGTTTTTTTATGGGGGGGGGGGGGGCAGGATTCTCAGAACGGTTTTTTGTGCGTGCATAACATGTCCATTTCTTGCGATACACGTACGGTTCCAACGGTCTTTAGGGTCTTCGCATGCGCTGAGCATTTTGCGATGAAAAAAATTGGTGTTGCCATTGAAAATTTTCGAGTTTTATGTAACTATAACCGTAACCGTGAGCGCCATTTTGTTGTCGTTCACAGAGTCTCGAGCTCATACCTCTGAATTGCTATATCTGAAATTTCACTTCGATCGGTTGAGCGGACTGGCCGCTAGAGCTCCGTATATCGGCAAAGTTTTTTTTATGACCACCCTGTATTTCAAGAAACAAATGAAGCACAAATGTATCGTAAATGTATATATGCCTGCATTGCAAGCAGCATAAATGCAGTTTGCCTGCCCCAAACATTTTCGAATTTTTCTGTTCAAATTAGTATTGGATACTTCTTATAGAATTTGTAAATAGTTTAATAAATAAAATAAACAATTAAAAAAATAAATTGAATATATGTATGATGGTGGATTAAAGTAGAGAAAATAATTAAAATATATTACTGACAATACCTAAAAGTCGATTAAAACATAATAAACATAATATAAAAGCTAAAATTTTCAATACACGGTACATATCGTGGTTTTAAATATCATTCTCAAGCGGATGAAGCTTTTAAATCCTTGAATCAATTGGAGGAAAATTGTCTATACTGCGTTATAAGAGAATGACTGCCTTAGAAATTTAACATGGGAGTTCAGACAGTATCTGTCTGAGACCCTGGGTAACGGTTAAACACAACCACTCTGTTTAAGTAGATTTTCAAATGTGTAACTGATTTTAATTATAAAATGCCAATGCAACCATCTGCTGTCGCGACAGCAGCTGATGAAACCATGGTAACCGAAAAATGCTCCATTCAAGACTGAGTGGTAACCATTCAACAAAAATATATCGTAGTTCGAGTCAAGCTTCCTTAATTTCGTATATTTCTTTTTGTATTTTTTTATTACCATGTTTTTAAACTCTGAAAGGGCGTAGCTCGCAGGGGACAGAGCTGCTTAGTATGTATGTATGTATATTTATGATTTTTGAAACCCCCCAGCACTTGAAATTTGTAATCTATCAAAACAAATTCCAGCAGATTGACCCTATACTACATATAATGGGTAAGTAATTAGTACGCACACTACATTTGAACACACTATTATATTAAATTCATTTTTTATTTTACATAACTGAATACTATTTGTCACTTATATTTGTTCATTTTCCTGCTTATTTTTTAAGAGAGTGTAGTTTTTAGTGATTTACACATTTTTCTTTTAAATAAAAACGAAAACAAAACAACTTTAAATTCAGGCATTTTTTTTTAAAAATTCGTGTATTAATGCTCAAGAATATTATGATGAATGACAAAGTACGATCGAAATAATAAAAAGTTTCGGTGATATTTCAAAATTTAAAATAAATATTTAAAACAGAAATAAAATTCCCCATCCATCATATGAGTAAAGGCCAAGGAGGATTTACAGCATTCCAAGGTTTATTTTACAAATACTGTAATGCACTTTAAAAATATCATTTATAAATCTTTTTCAAGGAATTTTATTTCTTGCCATGTTTCTTGTGACAGAAAAGGACTAGTAAGGTATATTTGAGGATAACATCTACTGTTTGTTTATTTCTGGGGTTTTCGTCATCTGAAGAACCCCTATTCGTCTCACTCTCTTCTCTCTCTGTCAGTCACAGAGTTCGTACACAGAAACTTTACTTCAGATTTTGTGTACTTACAGCTGAATACCACGTGGCACACGACACACCAATAAATTTTTGAAAAAGTATGAATTTAATTAAATCAATTTTTGAAGATTTAAATTTTAAAAGGAAAGTTACTTCAAAGTTTTGCGCGTAGACATCATAGCTTAGAGATAAAGCATATTGCTAGTAAACAGAAAGCTGTCAATTCGATAACCTGTGTTAGAAATTACCAAAAGGAATCTCCAGTGTCTGAGACATGTGAATCTTTTTTTTTTTTTTTTGACATTTTTAAAACGATTGCAACATTTACCCTATACTACACATGATGGATAAATAATAAGTACACACATTACCTTTGAATACACTGTCACAATAAATTAATTTTTTCGTTTATATATCTGAATAGAATTTATCACATATGTTTGTTCCTTTTGCTGCTTATAGTTTGAGAAAGTGGACTTTTAAATAAACTAGTTGGATGTGCTAATCCCAAAACTTTCTTCTATCTCATACGTACATTTTAATATTTAAAAAAATAGTTACTCATTTTAATGTTTTAATAATTTTAATTCAATACCATACGAACTTTGGTTTTCATCTTAAATTTCTGCTTCAATCAATTAATCGGAGTAAAAACCAATTTCCGTCTATACACGAGCCGATAGACAATAGAAAGATAGGCAGTTTTTTTTTCAAATTCAGGGAGGACCTACTTGCCTTACCAAAAAATAATCATGTACAAAAAATTTAGTTCATTTCTAGGATTAAATTTATATACTTTTAGGTGGTGCAATATTGAAAATGGCATAAAATTGGCTATTGCAGCCCCCCCTTCAGACGGATTTTTTTCAAATTCAGGGAGGACCAACTAGCCATAGTCATACACATACACAAAAAATTGGTTCAATTCGATGCATAACTTCATATACATTTGGTCGGTACAATATTGAAAATGGCACGAAAATCGCGATTGCAGTGCCCCCTTCCGGCGGAATGTTTCAATACTGAAGGAGAACCTTCTTGCCACAGTCAAAAACATTCACAAAAATTTGGTTTAATTATATGCATAACTTCCTACACTTTTTGATGGTAGAATGGCGACATACACACAGACACACGGACAGATAGACATTTTGTAAAAACATGTTTTTTGGAATCTCTGACCCCTAAAACGTGTAAATCCTTCGAAAACCGGAAGTCGAAAAAAATTTCGATTATAATTCTTTCTTCTATTGAAGATAGAAGAAAGTAAAAAGAAAACAAAACTCTTTTAAATTCTGGCATTCTTTATTTTAAATTTATGTATTAATGCTCAAGAAAATGAGGAATGAAGAAATACGATCGAAGTAATAAAAAGTTTCTGTGATATTACAAAGTGCAAAATACATATTTAAAACAGAAATAAAAATTCTCATCCATCATATCAGTAAAGGCCTTGGAGGATTTATGTCATTCCAAGGTTTATTTTACAAATACTTATGTAATGCGCTTTTAAATAAAATCATATATAAATCTTTTTCAAAGAAGTTTATTTCTTGTCATGTTTATTGAGACAGAAAAGGATAATGTTAGTACGACATATTTCAAGAAAATCTACTGTTTGTTTATTTCTAGGATTTCGTTCATGTGAAAGAACCCTATTCGTTTCACTCCACTCTTTATTTGTCAGTGATAGAGTTCATATGCAATAATTGTAAAGGTCAGAAACTTCAAAATTTGCGTACTTATAGCTGAAAACCTCGGGGCCCATGAGAAATCATAATTTTTTTTAAAAAGTACTTTATTTGAATTAAATCAATTATTTCAATGTCATCTGGGTTTTTTTCAAATTTAAATTTTAAGAGAAAAGTTATTTTTACGTTTTGCGAGTAGAGATCTTAGTTTAGAGATAGAGTGCCTTGCTAGTAAATAGAAGGCCCCTACTTCGACCACCGGTGCTTCAAATTGAAATTTTCATATTAAGATGGATTTAAGTAAAAGAAATTTAATATTTTTTTTTCCAATTTAAGTGTTTATGTTATTTTTTATATATAAATGACATTAATAATAGTTTTCGGAATTCAATTTTCTTTATATTTTGAAAACCATTGCGATTTATTATTGATTCACCACTTTATATTTCGTTTATTTATTTATTTATTTATTGTTTTATTTTCTTTTTAAAAATTCGACATTTTATTCATATTTGCGATATATATATATTATTTTTTGAATTTTCAAAAGGTTTACGATTTATGATTTTATTTAAATAATTATATTTCAGCATTTTTAATTTGAATAAATAAATAACTTCATTCTAGAATTATTTAACAATCAATTTCATTGGTTCTACCATCTGTGTTTCGATAACCAAATAAGCAAAATTAGAGGTGTTTTCAGTATCTAAAAATAGAGTGATTAAAGAATGCATTCTAAACCACAATTTGACTTAAATAGGAAATAAAATATGCGATCCCACTTTCCTTAATCCAAAAAACTGTATGATTCTTTTTACTTCGAAAATATTATTTCTGGGATAATTAGAATCATGCTAACATTACTCTTTGTCTATTGGAAAATCCATCTTCATAAGTATCATTTTTTTGTAAATTTAAATTCATAGCTGTGTTTAAATACTGTGCAATATTCAACTGACGGATGTTCTAATTGAAATATTCTCACATTGATGGACAAGTTTTTATTTGCATTCTGGAAAAACAGTGATTACTTCTACACGAGCAGACATTTCACACTGCTGGATCATAAAAGACCTACAGTTGGCAAAAAAATTATTTGTACACTCTAAAATGTTTATTTTTTAACTAAATAAAAACAGATATTTTGTCAAAAATAGTTTTAATACAGTCTGTTTACCGCACGTTTTAAATTACACAACAGAAAATTTCGATAAAGATGTAAAATAATTTTCTAATAGGAAAAGTTTAAAAATTTCTTGCAAAAAAGTATTTGTACATTTCTCCATCCTGATATGTACTATGTTTTATAGTGTTTATGGTTCAAAGGACTAATACAGAAGCTGTTAATATTTTTTAACTTCATATTATATTTGTCTGACATTTAATTTAATTTGCTCTTGAAATAATTGAGAATATAACCTAAAACTAGAGAGGTACCTCTAGATATATGAAATCCTATTATTGAGCATAATAAAAATTGAAACTCGCAACAAGAATTTGTAAAAGCTATTAAATTACCATCTACAACTATTGAATGCATAGTGAGAAACTATGAATAAGTTAGATGCATCGAAATTCAATGAAAACCAGGACTTCTCAGTAAACTAACAATGAGGGAAAAAGGGAGTGTTGTTAAAAAAGCTTTAAAAAATCCTATGCGTTCGGTTCAAAAATTTGGTGGAGACCTTGCAACATCTTCTCGCATCAGAGTAATACCTCAAACAATAAGAAATATTCTTTTCAATGCAGACTTAAAAGGAAGAACCTCAAGGAAAAATTCATTCATCAGCGAAACAAATAGGCGAAAACGCATAGTATTCGCTTCCGTATACAGAAGTAAATCATTGGATTTTTGGAAAACAGTAATTTTTTCTGATGAGGGAAAATTCGGAATTTTATTACCACCAAGCATTCGAAAAAAATTGGCGTAAAAATAAAACTGTTCTAGATCTAAAACGTATACTTCAAACTATCAAACATGGTGGGGGAATATTATGGTTTTGGGGTGTATAGCTTCTAATGGAGCAGGACATTTAAAATTTATTGACAATGGAAGGACAGGTTTAACATACATTTATGTGTCGCGGCATAATTTATTAAACCGTGCTAAGAAATTAGGCGTAGAGGAAGCTTTTCATTATCTGCAAGATAACGATCAAAGCATACTACTGTGATCACCAGCACATGGTTACTACAATACCTCGAATACGACTGGTAACTCCTTTAAAATCTCAAGACTTGAATCCAATAGAAAATTTGTGGATGCTATTGGATGCAAAAATCCGAAAAAAATATGTATCAGTAAAAACAGTTTTAAAGAAGCTCTTATTGTGTCATGGAATAACATTAACCAGACCGCTACATAAAAGTTGGTGGAATCTATGTCACACCATCTAGAATTAGTCATAAACGCTAAATGAATTCACACAAAATATTAATTTGTATCATTTTACTAAATTTTCATTAATTATATTACATTAATATAGTGTACAAATACTTTTTTTATACATTATATTTTTGTATATTTGTTTATTATAATGTAAAAAATCGATTTGTTTAATTTTGTTTTTGCTTCTATAATATTATAATGCATTAAATTATTGTATTACAGTATTTTTTGCTTAAATCTTTTGTTAATTTCATTATAATTTAAAAAAATGAAGTGTACAAATACTGTTTTTGCCAACTGTACTTTCTACTTTAAAGGACGAGCTCCTATAACTCAGCACATAAGGTGCACTTCCAATGTCAAGAGTTCGCGGTTTAAACTCCAGGACGGCTAAAAACAAATTGTGATGAATTTTAATAATTTAGCAGCAGAAATATACTTGGAAAATACAAACTCTTTGAATTTCAATGAAAATTAAGTAATTCGTGAAGTTTCAGAAATAAATTAAATTATTATCATTAAAGCTAAATTTTAAGATTGTTGTGTATTTTGAACGATGTTAATTTGCAGAATCTATTCGAATTTCTATTATTTACAGAATATTTAGCGAATAATGTCTCTGTTATTTTACAGAATCCCTGTTATAATGTAAATATTTTTTTTTTCTGGAAAGCTTTAAATTATGCTTTTTACTTAAAAGAAATTATTATCTTTTTTATTTTTAGAATGTATTTTAATTAGTTTCCCCAGATTTTAAGTTATTGAGCAAGGAAATAAAATATATTTTAAAATATTTCACAAACAGCACTTATGTGTAAAGTTTTGAAAACCTAATAGTAACATTTATTTGACGTACTTTAGTCAAATGTTATGCTTCACTTTATTTTAATAATATGGATGGCATAGGCATCGCAGTAGAACACATTTACTTGAATCTTGCACTCCAAATCGATATTCCTAAAACAGAAAGACCATTCAGGCATGGTACTATTATGTAGTACCTCTATAATGAGTAATTAGCAAGTAATTATTATGTGTAAATTAATTTCGTGGTACGTCTACTGTTAAGACGATTTAATGAATGTGAAGAATGTAATAATAAAAGAGTTCGGTATTAAAAGTCATCGTTTTAATATCACGTAACCAAGAAAGTTCGTGCGGTTTTTGAGAACAACTACATTTGTTGCGTAGGCGTGGTCATACTGATTCTGATGACGTCATTTCTGCACATTGCCTTTAAATTGCAATCAGTAAAAAGTGGTTTAACGTATCTCACGTTTCGCTATCAGTTTTGTAGGAAGTACAATAGTTGACAAAGGATGTCGTTGACAACGGAGATTTTTAGGCCTATTTTGCTCTACGAGTTCAAATTATTAAACAAAGCTGCAGAGGCCGCTAGAAGAACATGCTCCGTGTATGGAGAGACTTCAGTGAGTGAACGGACCGCTCAAAAGTGGTTCAGCAGATTTTCGTTCGGAGACGAGAGCATCGAAAACAAGCCCCGTGTTGGTCGTCCATCCATCTTCGACCAAGTCCAGCTGGAAGAGGAAATCAAACTGAATCCTAATCTAACTTGCCAGGAGCTTGCGCAAAAGTTTGGAGTATCTCACGAAACCATCCAATCGCATCTTCATAGCCTTGGGTTGTCGTGGAAACTTGATAAGTGGGTTCCTCATCTCCTCTCCGAGGAAAAGAAGCTCCAACGATTGAACATCCAGGGCCATCGCTAAGACTTTTTATTGATGGGGGAGAAGACCTTAATTTGCCAAGTCAAATTTTCACATTTGTCAACTTGTTTCATATTTTTGCCAAGTTACCACACTTAGAAAATGTAATACAGTTCTTATTTGTAAAAATTTCAATAATATTCCCAATTAGAATTGTAACTTTTGCAACTTCTATCTAAAAATAGGAAATATATTACAGTTTTTATTAAAATTTCAAAGAAATTTGCCAAGTGTAACAACATTTGGGAATGTTTGGGGGGGAGACTCCCCCCCTGTCCCCCTCTTAGCGAGGCCCCTGTGAACATCTTCTTGTCATTGATGTCGTGCCACCATAAAGCCTCTTTCCTGGATCAGATACTGGCATGTGACGAGAAATGGGTAATGTATGATAACCGAAAGAGAAAATATCATTGGTCGACTTCTGGTTCCGTTTCATTGGTTGCTAAACCGGACATCCCTAAAAAAAGATAATGCTGTGTATTTGGTCGAATAGTGCTGGTATAGTTCACTATGAATTCTTAGAAGCGGGAAAACAATCACAGCCGAAGTCTACTCGTCGCATTTGAAAAGGGTTTCAGCTGCTTTACCCGAAAAGCAGCCAGCGGTGGTCAACAGGAGAGGAGTTCTTCTCCTCCACGATAACCCCAGACCTCATACGGCCAAAGCGACCAGGGACGTGATAAAAAGATTGGGCTGGGAAGTTTTGCCTCACCCACCTTACTCTCCGGACATCGCCCCATCGGACTATTACTTGTTTTTGGCCATGGATAATCACCTGCGGGAACGGCAGTTCCAAACCCAAGATGATGTCACAAAAATTATAACCCAGTTTTTGGACTCTAAACCAAAAGATTTTTTCAAAAAGGGTATTTATGATCTTGTGTCTCGTTGGGGACACTAAATTGAAGCCAATGGTGATTATTTCAAAGAATAAAATAAGTGTGATGAGATTTCTGTGGGTCGCTTTTTATGTCTGATGAAAACCGCACAACTTTCTTGGTTACCTGATATAATCAGATGTTATTAATCTCGTACATGATAAAACAATAAATAGTATTAACATTTTCTGACACAGTTAAAGAGTGTTTATAATTTCATTAAATGTTGCAACTTGCCGTGTTGCTAATTCTAACTTCTTAAAGTATATTTGACTTGGCATGTATATGTTAAACCTTTTAGAGCAGCGATTCCCAACCTATATTGATATGCGATCTGCTTTTAAGTAAAACTTTTTTTTTCTTTTTACCGATCCACTTAATATAAGGGTATATGCCACTATGGAAATTATTGAGTAACAAGCTATTGGCTATCCTATTCTACAAGACACAAATTTCCATATGAAGGGTACAGTATCAAGAAAAACAAGAATTGGTAATCCCAATGTTTATAAGTGGTATAATAAATGACACAAAACAAAAACTACAAAGATAATTAAAAATAGGTTAATCACTATCAAAACATATCTTTATTATCAGTGAGATTTCTTGCATTGATGTTTACAGAGAAAATCATATATATCAGTGTTAAAACTAGTTAATTTTAACCTTAAGTCATTTTCTACATGCAGTTTGTTTCTGTATCTGTTTTTCAAACGCAGCAAACTAAAAAAAGTTCATTCCCACAAGTATGTCGCATTGAACCCCAACAAGCAATTTAAAACTGATTTAGATATTTCTGGATATTTTCCTCGTATATTCACCCAAAAGGAAATTAAGTATTTTCTTTTGAAATATTATTTGCTGTTGAAATTGCTACATTTTAAAAACTGTTTAAATAAAAGTACTTTTTTATGACGTACTCTATTGCGCCAATAATCAGCCAAACATTCGCCGCGACCTATTAGTGGGTCGTGAATCATAGGTTGGGTACTTTGTTTTAGAGAAGCAATTTAGAATGTTTGGATTAGAAAATAAAGTGTAGAACAGTTACAGCTCCTTTTCAACGCGTTTGTTTGACGTTACAATATTTAAACACAGTTAGATGATAATGCATATTTGAGGAGGAATATAATATTCTTTCTCGTCTATATAAATAAGTTGCACTCATAATTTTTTAAGCATATGGACAAAAAGTCTTATCTACATTATTATATACATGTTCATTTTTACTATATTTTACTGATGTTAAAATACTTCAAATATATTGGCATTTAAGAAAAACATTCGCGCACACTTCAACATTTTTTATATAAATTATTGACATTTATCATTTATTAAACTTGAAGCGGGATTTTCGCTACATTCCGCTGAAAATCCGCTTTGTTGTACGGATTTTTAAATTTATATAATTTTTAATGGTAGTGTGTACAAATTATGTACATCAAATATAAAGCTGTAAAAATATAAAGCACACATTACAGGATATGGACGGGAACTGTTCAAAAAAGATTTTTGCTGCGTTAAATTTTTATTATTTTTTAAATTTCTTTATTAATCTCATTTTATCGTACATGTAAATCACATTAATTAATAATAATCCGTCTTTTCTAGGAAAGTGCCGCATAACCTCTGTGTGATGCATCATTTCTAGTTGATGTTGAAATTTTCTGCGCAAATTGATATTCATATGCAAAAGTAATAACAAAATTATTTATTATGATTCATTTGATATAGATTTGTTACCTAAAATGACATAAAAAACAACAGAATGATACAATGCAAAATCAGAAAAAATGAATAAAATGTCAGTTAATATTTAAATATAAAACTTTAAAATAGACGAACTATGATAACGAACTTGTGATAAAGATCCCATGCATTTTCTTAAGTTTTTATTTCGTCATTGCATTTCATTGTTTATCAAATCATGCGATATTTATTGTCAAGGAGCACTATAAAACATCTGTGTAACGTTACTCCATAAAGTTGGAGGCAGACAAGCTTCCACCAAGCATAACGATTAACCAAGATAACCAGTGTAACATTACACTAGTATGTAATGTTACACCGTAACATATGTTTAAATTACACCATAATATAAGTGAAAAAAATCACACCACAACACTGGTTTCAGCAAAACTGTCACCAGTTTTATGGAGCAATGTTGCACAAATGTTTTACAGTGAGGCTTTGATATATTTTATTTAAATATTTCATACAACAACGTTTATGCTGATATTATAATATTCTACTCAGATTTGGGGAATATATTACGTGAGACCACAAAAACCACAACAGTTTAAAACTGTTCCAAAGATGTATTAGTTTATAAATCGATGTTTATTATATGCAAACAGTTCTTAAAAATGTCTAAAAGTAATTTAAGGAATTCTAGAAAAAATAATTAATTTTAAAACTTTTGTTCAGTTCCTCTGATAGGCGAGGCCAGGTGTAAGGAGAATGAGTAATTGAATTTACTTTAAAAATTACACACAAAGTGGTCAATTGTCTCCAAAGTGTTAACCCTATATCGGGGCCAGATTATTGCCTATAAATAGAAAATTAAACAAATACGATTACGGACTATTGAAGGACATGGCTTGGAAATATAGACAATATCATCATTAAGATTGCTTTTCATATATCAATTCATGTACCATTCATTACCTGAAGCTTCAGTCACTGGTTTCGCGAAAGAAAATTTAAACAAATGCAAATACAGACGACTGAAAGACCTAACTTGAACAGGTGGAGAATTTCATGATTAAAACTGATATACATACATCAATTCATGCATCATTCCTCACCTGAAGCCGGTTTCTCGAAATCTGACGGCTATATTCTTGAAGATAATCAAGATATTCACATAATAAAAATAATATAATTGTTATGGTCCAATTTATCATACAATTTATATAATGAAATAGCGCATAATGACATCTCCAGCTGTTCCAAACTTGGAACACACGTATTCTTGGGAGTATATGTCGGACTGCTGAGGGGACATTAAAATAATATTAAAAATGGCGGAAATTACAAGAGTGGTCAGGAAAGTGACAAAAACTTAAGAAATGTCAATGCAATCGGCATTGATTAATTCATTGGATGTGATCAGAAGTTTACTAACTGGAAAAAGGCATATTTGTGTTATCTTGTTGAATGGAAAGGAAAGGAAGGACGCGTTTTTATGAGAAATGAGGATTCTCCGAAATTAAGAGCCTAACAAAATGATAAAGAAAAAAAAGGTTGGAAGTGTTACTATGGAGACAATTCAAAAAATATAAAAGTGTTACATAAAAAAAAACGAAAATTGCTGACTAAGTAACATGATATTTAATTATGAATGATTAATAATATGTTTTTAAAGACCAACTAAAACCTTCGCTATTTCTATATAATTTTCTTTTGTATTTGGAAAAAAGATAGCAATAAAACAGAATTATTATTTGAATGCTAATTCTGTATTCCAAATGTTAATGCATTAATCCCTCATTTATCTCGCATTGATCCATAAATTGTAACAATAAAGCAATTTTGTTGTATGTTTATCTAAAAAGATTAAGCTGTTAAATAAATTTCCAATTAGATACGAGGTATTTTTTACCCCGTAAACTTTAAACTTTAACAAAGAATTTAACTGAATTATATAAACCATTAAAAATCTTCTAATCTTTGGTTCGTCGTTAAAAATATTTTCTAGATTATTTTAAAAAATTCTAGTCGTAATTTATTTTGATAACGCGTGTTCCGTGTCAAAGACTGCTTTCTTAAAATTTACTTTTTCAAGTGCAAACATAATAAGTTTGAAATTACTTCTCGTATATATTAATTCCCGTTGATAAGTCTGTTGTTTCAAGGATTAACATTATATATTCACTATTGAAGTTGCAAGAAGATTTTTTTCCTTGAGGAAAACATATAGAGTATTATATAACTAAATGAGACTTATCGCAGCTACTGTGATAATATATTTTACACATGGACACACACTTACGATGGACATTTTCGTTTACAATGATTTACTAATTTTATTTTCATATACATTTTTAATACTAATAGGAATCTGTCCTTTAATCCCCAAGTGAAATTGGATTAGACATTTTGTTAACATGTTCGCTGCCGCTTACGTGAAGATGTGATGATGGTTAATGCCGCACTGTAAAAGTGGGTTTTTCCCAGATGCCGATTTACTTTTTATAACAAAGAATCAGGGAACGATTTTTCCGCGCCATCGCGCGACTGGCTATTGAACATCACCCCACATCACGCGCCGGAAAGTGAATGGTCCCTTAACGTTGACGCCATATCACACGCTGGCGCGTGATCGGCAGCGAATGTGTTAATTTAGTGGCGTGAAGATCACGTATCACAAATGTGTAAAGATCATATATGTGATGGAGAACAAGGACGCCTGCAGTACATGATTTGAATTTTTCTGCATGTCAGTAATCTGTTTACATTTAGTTTGTTGACAACTGAAATGGTGTTCGAAAAACTGAATGAGAATGTAATAATTTGAGGCCTTCTGTCAAGGATTGAAAATATTGACGACAAAAACATGCCACATTTTGCAATAGGTGCACAGAGATAAGGAAGAATGACATTTTAATGTATTTTCACGCTCTTAAATTGAGGAACAGAGGTGATGTCTCACAAGACAGTCCTCAGTTCTGTTTCCATAAAAAAAAAACATTTATGTAAGACAACATATGATCTCCAGTCTCAAAGTTAAAACATTATTCCAAATAGACATTCATTAATGGTGGACCATTCAAAATAGACCGGAGACGGCTAAACGTCTCACGCTTTAAAATAATTTCCTTAAGGGGACGGTGGACGTTAAAATTTTTTTTTTCATTTTTATCATAGCAATATGAAATTTTGTGCACATATACATTTCACCAAAAGCATATAGAATAGCTTCAAAAAATTTCCAATCTGATTAAAATTTGTAATTTTTTTTTACAAAATTTTAAATTTTTAAGCGAAATTTTAAAATGCTCCTCGTGTTTTAATTTTTGAAATATTTTCTTGATTTTGTATTTTTATCACTTTAAACTATATTATAAACAAATTTGTGTAAGATTTTTTAAATCTCTTGAATGGTTAATTTTTTACAGATTTTTTTCTAAATTCCTTATCGATTTTCATCAAAATTTTGCCTTTTAATAAGTAAAAAATAAAATTTGACTATCTTAATGAAGACGAATTTTAAAAAGCTTACACAATCTCTTTTTAAATAATATCATGATGTTTCCTTATCAATTTTATAAATATTGATCAAAAATTAAGACGCAAGGAGCAATTCAAAAATCTAAAAACGCTGAAAAATTAGTTTTGATAAAAACAGATTTAAAACTATATAAATACATTTATCTTTATTATTTTCTCCTTAAAACCTTCATAAATGATATTTTAATAAGAAAAAACTGTTTATGTACTATTATACCCCAGAAATAGACCTTTATTCTGACGATTTTGCTAAAGATGATTTTGCTCAAATAAAGGTCCACACTGTAAAAAAAAATTCCTTGAAAAAACGGAAAACGTACTGGCAGCAAAGTTGCCCTATCTGCTCCATTTTTTCACGTAAAATTAACTTTTATGTCTTTTCCGTTTTCGAAACTGAAATGTTCCGTTTTTGGAAAATGAAGTAATCCGTTTTTGGAAAATGAAATGTTCCGTTTTTTGGAAAATGAAGGGTTCCGTTTTGAAAACTGAAATGTTCTATTTTGGAAATTGAAATGCTACGTTATAGAAACTGAAATGTTCCGTTATGGAATCTGAAATGTTCCGTTTTGGAAACTGAAATATACCGTTTTGAAAACCAAATTATTCTGTTTTGAAAATTGAAATGTTTCGTTTTAGAAACTAAAATGTTCCATTTTAGAAACTGTTGCTTTCAGGTTTAAACCTAGGTTTTTTTTTTTCATTTTGCAAACTGGTATCTTCAGTTTTATCCCGGTTATTTTCAGCCATATTCAATTATCCGTTCAAAATTTGTCTCACACTGAGATAGTGAAATCTCAAATTCTAATGTTATACGTATGAGGAGGGGGGAGGATTAATGCCTACATATATTTTTAAAAATAGCAAACTATTATTTTTAATTAATTTTTTCTGTGTACTGTTATATGATCTGTTTTTTAGTTATCAAAATATCAAAATAATTCTAAAATATATACTTAATATAATTTAAGTGTTGGTACTTCGCAAAACAAAATAAGAAATAAAATTAAATATATATTTAACAAATATTTTCACACAAAAAATTGATGCTTGAAGAACTAACTTTGCACACTGTAAAATATGCATTACAATGGAGATAAGTACTGCACACGGATATGTTTAACATTGATGAGGGAATTAGAGATGTGATTTGCATTCCACTTGATACTGGTTTATCACTTGTTACTGGTAATATTTTTTGCGTTATTATAATTTGCTATATTTAGGTCTTTCTTATTTACTGAAAGTTTAATAATGCTAATTAAAATAACAAATATTTATGTTTATAATTGCTGCCAATATAATAAAATGATATACATTAAATTGCTTCAATAATTTTCAAGAAAAAAAGATGCATTGATATCAGTTTTTTCAATTTTCAAAAGTGCCGTGCCCTCCTTAACCCCTTAAGGTAAAAATTTGAAAATTGGTTTTTGACTTGCATCCACTGTGAGCAAGACTGTAGCAAAACTATTGGTTCAACCCCCCCCTCCCTCCCGAAAAAAAATACGGATAATAATGTTTAACTAATGTATCTTGAATAAATACTTCATTTGTAAGCAATTTATAATATCTTTATTTAAAATTAGTCATTTTTCAATAAAAAATGAAATTTAAAATTTTTTTATAGTTTAAATTTAAACTTTCAATAGATAAAGAAATAGCTTACAAATAAAATGTATGTTCAAACTACATTACTTTTACATCATTATCAATGTTCTTAGTGGCTTTTGAACAAATAGTTATGCTACTGTCTTACGCGCCGTGAATGAAACTGACAAAACAATTTTACATTTACTTTAATCAAACTTGAACATAAAAAAAATAAAATTTCAGTATGGAATGTTAAAAAAATGATTTTACGTAGAAAAGAAATTAGGTTGTCTATATTAAAAATTGTATACATTTTTTTTATAAAGATCGAGAAAAAAATAAATGTTGCATTATTGCTAAGTTGCACTGCCAGGTAGAAAGTAAGACATTTAATACCCCCTAATAGCTCTGAAAATCAATATATCATCATTTCTGACTAGAAATTTACCTTTTTATGCACAAATCTTTAAATTTTCAAGTCTTTAATTTTATAATGAATCACTCTATTTATGTTGCAAAAGTTGTACTTCTTAAATGTTTGCAGAATTTGTGTATATAAGCTTAAAACATCCGAGTTATTTAACTTTTACAAACTTGATGATAATAAAGACTTTTTGTATATATTTATATGTAGGCTATTGTTTTTGTTCCTTTTATTTAATCTTGGAGGGAAGAATATTTATCGTTGCGATGTCATAATCCGTTTAAATATTTTTTTTAGTATTCGCCATAATGATATTTTAGACATGCCCTTTGTGTCAATGTAATTTAAAACTTCACATAAAAATATCTAGCTGCCAATCTTTTTATTTTTAAAAAATTAGATGAAGATAATTTTTATTTAAAAAATGTGAATAATAATATACAAATTAGAAACATTTCATTTAACTCACTTCCACTTTCATTATAGCTTTCATTATTGCTAGGTAACTTGAAAAAGGACAAAAAGATTAGCAACTACATAATACCTTGAAAATAACATTTAACACTTACTTCTCTTTTTTGACAAAGCTTCTAAAATTAGGAGTATTTTTCTTTACAGGAAATTCAGAAGTTTAACATTATTTCTAATTATTCACGATTAATAATTCTAACTTTACACACTGCAAAACTTCAATAGTAACTCTTGTTACCAATCTAAGTAAATATATAAAATAAAGCATTTTATTTACATGCATATTTCAAAACAAAAAATATCGCTGAAAAAAATCTATGTTCATCGAAAATTGCAGTTTTACACCCACCATTTACGCAATGAAATGTCAATCGTATTAAACATGGCAACAATTAATCTGTTACTAAGGACAGTTCTCAGATTTTTAATTAATTCACCTGTTTTCGAAATATCCCAGTAAATGACAAACATTTTGCTGAAAATCAAGAGGATATCACCCATTCAATAAAATTTTTCCCAGACCTTCAAAATTCTGAAAAAGAATTCACAATATGCTCACTCCACCCCCCTCCTATGCTTTTGGGGGGGGGGAGGTGGAGTGAGCATATTGTGAATTCTTGTGAATTCCCTCCAAAATAAAATAGGATTTAATTAAAAATTAAACTATTTCAATACATTCAGCTAGAAAAAAAATCCTGACAGTAATTCATGTCAATGTCGTCATAAATCCCTCCCTCTTATACTGATTAACAATCGCAATTGTGATCAAACTATTGATATCAATTATCAATCATGATTACTTAAGTAAATCCATATTACATATTTTAAAGACAATAGAATTTTTGTTGAAAATATAAAAAAAAGCATGAATAAAAAAGCAAAACTAAATGTAATATCAAAAATGCTTTATTGCTAAAACGTCACAAATTAAAATACATTTCATAAACTATGTATATTAACTAGATTTATTGGCAGTTTGCAACTGTACCATTATTTTTCTATTTACCCTGGACATTTTGCCTCCTGTATCTCCATTTATGTCAGCAAAGATTCTGAAAAATGAAAATAAAGAAAGTTTGTAATAAAAAAATATGTAACTAGATAAGCACTACAAAATTTACATGCCGTGCAGCAAGTCGTCTTGAAGTATAAGCTCTGAAAAACCCTAATTATCAACATGTTACCCAGCATCAACGTAAACCAGTCTGATTCTCCATGACATTTATTGTTGGCCAAGGAAGAGCACCATCAACTATGTGTTACTCTTCCTGTGCCCCAAACACCATTCAAAGCCATGGAAAGTTATGGATCATCTAAAACAGTGAATTTATAGAGTAGCAGGGTTTTAATACTTCTGCAATAAACATTTTTATAGATCTCAGAACATTAAAGCCATATGGTGACTAGAAAAAACACTTCGCTAAACAAAAATATAATCAGTGTTATAAAATAAAGAAATATATATATATAAATATATTTAGAAACTATTTAAAAATATTTAATTTTAAGTTTATTCAACAATAATTAAACAGCCACTAGGGAAAATAAATAAATAAATCTAACCGTTTTCTGAAAACTAAATAGAAAATTCAATTTTCAGTTCCAATTCATTTAAAATAAGATAACAATAATTTATAAATTTTACTTTCAAGAAATAGCAATTCGAAAATTTAATTTTGATTCGAAATATTCATACAAACATTTGAGAAAATACAACTTAAGAAATTTTACTTCAAAAATATTAACTGTTAACTGCTGTGACAAGATTTGTCACATAACTACTGTGAGCGGACTGTCAGACCGCTTAATTTAAAGATGAATGAAATGTTACATTAATTCTCAGAATACTATTTAGGTATTAAACTTTATGTATCTGACTATTATAAATAAAAATCAGCTATTTAAAAGTCTCTAGAAATAGTAATAAGGCTCCAAACAAAACAAAATTCGACCAGTATCGATAATTAAACTAAAAATTACGAGTTAAATTGTGAAACTTTAAAAACTCTGCGGTCAAAGCGCTAACATTAGTTATGGGTTAAATTTTTATTAGAAAGACTTGAGCAATTGTCAGAAATAAATATATTTTAGCATGTTTAGTTAATAATATAGGGGAGAGTGGGGTGGTATGGGACACTTTTTATAAAGTAAGATAATAAACTTTGTTTGATACAAAAACAAAAACTTCTATTTATAGAGTGCAAGGTAAAACATTTTTTAAAATCCCTGAAAAATATAGAAATATAGCAAGCGTAAGCTATTTTATAATTAAAGAAAGTGCACGTTTCAAAATGTGTCCCATTCCTCCCCACATACAGGAAGGTATGGTATAGGAATAAAACAATGCTATAAGGCACAAATAGTATAATGTCGGCTAGATACACAATCAAACAAAGATTGCAGGTTAATTATGTAGTATGTACCATAATGTAAAATTCCAGTATCTTCATGACTGGAATGAAAATTCATCTTATTAAAAAAGAAAAAAAAAAAGAATTTGACATGTCCTATTCCTCACCACTTTTATGTTTTATGTTACAATTTTTGTATAAACAAAAATGTTGATTTTAGACTTATTTTAAAATATGGATAATTTACAGTATGATGTTTCATAAATAGGAAAACGAATACATCTAAGCATAAATAAGTCATTATATACAAAATGTGTAAAAAGTATATGAAGCAAATTTATTCTTATTGAGAAACACCGAAAATACTGGTGATAAATATATATCAATAAATATAAAATCTTTGTTAAATCACCATAAAAAGAAAAAAATATACAGGACGCGTTTCGAGCTGCAAAATTACCGCTCGTCATCAACTGGTCCAAACACGTGTCACAACGGACAGAGTGGAAATAACAGTGAAATAAAGAGGGAGGAGATTACACAGAGTGCGACAGGTGGCGCTGCTTGTCAGAGCCAAGGAGGAAGAGAAAAGTAATGATAAACTCAAAGAAGGAGGTAGGAGATTACAAAGAGTGCCCCAGGTGGCGCTGGCTAAAAAACCCAGGTGGCAGAGAAAAACTAATGAAAGATAAAGAAAACAATTGAAAAATAAATAAAATAAAATAAAATAAAATAAAATAAAATAAAAATAAATAAATCAAATAAAAATAAATAAATAAATCAAAATCAAAATCAAATCAAATAAAATTAATTAATTAAAAAAATGATATAATAAAAATGAATAAAAATAATAGATAATAAAATAGTAAAAAAAAATTAATTAAATAAAAACTAAAAATAATTATAGAAATAATAATAAACTACAAAAGTAATTTCCATGCAGGAGAAAGGGAGGGGAATGAAGAGAGATCGTTGACAAGAGTATTACAATTTTTATATATCAATAAATATAAAAACTTTGTTAAATCACCATAAAAAGAATATAGTTTTATTTATAAAAATTGTAATACTCTTGTCAACGATCTCTCTTCATCCCCCTCCCTTTCTCCTGCATGGAAATTACTTTTGTAGTTTATTATTATTTCTATAATTATATCATTTTTTTTATTAATTAATTTTAATTAATTTTAATTTTATTTTTTATTTATTTATTTATTTTATTTTATTTTATTTTATTTTATTTCATTTTATTTTTATTTTTATTTATTTATTTATTTTATTTTATTTTATTTTATTTTATTTCATTTTATTTTATTTTATTTTATTTATTTTTCAATTGTTTTCTTTATCTTTCATTAGTTTTTCTCTGTCACCTGGGTTTTTTAGCCAGCGCCACCTGGGGCACTCTTTGTAATCTCCTCTCTCCTTCTTTGAGTTTATCTTTACTTTTCTCTTCCTCCTTGGCTCTGACAAGCAGCGTCACCTGTCGCACTCTGTGTAATCTCCTCCCTCTTTATTTCACTGTTATTTCCACTCTGTCCGTTGTGACACGTGTTTGGACCAGCTGATGACGAGAGGTAATTTTGCAGCTCGAAACGCGTCCTGTATAATTTTTCTTTTTATGGTGATTTAACAAAGTTTTTATATTTATTGACACAAATTTATTCTTGTTTCTTGAAATATTCTTTTCTTTTAGACAATTGCAAGCTTATACATATCAATGTTTTTTCTTCTGAAGATTCGGCTACCATTGTTTCATCTTGTGTGTGATTGATGAAATGCTTAGAATGACAAAATAAAAAGAAAATACTACTGTTCAGTGCTAAATTCAAGGGAATAGCCCAGGGGAAACATCCCCCCAGACCAGTGAAATTCCTCCCCCCGGAAAAATTGAGATTTTGGGTTTTCAATGGTCCAAAAGGGCAAATTCCCCCCCCCCCCCACCGAAGACACAAAAGTCCCTCCCGAAGAAAAGTGTCTGCATTCAACACTGCTACTGTCAAAGTATCTGCCTCTCTCTGTCAAAGTCCACTCCACTCTCCAGTTCTTTCAGTTTAACAGAGAATTTGCAGTTAATACATATAAAGGAAAATTAAATATACTCCAGTGGGGAATTCAGACACTTTTCTCCGGGAGGGATTTTAGCGGCTTCGGAAGGAGGGGTATTATAGAGTTCCTGGGGATTGCACATTTGAGATTAAAATCACAAAATCTCAAATCTTCCAAGCGACACATCTTATTGTTCCTCGAGGGAATGCCCCCCCCCCCGGACACGCCCTGAATTCAACATCAATATATCTTAAATCACTCGGAAACGTAGAATATAAATTTTGATATTTTTTCATGAAAATTTTGTTAAAATACCTTTACAAGTGACTAAAACATTAAATTAGTTTTATATTTTGAATTTGGGCATTTCTGTCTACAAATCGACAGAAAATCAGTTTTAACTTCAGAATCTTAGAATTAGTCATCTTAATCCTATTTTACAATAATCATTTTGATTATATAGTATATGTATTTCAAAATTTCAGTAGACCTAACGCGTAATAACCGCATTTAAGAATTGTTTTTCAAACCAATGTTTATTTAAAATGCTTATAATATTCATTATAAAAAGATATAATTGAATAACTTACCTCTTTTCTGTATAACAAATTCGGTCTTCAAAGTAAATATTATAAGTAATGCACGTGTTGCGTTTGTGTTTACAGTTTTCAAGCAAATTTGTTAATGTACTCGGAAACTCGGACTGATTTTATCTTCGACCTAAGGCGTCGAAGAAAAAACCCAGCTGAGGGTTTTCCGTTCTACTCCCCTAAATGGAAACGTTCATTTAGTCGACTGCCCTAGAATAAACAATTCCGGTAATTCCGGGAATAGTTGCAGATTTTTTTTTAAACGGAAATTTTAAATTAGACGACTGTCCAGGAATAAAAATTTCCGGTATTTAAAGGAAAAGTTCCAGGTTTTTTCTAAAACGGAAATGTTCAGCTAAATCAAGAAAAATTCACAGAGTAACACCTCTAAAATTCAGGGCATATTTTTACAGTGCACTATACCTATAAGGATACAGAAATCTTCAAATTTATGTATATATATAGGGAAAATATTAATAAGGGAATACTAACAGGAAATATTAATAAGAATAACATGTCCAAAAACCGTAAAACATAAATAGTAAACAACTTGAAATAGTAACAAACTTGAATTCGAGTCCTCATATTTAATTTTTTTTTAAGTTACATATTTTTTTTTCAAATTTTTAATTTGAATATTTTTAATTTTCATTTAAATTAATTTTTTTAACAATCAAAAATTAAAATTAAAGATCATATAGTTTTGCTTATATATATGAAAAAAAATCTACGAGTATTATTTTTTGTTATAACAATTTTAAATTACCCCGCATATTTAAAAATTTTTTAATTTTATTTTGAAAAAATAAATATATGAAAAGTTTTATCAAGTGATTTTGTCCCCAGATTAAATGGTTAGCCACCACAAAAAATTTCAAACATTTATCTCAATGAATAAAAGTTATTTTAAAAAGTTTCTTGAACTCCTTTATATAAGAAAAAGTATAAAATACAAATTTTTGAACAAACCACACATTTTACAATTTTAACCCTTTGAGCTCTGATGGTTGAATTTTCTAACACTTACTTTTAATTTCTAAATGTCTCAGTGGCACTGGAGTATTCGACAAATTTTATTTGAAAAAGATTTAATGCATTTTTTCGTGTACATTGTAAACCGAATTCTTTATTTGCAAAATACTGGTGTCAATGTGATATTTGGAATTTAACAAACAGTTAAAATGTCGCAACTAAAAATGAAAGGTATTTTTTTATTTGGAAAGTGAATTAAATATGCTTCTTGGTTAAAAAAAAAGATTTTTAATAAATATTTTATCTTAAACAAAAAGTGTTTTAATCAACAAAAATAACATGGAAAATTTGAATTTATTAAAAACAAAATAGCACTTTCATCACGCTAAAAAACTTCATTTAAAATTAAAATATGCATTTCTAAGATTTTATAAAGTGTTTTTCGATACCTTCTGTTCAAAATAAATAGATAAAATTATAAACTTTTTTTTTCCTACCAAAAAATGTGTAAATGCTATGAAAATTATTTTACATTAATACGTTTATCACATTGTTATTTTGGTATCTCTATAAAGAAAAACGTTTCACAGAGTATAAAAAATGTATCTTTTAAAGTTATTATTGATTTAAAAAGCGTTTTCTGCAAATAGAAAAATTTAACAGATTAAACACATGATAATAAATGTCGTTTCTAGGAGCTGGAAGGTTTTAAAAAATAAACTAAATAGCTAAAACAAAAGTGTTTTATAAAGATTACTTGAAAATTTAAAACTGCTTTTTTATATGTTAATAATTTGTATCTGACAGGCTGTTTTAAATATAATGAAAAAACTAAATGGAGTAATTTATTATTCAAAATATTTTACATCCAGCTGCATTAAATAGATACCCGCTACTGGATGTTATTTAAAATTTCGTAAAAGTTATCGAAAAAACGATCAGCAATTATGATGTAAGGCGTTTACAAGAATAAATATATTGATTTTAGTTTTTATTATGATGTTTTGATCGTTAAAGAATATGAATAATTTGATTTACTTTTTGTACACAAAAAAAAAAACAACTCTATTCATTTTCCTGTTAAATGTGTAAAATTTCGCGAAGGTTTCTTTTTTTGGGGTTAATACACGGGTTTTTCACAGAATTCATATAACTCACATTTTTTATAAAAAATATATAAAATATCTTTTTTATAATTAAGTTCTAAAATTTTAAACCTAAAACAAGTCTCTGCATTCTGCTTAAAGTATGATTATAATGATTACTTTTCTATTTATAGGTTTTGCTTCTATTCACCTTTTATTAATGGAACGATTTTGACGAAATATAACATTTACTACCTCTTAAAATAATTACTCGTTTTAAAAACTGACTCCACCGGCATGTTTATCAACTATTTCTCTATATTATTTCTTATTTTCATATTTTTTTATTCAGTAGTTTCATAATAATACCGATGAAAGACCGCCGATTACAAAAAAAGTCAATGTTGGTGGCGATAACAACGTTAGTTACTTTTATTAGATGAGAGATATGTAGTGAATAATTCATATAATTATATGCTGAACCCACTGAGTGCAAGTAATACTCTTACTTGAATGTTTAACGAAAAGAATTTTAAATGTATCTTATTACATTGAGCCATATTTATAAAGATGTGATTTAGATAAATTTATTTAATTAAATAATATGTATATATACTAGCTCTGACAATAAAGTTCGGTGAATAGTCTTGTAACATTAATGTAGATGAAATATTAACGAAAGTTACCATACCATCCTTCGAAATAGTCACCTTCCTTAACTATGCACCGCTGAGATCTGCTATACATGTCCTAGAAAATTCGCAAGAAGTGTTCTTTTTGGATGGAGTTCAAAAGCTTCGTCACTTTTCGCTGGGTGTCAACAATAAGGTTAAATCTCTTTCAAAGAGTGTTTGAGTCGTGGAAATAGGAAGAAGTTTTGAGGATTGAGATCTGGCGATATGGTGGATGTTAAATTGTCACCACCTCTCATGAATTTTTTGTCGGTATCTTTCAAATCTTAAAACCACACTTTAAACTGATCTTTTGTTCTTTCATTTTCCTGTTCTCAGTTAAGAACCAACACACTGAACATGCACTATGTAAAACACGTCTTACGCAGAACATAAACGACGTTCAACTGAACAACGATGGGGAAAGATGACCAACATTTGCCTCTACGCAGGTGCAGCGTTTTGTTTCCCCAGTGTTGCTAGATCGAATGTCCTGAGTTCATTCACCGAACTTTATTGTCAGAGGCAGTTTATACATATATGTATATATGTATATATATATATATATCTATATCTATCTATCTATCTATCTATCTATATATATATATATCTATCTATATATATATTATATATTATATATATATATATATATATATATATATATTCATATATTATTATATATATATATATGCAAATAAAATTTGAGCACACATATTTAATTAAATATGTAAATAAAGGAAAAACCACGAT